>NW_010581636.1:84134-127462 GCF_000705375.1 Tinamus guttatus
GGTTCGGATTGTCCAGGAGGCAGGGGGCGGTGCTTCTGCTGCAACTCGCGGAGGCGATTGGGCGGCCGTGGAAGGCGGGCGCCTAGATTGGGCCAGCAGGTTCTGGCAGGTTCCAGAAGGCGGCTGCGCGCGCTATAAAAGAGGCGCCGACGGCCGTTTAACGGCACAGCGCGCCGCAGACAGGAGGGAGCGCGGGCGGTGCGAAGTGCGAGCTAGCGAGGAGTTGAGCTGGAAAAGGCGTCATCATGTCTGGCAAAGGGCCGGCGATCGGCATCGACTTGGGCACCACGTATTCCTGCGTGGGCGTCTTCCAGCATGGCAAAGTGGAGATCATTGCCAACGACCAGGGCAACCGCACCACACCCAGCTATGTGGCCTTCACCGATACTGAGCGCCTCATCGGCGATGCTGCCAAGAACCAAGTGGCTATGAACCCCACCAACACCATCTTCGATGCCAAGCGCCTCATCGGCCGCAAGTATGATGACCCCACGGTGCAGTCAGATATGAAGCACTGGCCCTTCCGTGTGGTGAATGAGAGTGGCAAGCCCAAGGTGCAAGTGGAATACAAGGGTGAGATGAAGACCTTCTTTCCAGAGGAGATCAGCTCCATGGTCCTTACCAAGATGAAGGAGATTGCTGAGGCTTACCTGGGCCGCAAGGTGCAGAATGCTGTTATCACAGTGCCAGCTTACTTCAATGACTCCCAGCGCCAGGCCACCAAAGATGCTGGCACCATCACTGGCCTTAATGTGATGCGCATCATCAACGAGCCCACGGCAGCTGCCATAGCGTATGGCTTGGATAAGAAAGGTACCCGGGCTGGAGAGAAGAATGTGCTCATTTTTGACTTGGGAGGGGGCACTTTTGATGTGTCCATCCTCACCATTGAGGATGGTATCTTTGAAGTGAAGTCCACAGCTGGTGATACCCATCTGGGTGGGGAGGACTTTGACAACCGCATGGTGAACCACTTTGTAGAAGAGTTCAAACGTAAGCACAAGCGTGACATTGCGGGCAATAAGCGAGCAGTGAGACGGCTGCGCACCGCTTGCGAGAGAGCTAAGCGCACCCTCAGCTCCTCCACCCAAGCTAGCATTGAGATCGACTCGCTGTATGAGGGCATTGACTTCTACACCTCCATTACTCGTGCCCGCTTTGAGGAGCTCAACGCTGATCTCTTCCGTGGCACGTTAGAGCCAGTGGAGAAGGCCCTGCGTGATGCCAAACTAGACAAGGGCCAAATCCAGGAGATAGTGCTGGTGGGCGGCTCCACTCGTATACCCAAGATCCAGAAGCTGCTACAGGACTTCTTCAATGGCAAAGAGCTCAACAAAAGCATCAATCCAGATGAGGCCGTTGCTTATGGTGCTGCCGTGCAAGCAGCGATCCTCATGGGTGACAAGTCTGAGAACGTGCAGGATCTGCTCTTGTTGGATGTCACCCCTCTGTCCCTGGGCATCGAGACTGCCGGAGGAGTAATGACCGCTCTCATCAAGCGTAACACCACCATTCCCACCAAGCAAACCCAGACCTTCACCACCTACTCAGACAACCAGAGCAGTGTCCTTGTGCAGGTGTATGAGGGCGAGAGGGCCATGACAAAGGACAACAACTTGCTGGGCAAGTTTGATCTAACAGGGATCCCCCCAGCGCCCCGTGGCGTCCCCCAGATCGAGGTGACGTTTGACATAGATGCCAATGGTATCCTGAATGTCAGTGCTGTGGACAAGAGCACGGGGAAGGAGAACAAGATCACGATCACCAACGACAAGGGGCGCCTCAGCAAGGATGATATCGACCGCATGGTGCAGGAAGCAGAGAAATACAAAGCTGAGGACGAAGCTAATCGGGATCGGGTGTCCGCCAAGAACTCCCTCGAGTCCTACACGTACAACATGAAGCAGACGGTGGAGGATGATAAACTGAAGGGAAAGATCAGCGATCAGGACAAGCAGAAAGTGCTCGACAAGTGCCGGGATGTGATCAGTTGGCTCGACCGTAACCAGATGGCCGAGAAGGAGGAGTACGAGCACAAGCAGAAAGAGCTGGAGAAACTCTGCAACCCGATCATCACAAAATTGTACCAGGGAGCTGGGGGGGCCGGGGCAGCCGGCTCCGGAGGCCCAACCATTGAAGAAGTAGATTAAATAGGACTGAACTATAGACTGGTTTATGGACACTCCGTTCTCTGCTTTATTTTTATTTTTTTTTCCTAACGTTTAAGAAAAACGTCATTGCCAATAACAGAGTTTATTCTGTTGGGTGTGTATAAAGGCAGATCTTTCAGCTTGGTTTTGATAAAAAGGGAAGGCACCTCCTGCTTTATAAGGTTAGTAATAGCAAAGTTTTGTTAATTCAGATGCAGCTATTTGTATTCTGGATATTTGTCTCTGTTTAAAGTGTCTCTTCTGAAGTAACCACTCGACTGTTGCAGTTGACAAAGTTTAGTTATGCATGGAAAAAACTTTATAAAAAGATTTTTAAAATGCCAAATTCGGCTTCTGGAAAACTTTTTTGGTAATAAATGGTGTGAGGCGACCCCGGGGAGCAGCCCTTGGGAAAAGGGAGTGGGGGAAAACAAAGTTTCCCCCCGCTGCCTGTTGTGCTGCAGGACACGCAGCTCCGGGCTCGCTGGCCCGCCCATGGCACCGAAATAAATAAAACGTCGGGACAGTGAGTGCGGCCAAACTCGTCCTGCTGCCCGGGCAGCTGCGCCCGATAAGCAGAGCCTGAGCGCGTGAGGCTGCCTGTGGTATTCCGGGGTGCCTAATGTGCAAGTTGAGTTACCATTTCTCCTAATGCCTTTTTCCCCCTCTTGAGATGCCCCCCCAGTAAAGCTGTCCAAGGTGAAGCAAGTGCATAGAGGGGCAGAAAAGGTGCATTTGGTAACAGTTCAGCTTATTTAGGGTCTGTGGAGCTCCTGGATTGCCTCAGAAAGCACACGCTCGGCTGCCTGCAGCCAGGGGATCTGAGACGGCGCGGAGGGAAGAGCCTGCTGTCAGGCACGTTTCTAGGCTGTCTTGTCCTTTCAGGGAAAAGCGGAGACGCAGTGGGCAGCTGAAGGAAATGCTCGGTGGTGCTTCAGCCAACCATTATTAACTCGTAAAATTTCATCTTGCTGCCTGTGTTTCTGCTTTCCCAAACCCTGGCCCCGGGTTCCTCTTGGCTATCCCTTCACTGCAGTGAGGGAGAGATTCCAAAAGCACATGCGTGATCAGCTGCTGCCCCAAATCATTCTGGACCCCTTCACCTGTACTGAGCAGTTGACGTGGAAACAGCCCCAGAATCCCGACAAGACCCGGGAAGCCAATTAGAGTGACTGAAAAACCTGTCAAGTGCTTAAGTGCAGTCTCGAAAGGGTGCAACCAGCCTGCGTGTGTTAGGTACACTGCGCTTTCAGGGCAATAAGCCTAGCAATTTCTGATTTCTGGGATGTATCCTAAAGCGCTGAGAGCAGATGCCATGACATTTTGCTGCCTTTTTTAAAATCTAGTTTATTTCTCCCCAGGAGCTAATAGATAGACACGTTTATGAATAGCAGTAACTCATCTGAAAGTGAAAAGCTGTTCCTGCAAACTGTCATACTTTGTCCAATTCACTCTAGTCCTACCTGAAATCCTGTAATTAGGGGATGATGACGATAAGGATTAAGGATTAGGAAGCTGCCAAGAACGCTATGAGTTAGGGTTAACTATATTTCCTATTAACCGCCTGGTAATTGCCCTGTCCACAGAGCTTCCTTTACTTCCCAGTTCTTCATGTGGATTCCTCAGCATTGCTTCCCCGTTGCTAAACTCAGTTTCTTGCTGTTTTTCTGAGGCACGTGCCTAAGCACATTGCAGAGATCATTTAGGTGGTCACTCACAGCAGCCTGTTTGTCACCCACCTGTGCTGCCGTCTGGGCTGTCCCTCACCTCAGTCCAGATGCTGATAGTTAAATGTCCCTGCGGTACTGGCATGAACAAGCTAACACTGGAGGAATTGCATTTTTCTTTCTTTTTTTTTTTTCCTTTTTTTTCCCTAAAATAGAGATGACTTTTTTAGTACGGACACATCTACACTGCATGGGATGTGTAAAAGACTAGAAACTTGGAGTCATAGGATCATAGAAAGCTTAAGGTTGGAAGGGACCTCTAGAGATCATCTAGTCCACCCCCCTGCACACGCAGGGTCACCTAGAGCACGTGGCACAGGACTGCGTCCAAGCGGGTTTTGAAGATCTCCAGAGAAGGAGACTCCACAACCTCTCTGGGCAGCCTGTTCTAGCGCTCTGTCACCCTCACTGTTAAGAAATTTTTCCTTCAACGTACTTACGGCATTTTCAAAAAAACTTTTCAAGTAGCCTTTAAAATATGTAAACAACACCCCAAAAATGCAAAAACCAGAAAACTTGAAGGCCTCAGAGCCAAATTTATTGCCTTATTTGCCCAGCTTATAAAAACAAAGTATAAATTCAGTTTTGTTTTCAGTATATTGTTTTGGTATAAAGTAAAAGTCAGGTCCTGTTGAAGCTAATGGTGACTTCCCACTGACTCCATTGGATCTATTTTTTTCCTCCAATTTCTTTAATAAAATAAATGTCAGCAGGGAAAATGCTGCATCTCATTTGTAAGTAGGCATTTTGCAAGAGTGCATGTAGCTCTGTGGAGTACTTGCACAGCAAATTATTTAGCAAGCCAGGAAAATAATCTGGTCCAAAATCTGCAGTTTCATTGCTTCCACATTCAGTGTGTCTCATCCTTTGTACTGCTCACGGATTTCCAAATTTTGCTTATTCTTTAATACGGCTGTGCAAGAGACCAAGCCCATGTAAAGGATATAAAGTGGTTGTAACTAGTAGCACTTGTATAACTACAGTGCTAACTTCTGGCAGCTCTTTAATATTTGCTGATCGCGTTTACATGAATGGCGTTGTTTCACACCGAGGAACACCCCTTCCATTAATGTGCCAAGAATTTAATTGCCCAAATTAAAGCCAATAGGCGCCTCAGCATCTCCCTCAGCCTGCAGCTAGCTGTGTGGCAATGCAGGCGCCCTGCGTGCCACGCGGGCCCTGCTGCCATTCCCCGCAATCTCAGTGCAGGGGAAAGAGCTAAAAAAGCCCAAGTTGAGAGAATTACTCAAAAAAGGGGCCGTGCGAGGGATCTTGGAGGGAGCTGAAGCTGGTGAGGACGTCTGGGCGGGAGTTGGGCAGCCGGGATGCGCTCGGCCTGGCCACGGGCGGCCGGGCGGCCTGGTGAGTCAGCGCCGCCGCCGCGTCGCTTTGAAGTTTCGCATGGAGCCGGAGCAGCCGGGCAGCAGCCACGCTCCAGCCCTGTGATACCATCGGGGAGACAGGAGCGAGTGTCTCCCAGGAGCCTGGTTTATCTCCGGCAGGCACGGGAGAGAGCCCGCGGGCTGGGCAGCCGCCTCTCATTTGTTTGGAAGGTTCCCCCGGAGGTTTTGTGCGCTGCGGGGTGCAGCCCAGCGATGACGGCTCTGAAGGAGATGTGACACGTCAGGACGGCGCCGTGTCTTGCCTCCCACTCACACAGAGGCATAGAAGGGACAGGAAGGAAAGGGAAAAGGGCTTTGGGCATTCACATTTCCAGCCTCAGCATTTTTCTCAGTTATATGTGAGGCACCATGCTAAAAAGCATGCACTTACAGCCTGTGTGCATGCCTCATTTTAAAGCTCCTCTTTTTCAGTCCTAAGCATGTGCTGCAATTTGGTCTCTTTTCAAGCTGTAATTGCTTAAAAGCTATTCTACATTTCTGTGTCCAACCCCAGTGCCTGGCGTGCCCTTCCCTTTAGAAAGTGCATGGTGGTCTAATCTCCGTCCGCATTCAGGACATTGTATCCGGGCAGAGGAGAGTCCTGTGACATTAACCCAGCAAAGCGTGTGGATGCTCTTACAGCAGCAAAACTGGGCTCTGTAGTTGCACATCACAGGAAAGTTACCACCCCTCCCTACCCTGTAGCAAAGCAAGTTTTGCCAGTAAAGCTTCTTTCTCATGCCTATGTGGGTCAGGTATCACATCTCTCTGCCACCCTGATCCACATACTTATGCAGGCAGAAGCCTATAGTGTCAGCCCGGTTCTGGAGTAGATGGTGCTTGCGGCAGTGCAGTGATTATATGGCCGGGCAGGCCAGCATTTCCAGATGCAGCAACATACTTCACTTCCACATATGAAACAGCAGGATTTCACACCCTGATCCACCCTGGCATGACCCATTTGCCTTCACTCTCTCCCGCTTTTCTAGGGTGGATGAAGAGACAAGCTGGTTCCTCTTGTCATCCCTCTAATAGCACCAGTGAGGATTTTTGGAGAGGGGAAAAATTGCCCTATAAGGGACCAATACACAGTCTTTATTTTTTATTTTTTTATTTTTTTCCTGAGAAAAAACAAGGAGTCAGGGAGATACAGGAAATTTTTGCTCCTTTGCTGAAGAAGCTCTCTCCCACCATTCAGGAGTTGCTTTTTGTGTGCTGGCTCTGCAAAAGCTGACGGATCACTTTTGGACAAAAAGGCATGAATTCATCCTTGTTCCTGCTTAGGTAGCAGTTATCAGTGACTGTGCCCTATCTGTTGGAGCAGTTCAAAATGCCACTGCTCCAAATGATTGCGGGTCTATTTTGAATAGGATTAAGGA
Organism: Tinamus guttatus; assembly: GCF_000705375.1. The sequence goes on from NW_010581636.1 coordinate 90,773, forward strand.
GATGAGAAACGCATTTTAAAACTGTTAATCCTATGAATTTCAGACAAAAATATATTTAAAAACCATTGGTGGGTTTAGGGGTCTTAGCTGCCTTGCTCTTCACTGATAAACACCAAATATTTCCTGCAAAAGCTGCTGTTGCTGCTGAAGTGAGAGGCTGGCAATTACATGTCATAGCTGGAAGCAGCCTTTGCTTTCAGCCAGGACATGTCTAAAAACTGAGACGTATTTCTTTTAAAAGCATGGCTATTCCTCCTTTGGCACATTCCTTGTTTTCCTACAGGCCTCATTCACAGCAAGTCTGCAAATGTACTAACAGAGCTTGTTTAAACACAACCCATGCTGGCAAGTCCTCACTCCTGGCTCCAGCACTACAGGGGCAGAGAGGACAGTAGTAGTAGGGAGGCACCTAAAACCTGTCCCTCACAGTTACTCCCACAGCTCACAGAACTCACCAGGAAAGAACCTGCCCGTAGAATGTTTACATCACATCTGTACTGCTTGTCTTCTAGTTATATAAGAAGGGAGCTGATCATTTTAGTCTAGGGAGGAACTAGAAGCTGTGCTATCAGCATTTTTGTTAAGCTCCATTGGTTTCTGTGCACTTTGGAGTCCCGGAATCAAAATGAGAGTTTTGAAGACAAACTTCGGATATGTGACATTTTTAAATATTTCTTCCTTTCTGTAAGAGGCATGTTAACAACAAAAGGTCGATTGTTAGGAGCACAAGGCAAATGTCTAACTGCATGAAAACAGCTGACAACTGCTAATGCTCAATAATCTCATCTGATAAAAACACACAGGGGGAGTAATTGCATGAGGTTTTCATTAAAAGAATGTGCAGCTGGTTTTTCTGGCTTTCCAAATGCAGGTTGCATTCCCATAAACTGGTCCAGGCAATAATGATCTAATTTGCCCTAGAACCTCGCTGTGGATTCAGGAGCTAAGTCTGCTTTTGACTATCAAATATCTATAGCGGGTTTGTGTCTGTAGGTGTAGTCGCCCCTGCACACACAGCAGGGTCACAGCCTTAGCAAAGCTGGCGTTGGTCTTACAGGAAGGCCAGGACATTAGGCAGACACACAGCCTCAACAGAAGTTCCAATATAGATATTTAGCTACCATCTGCTCAGCACAATCCAAAAAACAGGAGTGAAATGCAGCAGGGTTGAGATACGAAGGCAGAACAAGCTCCTGAAACAAAGAATTAGGAACTTCAAAGCTAAAGTGAAAAATCTACATCAATGCAAATGTTGTTATGCCTAGGGATGTTTCTTACTCCATTCATACAGCATGATCCTGTTTTTAATGGGCAGGCCAAAGTAGGTGAGAGACACAACCATGGAATAAGTATTAGCTACCATGGAAATTAATTCTGTGCGTTTGTGTCTAATATGGACAGTTGTGCACACTCAGTGAGTCTCATATTCCCAGGGAGACCGGGGCTGACTTGTTACTGCCCCCGGAAGAGAGGAAGCGATTAAGACTGCTGGATATGGAAGACAGGGCCTTGACACAGCAAGAATCAAAAAAGAAGCAGAAAAGAGCTGAATGACTGCACAGTGAGTCAGTGCTATTTTGTTGAGTTTATGCATGTGTTTATTTTCTGGGTGTGATATCTGAATTAAACATCTGATATACATAAATAATGGATGCATAGATAGACTGCTGTGCATTCCCAGCTATGCACATACAAGCACCATAAGAAATGACATTGAAAGAAGGCTATTAAGGCTGCAAAGTTAATTGCTCAGAAATTAAGAAGCACCAAATTAAGATAATCTGAGCAATCCTATTTCTCCCTTTCCTTGTGCTGATGCATCATAATCCAGTTTTTAATTACATAGTAAGAGGGGTTTTTTTGTTTGTTTTTCTTCCTCTTTTCCTATAGGGCTCCTGCCTCCATCAGGCCACAGGACGGACAGCATGCACTCTGTAAGAACGCAATATTTCCCAGTTCAGTGCAGATGTTATTTACTGCATGCTGTCCAGCCCCAGTCCAAGCTCTGAAGAACTATCCCTTGGGAGGCTTCCCGTGGAGCTCATCACCAACACATCCGAGTGCTTCACACCATTAACTATTTAGCTTTCATCTCTGAGATGTGTATAATTCCCACAGAGGCAAGGTGGTAAAATGCAACAGCAAAATCAAAACGCCATCTGTCTATTATGGAGTCTCCGAGTGGAAGTGCCAAGGAACTGATTTTCCAGACAGCCTAATGTTATGCAGCTCCGTGTACGTTCAAAGCACGGTTCCCACTGACTTCAGCCGCAGCTGTGGGTGCTCAGCCCTGCGTTTCAGCCTCGCACGATGCCAGGCAGTTCACTCAGGAAAGACAAGAGCACAAACATTGGTCATGAGAGTGAATGAGGGCTCAAACTATTTGCCTGGATTTCTGTGACTGAAGCCCCTACAGAATTCCGTTTCCCATGCAGCCTTCAACTGCCTGAACCATTACGTATTAATTTCACTTCTTGTAATCCTCTGTCACGCTCATTTTGCAGTTTCCAATTCTTTGCAACAGCTGAAGCAGGGATCTGACAGATGCTAACCCCCTTCACACTCGCAGGTTTTTAATCTTTTGTTTTCAGGCTGATACCCATTTGGGCCGCCAGCCTGGACGCAGTGCTTAGTGTTTGCCTTTGCCCCCAGCAAGCACTTCAGTGTGGGGGTGCAGAATTGCATCTGAACATCCAAGTGTTTGCCAAGAGCTGGTAAAAGATGAGATGTGGAAATGGAAGGAGCCTGAAGAAAAAAACAGTCCCCATTTTTGGCCAGTCCCCATTTTGCTTTTCCCTTTCAATCACTAGACTATCCAGCTTGTTCTAGTCCTGTTTTTTCCTCCCTGATAGGAAAGAGAATTTTCTCTTTCCGAGCTTGTCCCCATCTCAGCTTAGGCCAATCACAGAGAAATAGCCAGGTGATCCTGTTCAGCTCCTTCCACATCCCTGTCCAGACGCTCCATCCCTGCACCTCTATACGTCTCACCCCTGTTCTTTGTCTTCTTTGGTTCCAGTTCCAGGGCTGGGAACTGTGCTGATACTCATTTAACATCATCTTATTAATCATGAAATTCAAAGGCTGTTGGAAGTGAGGGGAGCGCAAGGCAGACCCCTGCCAGGCACTTTGTTTCAAAGTGATTCCCCACCATCACATCCTTCTCCTGGCCCAGTAACTCATCCAGTCTCAGGGTAACTGTCCTGACATCTGTGTCTGGCCCAAACCAGTTCTGTTCCACTCTCTACAGATTCCTTCCAAATTTGTCTTCTTTCCCCCCTTGTTCTTCTGCCTGCTACACTGATTCCCAGGTCTTCTCTGCCTACCCAGCAAGCTCTTTCTTTAGCTCTTGGTTCTAATCGTTATATTAACTTTTTTTTTTCTTTCCCTCTATATAATCCCATTTTAGTTTCTCCCCATTTCTTCTCTCACCTTTTTATGCCAATCTACTCCCAACTCTAGTGCCACTTGTATCCCTGCAACATGCAGCAAGCTGCAACACAGGTGGCCCTGAATATCGCCACGGTGCCCTTTGCTTTTCTGCTGGTTCCTTGGTATCACTTTTACTGGAGCCAAATGGGGCCAGCGGTCTCCGGAAGCTGATGACAGCGCTGCTCAACAAAACTATCGGTTGATGAACCATCAGGTCCATCCTCCCACTTTCCCTGATGGAGATCCTCCTTTTGCAGCATGCCTGTGCTCTGCTTTGCTGGGATGGGTGAGAGCTGAGGCCGTTCCCAAACCTGCTTCTCTCATCCTCTTAAACACGTAACTTGGCTGCCAAGTCACGGAAATATCCTTGGCAGCCTGCAGTAGCAACTGGAAACACAACGTACACAATATGATTGTCAAAAAAAGGTCACTGTAGAGAACACAGTCGGAGCTGAATTTTCAGGGGGAATGGTTCAAAGTTCTTCAGGGAGAGATTGTGTTTGCGTGGGCAAACTGCAAAGGGTACCTGCAGAAGCAAAGATAGGGAGCTGAAAGTAAGGGCTTTAAGAGCTGAAAACATAGGAAATGCTCCTTCTCTCTCATTCAGTTGACCTGTCTAAAGTCTTAAATCAGGTATTTTTTCACCACTTCAAAGCACATATGGCATCTAATGTAGCTGTACTGGTGAAATGGTTTTAGGCTCTGTTTCTTCCATTATACCTGAGCTAGAATGTTTTTTACGTCACAGCTGAGTGGTTCCTTTACCTTCATCTGCACGTCTTCTTGCCCTTCCTGAGTCCACAGTGAACTGGTGTAAATAATTAAATGAACCGAATCGACAGAAATCAACTCATTTATTTTTTGCTGGGTTACTCTTCTGACAGTTTGGGGAGCCACCTTGCTATGGAGGCAGAGAAGATTAGGAGTCACGCTAACATAAATGATGGAAAGAATTAAAACCTTTCATCAACACGTTGCTATTAGCTTGGCTTAGCTGCAACACAAAACCTCACCCATCATATACACTTGGTTTCTACTGACAAGGAAATTACTTTTGTCAATATAATTTGCACTGATTTGGAGGACAACATAAGCAGTACCAGTTCTGACACTGTTCCACTGTGAATCGCAGCACTGCTATCTCCGCCGGCATGCAACATTTTCTGCTTCAGAAATATCCCAAAGATTAAAAATACTACCTTGAAATCATGCCCTTAAGCAACCTGTCTTAGCACGTGGGAATTACTTCCAGACAGAACTTGCTAATCTTGAGCTGACTGCTCATGTGTGGCCTTCAGTTGTGTCACAGGAGACATGAGGACTTAGCAAATACACTTTTTGATCATGCGAAAGCCCAAATTAAAGAATGTTCAGCCTTCCCAGCACTGTACAGACACTGATGGCCATGACAGAGGGAATGGGTGCCCATGGTAGTCCTGCAAATCCTCTTCCAGGACCCAGGAAAAGCTCTGCACCTCTGCCTTTGAGTAAAGCCGGCAGAATGACCGCTGAGGTCTCCCTGCGTGGAAACGTCCCAGTGCTCTGAGCAGGCCGGGGGTGTTTTGCGTGCTGGGATTTGTGGTTTCCAGGGCGCAGGGGGTTACCAGGATACTGGTGTAAACAGGACCGGGAGCTGTGCCCTTCCCACAGTCCCAGCAGCCTCCCTGCAAGCACCGTGTGCCGTGAGTCCCTCCAGCTCCTGCAGCTCCCGCTGCTGTGGCTCACACGTGCCCCTCCTCTAGAGCCTCTCAGCATATTATAAAAAGGAGATCTGAGGGGCTGTTTGCTGGCCGAAAATAGTCTAATGCTTCTTATTCTTTGGTTATGTCCTTCCTGCATGCCTATCTCAAAGTTGGATGGAGTTGCAAAGCGATTTGCATGAGTAAAGGACCTGCCCACCTGTGAAAACGCAGTGAGGCTGCAGGGAGCTGCTGGCAGAGGGGTGAAGGGGACACAGCCATTTTTTTCCCTCAACCATGGAAGAGGTTTGTGTGTAGCTCCATGATGCCTGTTGTTTATTTTGAATTAAAGTGAGATTGGGGCTGTGCATGTGCAGTGGGGGATATTTTTGCAGCATGTTTCTGCAAGGCCAAGTCAGAACTTGGGGTTTTTCCTCCCGGTTCCTCTGATGTTTATGATGTCCGGGTGCACCGCAGGTTGGGGGCCTGCCCTGGGCAGCTGATAGCCTGTGGGTTGGAGTCTGGATCAGGCCGTGGTGGAGCCTTGCACGGCTGCAGCATCACAGGGACCAAGACTGACAGCCCTGGAAGCTGAGGGGTGGTGGAGGCCTGAGGTGGGGGTGCCCACAGGGTCATGATGTTTTGGAAGCCACCCGAGATGTTGCTGTCTCAAGTGCTGCATGCTTAAAAGGGTTTAAAGATACCCACAGGAAGGATAGGAGGCCTCAATCAAGAGCTTCCCACAGAAGGTGTTTGACCATATCACTAACCACTACCACTTGGAGGTGTCCGTTTCTGAAAATAAAAAGTCAAGACAAAACTTTCTGTGTATTTGGATTAAAACAGTAATCAGCACTCATTCGTGTTAGTGAGAAGCTGCTGAGGGACATTTTGAAGACACCAGAGTGGTATTTTTCCCTTCTTCTTAGGCTCTGTGGTGCCACCATTTTCTGTTTTTCTCTCATGGTTCCTGATTTCGTGGTATTCATAATATCTTGTAGTTCCTTGCATGCCACATAAAGATACAGCTTTTGCTGAAGTCCTTCCACCTGAGGATTGTAAACCAGCATTAGGAAGTTGGAACCACAGACTAGAGAAGACAGGATTAAATAATCACTTTTGGTCAAGGGATTAGAGCCATGGGTCCCAAATAGTTAGTTCTGTGGTTGAGCTGTTGCCTGCTACAGACATGAGATGATTTTAGTGTTTCATATCCATCACTCTCTGATCATGTTACATTGAATAAGAACTGGTGAGAGCCTGTGGTGATCTGTCAGAGTGAGAATAGCCAAAAGTTACAGAAGGCCTCAGCGCTTCCCTTGATTTCAATTTATAGCCAGAAAAAGGATTTTGACAGTAAGATTCATTTTATTTTAAAGGTGACTTGCACATAATTGTTAAGAGTCTGCAAGACTTTCGCACAGATGAGGTAGCAGAAGGGCTAATAAGTTTCATTTATTTATTTTCTTTTTTTTTCCCTTTTTTTAATGTATGGGTATTGTAAAATCTTGTTCCTCATAGTGTTGCTGTGTTCATTGAAGGGTTTAACTTCTCTTTATTGTAAATTCTTAAAAAAATCAGTAAAAATGGTGCATAACACATTCCACTTTTAAAAATATTGAAATAGATAAAAAACACAAATTTTTAAATGTAACCTTTAAAAAAGGATTAAATATCTCCTGATATCTTACTCACCAAAACTACATAAATATTATCAAAAACAAATAAGAGTATTGTATAATACATAACTCCACTTGATTTCTCAATCTTTATTGGTTCACTGAGTATGAAAGAACAGAAATTCCTTAGCAAACTTTCAATTATTTCTTTGTAAGCTGGAAGAATTATGGAAGGATAGATGATCTTTTTTATAGCTGCCTATTTTTCTCCTTCTTGTGTGTCAGCCTTTTAGCTCAAAGAATTTCTGTTTGAGCAACTTATGAGCAAACAAGGCGTGGGTGAAAAGCAGATTTAAGAGATACATAAAGTGACCAATATGCATAGCGCTTGTATTGTAAATATTTTGTTAAGTCGGGCTGAGAACATGAGGACAGATTTTATAACAGGCATTCTCTATGCTGGCTTTTTTGCAGATGATAAAGCTAACCCCAGGCGTTTGGTACTGGAAAGATGATACTAACACAATTGAATTTGAAAGGTAAAGCATGATGTTCAGTTAAAATTATGCAGATTTAGGTCTTGATTCATCAGTTCCAAGTAAGGTAAAATCAGAGCCTAATCATATTTTTCCTGAACTTTAACAGTAGGATCAATCAAGTAGTCTTACATACTTGATTTTTATTTTTATTTTTGATAATAGAGTTCCGTAGCATCTGATCAAAAATGTGTGATTTTTGCCATACTGTCCTCAATCAGAATCCAATGCAGAGGGCCCTTAGAAATGACTATACATCTGAAGCAATAGGGGGAAAAAAAATCCCAGAATATATATCCCCTGTTGTCCAGTACTGGGCAGGGAGTGCCATGGAGTGTGGTTTCTGCTGCCGTCTCCCTGGCCAGTCCGGCATCTCCCCAGGCTTCGTCACGGTGGAGCTGGGCTGCTCCCCTTGTCCCTTGTGGCCTAGCTTCCACAGTCTGAGTCTGGGCAGCTCCAGTCACCTTTTTTGTTAGGCTTGGGACGCTGCTGGCTCGTGGTTCCCTTGGGAGGGACATGACTTCACCAGTTAACTCCTGTCTGTCTTTTCCTGTGATAATCTCAGAGACCAGCTCTGGTACTGAACAGATGACACTTAAAATCTATTTTCTGAGGCAAAACCCAATTCTACCTTCCCACCAATTTTAGAAAGAACAGACAGAGTTTTTGAGTCAACACCAATCAACTCTCCTTTCTAGCTACTAATTTCAGTTAATGGATAGTGGTGGGATATTATGAAATTTTCAGATGTATTTGCTTCTTCAAAGCCTTACCATGAAGAAAAAGAGCTTTCTTAGGGACAAAATAATTTTTGCCTAAACACAGAATGGTGAATTAAGGGAACCTCCACAAGGGGAAAGGACTAGTTGAGCTGAAGGCCAAGAGAGTATATGTAGTAATCTACTGTAAAAAATGCAGGCTGGAAATTAAAACAAAGTGGCTATTCATTGGTGTTGTCAGCACCAGAAAAGTGAGGATAAAACCACCTGAGATACTGATTACTTGAAGGGTTTATGTGACACAGTGCTTACGATGGCAGGAGACACAGCAGGAGGACCCTGGGAAGCCTCTCTACTCTTTGCTTCTAATTTTTGAAAGGAAGGTCTCACATTGATCTCATCACAATCCAAGAGTTAGGTGGAGGCCCAAAGATGTAACCTTTTGTATCATGGGATATTGCCCTCTTTGCACTGCTGCCAGTGATTGAAATGCATACTACTAAATGTTCACCCTCTGTATTCCAGCTCCAGTTCAGAATCTAGTGAAGACCTCAAGAAAGGAAAAAATATTCATTTTCAGGAAATGGGAGGCCAGGCATTGAACAGGTATTTCAATTCAACTAAGCCGTCTCCAAAAGAAGCAACATTATTCGGGTGGGAATCTTTTTGTCCATTGTTGAGGATCATGTCTGAACAAAACACAAGAAACAGGAAGACACCTGTCATTTCAGCAGGGTGGATGAGTGGTCTAAACAAAAAAAAACAGAGCCAGACATGCCTGATGTTGAAGGCTAGCTCAGGCACTAGCTTGGTATGACTTTGGTAAAGTCCTTCAGCATCTTTGTTGCTGTTTCCACATTGCTCAGAATGAGGTAATAATTCCCATCTACATAGAAAGAGTATTGCGAGGTAATTAATTCATCTTTGTAAGGCACTTCAAAGATTAAAGTATTATTATTATTATTAATTTTATAAAATCATGACCTGGTGTAGCTGACTTTCGTTCCTTGGTTAAAACCTCTTTGATCTAAATAACATAGTCGCAATTTATTATATTAGGAACCAAAAGAGCAACTTCAGACGCAAGCCTAAGAGGTGAAATGCCCTGTTTCCTTGAACATCGCCAGCCTGTTCTGTGGTTATAATAGTTGAAAGTTAGTTCAGGGTATCTACTGAACACTGTTTTGCTCCCTCTCTTTTTGAAATAGAATGTAATGAAAGCAGTATGTAACAGGTAGATTATTCTCTGACTGGTATTGACACTGTGTCCTTAAATGCTATGTTGGTGAACCACTAGCATCTTTCAAGATGTATGCACTGCAATGTTCACTGGAAGAAGGCTGGCTGAGCAAGAGGGAAAATCTCGTAGGCTGTTAAAGCGAGTGCGAGACGAATATGTGACCTTGGATGATGTCAAATGTGAGTAATTGCTGGTATTTGATCTCAGCATATAGACTAGAAAACAATTTGCATTCACAACTGACAATTTGTGGAGAAGATGCAGTTTTTCTCCTCTGTTTGTTTTCAGATGCTGCTTTGTTTTTGGGACAGGAAAGTGAGGCACATCGCATGCTGTCCTTCACAACAGTTATGAGGTATGTCATTTAAAATTTGTTTCAGGAATTATATGAGTAAGGCTGGTAGTGGAGAGGTTACATTTTATAAGAAGCAGAAAGTAGAATACCAGTGGTTTAAGACATTTTATCTATGCTGCTCGGTGGGAAACAATATCAGATACATGTCCTCCTTGAGAGGTGCAGAGAAATAAACTCTTGGTTGAAAGAGTTTCCCTCTGGGTTAGCTGTAGGCTGTGACTTAGACCTAAACTCACTCCAAATTAAATTCCGTGTTCATCAGAGAGAGCATCAGTGACATTGGCTGCACCAGGAGCACCTAACACAGCTAGGAATCTCTGCTGCTTTCTAGTGCTGCTGCTTCAATCAGCCCTGCAGAGCACCTAAATTGCTGCTGTTACTTATCAGCCCTACTTGCTGGGAGCAGGGAGGCACCTGGGAGAGCATCTTGTCTCAGAGCATGGCCCTGAGATCAGGAGGGTGGTACAGTAGCTGCACTGCCTCCTTGGTTTAGGGAGGTGCCTGTAGACCTTGCTGAGCCTTCGACATACTGTCCTTGAAGAAGGGGAGAGGTATCTCAGGTATCCCCCTTGTTCCTGTGATGTGAGTGCCACCCTTTCAATGTGTTTAGTGAAGAAAAGGTGCTCACGGGGAGCCTCTCTGGTCATATCCAGTTCAGTCCACCCTTCAACAGGCCTTTCGGACTCCTGGTAATTCTCTACAAGCCTTCAAATTCTTACTGCCAGGATACAGTACTTACTACAAATAGATCTAGACTGTATATATAGTATTTTATATACTGTAGGCCCTGACTGGAGACTCTTTCCTAATAGCCTGATGATGTTTGTATCTGCAAACTTTTCTACCTTCCATTTAGGAATAAGAACCTAGATGCATTCCTCATGACACTGATTTTATACATATCTTTTTACCTGGAAAAAATTGCCCTGGAAAAGACAACCAAAGCTCCAGTTTCGTGAGTATGAGTCTTTACTGGTGTAAGTGCACAGGACATGCCCCAGCAAATCTGGAATCCCAGGGCAGGCTTGCATGTCAGAGTCTGGAGGATGCATCTGAGTAAGGATTACTTGCATGAGCAAACACTGCATAACAGGGCTTGCCCTGTGTATAAACTGGGTTTGTTATTGCTGGCTTTGTTAAAATGCTTGGAGCTAAAGCCACAAGTATATATTGGTGCAGTCTGTATATGGAAGATTACTGGGATGTGGCCCTTAGTCTTACCTTTTATCCCCCTTTGGCCTTGGTGTTCTCTGGGACACAGGCTCTTATGACTATGTAGAGACACAAATTTTCTGGGAGCCCACTTTTCCAGCCCTTGCTCTGAGTAGTGTGCACTGTGGTTCATGTGGCATGGCAACATCCTACTCCCTATTTCAAGAAAGTGCCTGGATCCAGCCTTGCTGCAATGGGGTCACCAGATAGTTTGGCTTGTCAAGGTAACATTGCACTATGAATAAATTGTTACTACTACTGCGAATGCTAAATCTGCATGACTGCCCTGGACTGAATTACCATCCTTATTGCCATTTCCTGGTAATAACATTAATATCCAGTCATTTCTGCTTGCAGTACAGAGCACAAAATAATCATATCTGAGTGTTGCTGAGTGTTAATTTGTACTGTGGGTCACATTGCTTTAAGATTCCTTTTAAAATACTTTGCAAAGTAGGCTCTGATGACTCTTAGGTGCTACCAACATGTTTCAACAGGAGGAATATATGCTAGGAAAGCAGTTCCCATGTAAGGGTGTGTGACCACATCTGCTGCCTTGCAAAGTGGAAGTGGGGATGCCAGAGGAATAGTTTAGGAGCTGCTGTGTTACATGCCTTCGGAGGAAGTATTACTGAGTTACAAACCATGATTATAAGAAACCCTAATGATCTGGGCTCTTTAATAGTCTCTGAGAATTGATTGGCTGTTTTATTAAAACCCCCAATAATTACTTCCTTCACAGTTCATGATATAAAGAGGAGCTGATTTATCTGGATTGAAGAAGATTGTTGGAGGACTGGTGGCCTTAAGGAGTTTGCTTGCTCCACATCCATAGATTGTCAGGTGTTTCTCATTGTGCAGAGAACAATTCATAAATAAAGAAAACCTAGTCCTAGATTGAGTGGAGGTGCATTGGGCTGCAGTTTACAAGATGATCCCTTTGCTCATGGATGATGAAGTACAATGAGGTGACTTCATGCACCAGAACAGCTCAAAATGGCTCATATAATTGATTGGCACTGCAGATTCAAGCAGACTGAAACAAAAAAGAAGTTTGGACCTATTGCAATATAGGGTTATTCTTCCTGTATCCAGAGGGCTCTGGTTATTAGCTATCATCTATAAACTTTGTATAATCCCTGCCAGGGGAGGCTTTTCACTGTGTTCTGGCATGTGATGCTATCAAAATGATTCTCATTCTTTGGTGGGAATCAACTGCCAGCTCTAAGTTTCCCAAAGATACATGCTACAATACCGTTGCATTTAAAGTCATTGCTTCCCCTGAAAAGCAGCTTGTTCGGCAGGGTTGCCTGCATGCAGTGCATGTTCAGAGAGACTTAAAGAAGAGGCACTTACTGCGCAGGAGCAGAAAGCTGGAATATTAGTCTACAAAACTATAAATACAAAGAAAGAAAATAAAATGACAAAAGACAAATTTAGATCCTCCTTAATGTTGAAGTTCCTCCTTAATTGTTCTAGCATCTTAGCTGACTTGGAGGACCAGGGAGACAGGAATCATGCTGGGAAGAGCTTTCTGCCATTGCACCTTCTTTACCTGTGCAAAGTCTTGCATTTTCTGTATTATCCACCTGGTCTAATTCTGAAATGGTGTCTGCTATATTTAAAAGCAGATACAGTGAGTACTGTCTTTCCCCTTCTGTGGATATCTTCCTTAATCTTGCCATCTAGAAGGTATTTTTATTGAGTTCATTTTTAGTTTAAATGATTCCCCTGTTGGTCATGACATTCCAAGACTTATCACAGTATTTTGTAAGATGTGGATATGGACAAGGTCAAATGGACATAAAATACACAGGGATAAACTGGAACTAGATAATGAAAGAAAGTTTCCAACCAACTGAGGAACAAAATTTTGGAATGGTCTTCTGTTAAGAAATATTGGAGCTGGAGAAGAAAACTCCGTTTTCCTAAAGATGTAGTTCCATGAGTTTGTGAAAGGATTTTATAGCTACATAATACAATTATGATGACAAAAAATTACCTTTGTGATTAGAATTCTTACATATATGAGATGCTGATATATTTGAGAGGATGTGGAAGAAGACTGGATAGCAATTTAGTTTTGGATATCTATCTCATAAATCCCATGTTCAAGACTTTTGTTAGTTGCCTGTTCAGGAAGAAAACTCCCTCTTCCTTCCCAAGGAATAATTTAATTTAATGTCCCATAGGACAGGCACATCTAATGGCTCTGCAGTCTTTGATTTGAGCTCTTGCAGACCTTGTGTGATATCTTAGAAACATAGAAAACAATACTGTTTATTTCTGCCCTTAGTTTGCATATTCCAGCAAACTTTAGCAAAAAAATACCCAGGCTGCCTATGATAGAAGCAAACTGTAGTGATTATCACAGTCCCCAGGAAGCCAGGCCTGATGGTCTGAATAGCTCTTCACTGTCTTGAACCAAGACACTGTATAAGTACCAGCATCCATGGTGCCTCAGTAGACAATCTAAGACAGTTCTTGCTTAAGAAATCATTGCTTCTGTGCGTTAGACTTTCTTATATTGGAAGGATTATGTATCAGATAAAGTCAAGATGAATCTAGACATCTTTGACTCCTTTATACCTTATCTTTTGTTGATACTGTGCTGACTTCTTGTAAACCCAACCCTGAGGCTTCTTTGGCTTCCTCTAGATTCAGGAATATCTTGTAACAACTTCAGACACAACCAACCAGTTTTCCAAAGCAGTGAGCATGAGGCTTCCCCCTAGCTGGAGACAGCTTGGGAGTATTCACTTCAGACGTATGTGACTCTGAAAACAAAAACTAAGCAGTGGTAAATGAGACAGGTCTGGAACACGGGCTATTATTTTGTCCTGCATTTTCTTTTCCACTCAGTTTCTTTCTTTTCTTTTTTTTTTTTTTTTTTGGCCTCCAATCCTTTCATGTCTTTTGAGAAAAATCAGATGAATTTTATTAGCAATTATCCTTGAGAAGTTCGGAGTAAATGCCCTAATTATTAGAGATGGATCTTGTAGAAAGCTTTAGAGCCTGAGGCCATCAAGGACGGGACAGATAAAAACAGCCCTCCTGAGTGTGAACAGAGGCCGGTGACTTTTAGGCCTGTAGCGTTCCCAGGCATGAGGAGACAACCTGGTGGATTACAGGGGAAGCAGAGGAAACATAAAGCTCTTTGGCTTGGCGTTTCCTTAGTGTTTGATCTGAGCTGCCTTGAAGTACAGGCTTGTGGTGTCAGCCTTTCCTGTTTAGAGGCAGTCCCCACGGTCCCTTTTTGAAGAGAGGCGAGCCAGACCCACAGCTCCGGGCTGCCCGATGGCAGCGTCTGCACCCAGGTGCACCTCCAGGGCTTTTGTGCAGACTGCAGGAAGGGTTCATAAGCCACACGGGATCAAAGGCAGCAACCTGACAGGCCGTGGGCATGGAGCTTATAAACTCCACGGGGCAGGAAAGACTGTCTAGGCCCAAGCCTCAGGCCTTGTGGCCCCACCAGGTCTTTGTGGCACTCAAAGTGTCTGAGCTCGATCTTGCTGCCGTGTGGTCCCCTGAGGTTGCTGTTATATGATGTGGTGTTTTATGTGCCCCCAGACTGTTCTTACTTCTCAGGACTGGCCACTCTTCTATCCAGAGTGATCCACCTGTCAAAAAATCTTGTTTTCTTTCTAATTTAAACAGGACTATCGTTTTGCTAGAGGAGAAGGAAATGGATGATGTCCTGGCGAAGTTAGAAGTGACCAGGATTCACCTTGCTAAGCTGTACTGTAATCTTATCCTCGGAGAAGGCATGGCAGAGCACCACCACATGGCTTGTGGAAAGTAAGTTGCGGAAAGCTTTCCCTCCTGGGGACCCTTGCTATGTCAGGAGCAGCAGCAGCCCAAATCCAAGGCATTTCTTTGGTGACAGAAGTGAACACCCAGGGTAAGAGATGTTTTTTATGGACCAAATTGACACATGAGGCACAGGAACCATCAGGTAGAGAGTGTTCCCATCTCCTGAAGCTCCCATTGATAACTGACTCCAAAAGTGGCACAGGTTACCAGGCTAGAAAGCTGTAGCTGAGGTATGTCACAGCCTTACTGGGTATACAGTCCATGAAGCATTGCTGGGGTCAGCACAATCAGCAGGGCAAATGGCAGTGCCAGCTCTCGATCTCAACCCTGCCACTTCCAATTGCTGAATCTTGAAGGCAAGGGGTATAAGAAGAAGAAGAACATCTTATGTACCTGCTGGTTGCCATTGATCCCTGCCTTAATTGGCTCTAACGTCAAGTCAGGGAAGCCATAAGCGTACTGGCAAGTGAAGGAGACCATGTTTCTGAAAGGCAGCAAATGAAGGGATTAGAGAGAAAAGGTTATGCTTGGGGATTTGGGGCCTTGCATGTGTAGGCCTCCTTCCTCAGAGCCAAGAAGACCTGCATGGCTTTCCAGAGTGGTGGATATCCATTGCTCTTCTTCCCTGGGTCGGTGGCTTTTAAGAGGGGAGAGAAAGCTACAGGGGGAATTAAGAAAGAAACTGAAGCAGGTGGAAGTGGATGGGAGAATGTTGGAAAAGCCAGAGGAACCAAGAGAAAACCGAGGACCAGAGACTAAGAAACAAGTAAAGGTGGGGGACTTAACTAGCGATGAAAGCAAACATGGGAAGCGCTGCCGTTTCTTCACTTGCGTGTGTTGTCCAGTGGGTGCAGACATCCAGGATGGAGACAAGACAGAAGTCCAGCTGCAACAGAACAGCAGTGGGGATTAGAGGCTGGCCATGGGTTGGGCCATTGGTGTCCAGGCTGTAAAGACACAGAGGCTGGAAGAAGGCCGTGTCTTGAAGTGTTTCCGACATCAGGTGCCATATGAAGAGAGACCTCGCTGAGTTACTCATGGGAGGGTGGCAGCTGACTTCAGAGTCAGGCTGATGCTGAGC
The DNA here is from genome assembly GCF_000705375.1 of Tinamus guttatus. The sequence goes on from NW_010581636.1 coordinate 106,456, forward strand.
ATGTTATAATGTGTGGCACTTCCCATGCCATATTGCAGTTACGTAAAAACCTCTTCCACGATGACTCGGTCTCGCCATAAATGCTATCTGGATACTCCCAGTCCATTATGAAAACTGCCAAAAACAAAAGCCAAGGGACAGAACTGATTAAAGCTCTTAATTGTAAAAGCTAGTTAGGAATTTTTTGAGTACATATGTGTTTGGGTGGAAAAAGTCCTTCGTCAAAATGAAAAGTCTGACAAGGGTTGTTTTTGACAAATTTCTTTTGACCTGAAAAATGTTTGAATATAAAACTGTGAAATTACTAATGACGTGCCAGTCCCACCTTTACCATATTTTATTATAGCCAAGTCAAAATGCCTTTGGGTTCAGGACGATGTTGAAGCTTTTACTTTTTCATTCTGATTCACCATAGCAACATTTCAATGAAATCTCATCATGTGCTGAGAATTTCTTTTCCCTTCTATATCTGTCAGATGCCAAAGTGTTCATATGAAATCATCAATGTACACATTTTCTCCAAAACTTTAAAAAGGGACACTTGGCTGGAAAACGTCTTAACGACTTGCATATTTTGTAAAATGTAGGATAAAAATCCTATCTTGATATTATCCCAGACTGGAATTTGAGAGAGTTCCTCCAGACCTGTTATTTGTGTGTGTTAGCATTAGTCCTTTTGTGCCTCCAACGCTGGGGAAGGAATAGGGAATAGGTGTGTCTGGTTTTCTCCTTTTAAGTTGATGGGGTTGTGCAACCTTTTTGTGGTGCCAGTTTCCTTGTGGGCATTGTCATAATGGGAAAAATACAGAGTGTTCCCAAAGCTGCGTGCATCAGTGGCACAAACACAGCCGAGTCAGCCCTCACTGATCCTTGAAGCTGGTTTGATCCACAGGCAATTAGAGTCACAGTTGTGGTCAAAAGCTGCTAAAGTGGCACAGGAAGCATTTCTTCCCCATATGCAGAATGGTAGTTCTTGTAGGTGTCTGAAGACACTGTTTTGCTTAAATGCAGACCCTGTGCTTAATGCACTGTCTGCTCTTGGCTGGGCTGTGTTCCACTTTAACACATGAACTCATCTCGTCACTCTGTCAGCTCTAAGAAATCCCTGTTACTGTATTTCTAGAAGGCATGGTGCTCTTCACTCACTCATTCCTGTATTTCTTGCAAGTTCTGTCCTGAACGTTATTGCAAGTTTGATGTTTCCATAACCATTTCTGTATTTTCCTAGGTAATTAGCAACTATGCCCTAGACATGGGAGGCGCCTCCCAGTATAACACCTGTTTTAGGACACTTTACTTCAAGCAGGTGTCTTAGCTTAATACTGTACCTCACCCAAGGAAAGAAAGGACTGGGGAAAGATGGGTGGAGACCCCATCTTTATTTGGCTCTGATTATTAGTGTTAGTTTCTGTTGCTGGCATCCACATAGGTTTCTCTGTCTGCTGAAGCAAGGGCAAGTTCAAAGACACTGCAAAGATATGTAGTGCTGAAAGCTGGGGTTTATGTTTAGGTTATGGAACCTGGGTCACATTGGGTTCCTCCACTGTAGTATTCTAATGACTTGAATTCTGGCGAAATGCAGTGATCTACCGAAGGCATCAAACTTATATGGGAGATTCTGCTTTGGCAAAGGGCCATGCCATGCTTGCAGCGTCAGCCTCTTTTCCCTTGTGCAATATGTGGGGTTTGGGATCTTAGATGAACTGTCAGCAGAAGTAGGATGGGTGGGTGACGGGGAGGTAGTCATCCTATTGATCAACTTATCAATAAATAAAAGCCACAGGATGTTTATTGAAGGTTTGGGGCTGAAAAGATAAAAAGATACTACCTCGTTGTCTGCTTTGCATTGATGTTTCTGAGCTGATAGCAGCTGGGGATACCAATTTGGAACATCTGTTGTTGATGGTATCAGGAATGTACGGGGCATTTCAGGAGGTGGTGAAGTCAGCAAGACACACAGCTTCATCTCTCTGGAGGTAGCCACACCTGTGGGGATCCTTCAGCTTGCAGGGGGAATTGCCTTCCCTTCCGTGAGGGTGAGCTGTGCCGCCTCCAAGAGCACGGAGTGGCTGTGGGGATGTGTTCGTCACCTTGCGCTGCGGCAGCAGCTCCCGTGCTGGCCATCGTGTGGCTTTGTGTGGGGATGGCTGGGCTCGAGTGCTGCTGAGATCATTTCTCGGCCTTGCACCGCGCAAGTTGCTGCTTCTCTAACAAAGACCCTTTGTCATTCTCGTGCCTGTTTCACATTGCTGCTTGGAGGCCCATCGGTTAGCTCCCTCCTGGTTTTCCAGTATATTGTCCCAGCACTGTCCTGGCGTAGTGCCCTTGGTGGCTCTGCTTGTTGCTCTGCCAGTGTTGTTAGCTCCCGGGCTTCCTATCGACTTCAGTGGAAACTGGGTTAGATGAGGGCTGGCCGCTTCTGAGAGGCCCACGCAGAGAACTCGGTGTAGATAGCGTAGCAGGGAGCCTCGCCTGCTCATCACATCCAGCTTTGTTCTCTGCCAGATTTAATTAACTGAGCCATACAATATTTTGCATTTTCTCCTTCTGAGGCAATGAAGAAGTTCTGTCTTTCTCTCGGACGGTGGGTCTCTGCATGCTAATAACGAGGATTTACCAACACCAACTTTATTGCCCTGGTGAAATGCCAGCTTGGCAATAGCCACATGAGTCATATTCAATACTTTCCTTAGAGAACTGAGAGGACGACTGCTGCTATTAATTTTGTGCTGTTGTTCCCTGCCTTAGGAGAAAAACATCATCGTCACAGAAAGATCGGCACTTCTTTGAGGTAAGAAAGATATAAAGACTAGTGGAGAACATGTCGCTTCCTTGCCCATTGAAACACCGCAGACAGTCTGCTCCTTTCCCTCTTGGTTCTGCCAGCAGTTTACTTATAGGGCAGAGTATCTAGAATAATATTTTTATCTCTTGGGCCTACTTTAGCTTGCCTCTGTAAAATGCAGTCTGTTTTTGCCCTTCAGGTCCAAGCCTTTCCTCTTGAAGGCTGCAGCTAAGGAGTTTCAGTTCCTTTGTGGCTCCCTCAGAGCCCAGGCAATTCCTATCACCACCTGCGGTCCCTCTGGGAAGTCTGGTCTATAGGATTCTCATCACTGATTTCCCATTTTCACCTCTAAATATGAAATTTCACAGCCTTTCATTATCATTGCCACTAGCAACATTTCTAGATGCCAGTAAATTCCTCTAGCTTGCCACATACAGCTCAGTGAGCATTTTATGACATTTGTTATGTAGTAGCTCTTCTGCAAATTGATGTAAAACAGCTGGGGCCCAAAGTGTGTTTTGTATTTCACAAACTGGGATGCATTTCTCTGAAACATGGGAATTATGGATTCAATTCAGGAATACTGAGCAGGCCCAGTAACATCATCTTGTCAAGTACGCATTTAGTAGGAATTTTATTTACTGGGTGTTCTTTTGGGTTCTATCAGGATCACAGATATTAAACAAGAGTGAAAAGCTATTTTTTAAAAATCAGTAAGCAGATAGTTGCTTACTGTAAGCAGAGAAGGAGTGACTTCATATTTGTTAGCAATATTTTCTGTGATCACGATCTGGGATACTGGAATTGTCTTCTCGAGTTGCCCAAACAATAGGTGTCCAGTCAGACTAGGCCCTTAGGCTCCCTTGACAGTTAATGGGGGAAAAGAGAAGCTCAGCTAGAGAGTGAGTTGTTTTTTCCTAAAACAGATATGTGAGATAGGAACCTCCATGAAATGACTCATCCCATCTCTCTCTTTCCATTGATTATTGAAGGGGAAACTAGATAGTGATCTCTGGTTAACTCCTCAGTATTTAGCAGCAAGCCTAAGCTACAGTGGCAGGAGTTAAGGAAGATTGAATCCACCTGAATTGTGTTTCTAACCTCATCTGTTAGCATATCTCAATAATAATAATAATAAAAAAATCCTCTTCTTCCCATCGTTCAATGTCAGCTCAGGGAGTTGCTGTTCTTAGCTGCTTTAGTAGGGATGTATGGATGAGGCTTCCAGCTATGCAGACTTCCAGCCGTCTGACCATGAGTTGGAAAGGCAGTTATAGAGTCTTTGTACCATGAGTGCCCTTTCAGATTGTGCCTGATACGTGGTAAAAATCAAAGCCAAACGGGTTGCTGGGTTTTTAGTGGAGTCGTACCAACTCTTAGACATAGGGACATGGGGAAAATGAGATCTGTGTGTTCGATCCAGAGCTTCTACAGCTACTGCAGCTACGTGGCTTGGCTTGCCTTCAGGCGGAAGCACTTCCGAATGATCCAGGAAGAAATCGGCAGGCTTCTTCGCTCTGCCATGTTTAATCCTACCTTAAGAGAGAAGAAAGATGTTAACTTGCAGAAAGCGGGAGACCAGACAGCTGATGCAAAGAAAGTGAGATTTCCATGTCACAGGTACATAACTGACACTCCAGTGGGCCTTTAGGGAACCTCTGCTGTCCCAGCAAACTCAGATAACAGCTGCATTTGTTTTCTTTCAAGAAAACGACCCTCTATAAATCTTGTGGCCCAGCAGCGTTCACCGGTGCTCAGCACGCTGCTGCCCTTACCAAAGGACAGTGCTCAGCACCTCTTCCAGAAGCAACTCTACCGTCGGGGCAAAACCCCTCAGCCTTGCAAGAGGAAAGACTTGCCAGACTTCTCAGAATTATTCACTACCAAGTAAGGGGCTATTTCTGTGCATAAGTAGATTTGGTTGTGCTTTTAAAAAGGATATCTGATGGCCAGCTCTTCCTCCCCGAGAGAGGGGCCAATGGACTGAGAATTTGTCTGCAAGGTAGCTAGAGAGCAACTGTATTGTAGGTAAGACAGGCACGAGCTAGGCCAGAACTGGTAGTGATAGCACTTTTGGCTAATTGATGGAAAAGAGGCTACCATCCATCATAGTGTTTTGTTAAAAAGTGAAACATTTTTTTTCTGGGAAAAAGAAATATGTTTTAATATAACATTGAAAAAGAACCAACCAAAAGCTCTTAAATCAATTTTTTTCCACTCATGATTCATTGCAAATTCTTATTTTTATGTGACTTCTCTCTAGCTTATATTTATTGATGTTTTATTTTGACAAACTAATTTTGTTACTACAATGTACTTTCAAAATATAACTTCTGTTGTAATAGCTTATTGTAAAAGAGAGCTTTTACTTCTGATTCAGGATAAAAGCCAGTTTTTCAAGCCTTGGTAACCCGTGAAAGAGTAATTCCATTTTTTTCATCTAACCGTGGATAACAGCAGTATCACCTCAATATTTTTTGTATGTAATACTCGTGTAAGCAAGACCACTGTAAATCGGTTTTGTTCTCTTGGAGTGTATGTAGGACTACCCTTAAAGCTTTCCAAAGTAAGTCTTGTTTTTCTGCCTGGAAATTATAATTCGAGAACATCCAAAATTTGTGTGGACCTTCCTGATTTCTGGTAAACTAATGGGAGCTACTATACTACACATGAGAAATCTTGGACACAAGTACAACACATGACCAGTGGGTCCAATATTTCCTGAGAAAGGGAGTCTGTTGCAAATGCACATGTAATTGCTTTTTACTTTGGAGCTGGGTGCATCCTGAACATGTTGACTTTACAGCTCATGTACATGGCTCGTAAATGCATATGCAATAGGGCCAACCTTTCCAGGAAGTGCTAAACTTTACGTGGACAAATGTGTGTTGTGTGTTGCGTGTGTGCCTACTCCAGGAGAAGCGTGACATGGTATGCAGAGCACAGAGTGTATGACCATGCTTATTTGTTCTTCCTTGGGCAAGCAGATATTTTCTCCCTAATGTGTTATCTGCAGACTAGCAAAAGGAGGCAAAGCTCCTTGCTGTTTTACCCAGGAAAAAATACAAGTTGATCTGCCTTACCCCATTTTCCTTTGCTCCGTTGTGTCAATTGTATTAAAACTATTTTTTGTAACAGGGTGGGCATTATTGGAGCTCATCGTAGTGAGTTAAATCCCATTATGCTCATGCCCATCGGGATGATGGAAGATGAAGAGGATGACGAAGGAATAAAAAAGAGTGGATCCTCCATCCCTTCAAATGACCTGAGTTTGACAACTCTGAGAAGCCCTCAGAGCCGGCTTAGTAACCAGAGCAGTGTCATCTCAAGAACAATGACAGAAGCTGACTATCATCAGAGCGTCTAGCAGAACTGGTACCTTCTTGTGTTGAGTGCCAAAGTTTCACATGGTTAAGTAAACAACTTTGAACCTGCAGCTCAAAAAGCCTAAATCATTTGACAGGGGCGGGGTAGTCTAGCACACGTGGTTCCAGACTAGGTGGCTGAAGACCTAGACTGTAATGCTTGGTTCTGTCACCAACCTACTCAGTGAGCTTAAATCATTGAATTCCACCACCCCGCCCCCAAATTAATGCCTTGGTTGCACCTTTTTTAAAATGATTATTTCGCTTACTTATCTTGCAGAGTTCTTTGACACCTGCAGATGAATATTGCTGTTGATGATGATGTTGATTTCCCAGGAGACTTAACATACTTAGTTTAAAAGTTACTGAAACTCTGTTTTTAAAGGAAGTTCCTTTTGTATCTTAAAAAAAATATTTGCTCCTTTTTGATTTCCATTATATCTAGCCTGATTTATCATCCACCATGAAAAGAATATAGTTAAGAAGAATACTGTTATTTAAAGAGTCAACCAAATCTTCATTTTATTTTATTTTATTTTTCCAATGATATATAATTTGATTTTTTTCCTCATTGCTTTTTACATGATTGGGAATGCAGATCCTAGAAATACAAACTTAAAATGCACAACTGGGATGTGAGTAAATTGAATTAAAATGAATTTGTGTTGAGAAAGGATATGAGTTTACCTATGAAAGTATCCATATATGTTAATCATTATCATCAGGAGGAAGACTTAGGATGAAATCCTGGCTTGTCATAATGAAAAAATAATGGACAGTGAAAACAGTGAAGTAATATTTTGATCATTGCTAAGAGCAAGAGTTTGATGCCTTAGTGCTGGTTTGGAAGTTCAGCACATTAATATCACTGTGGCCTACACTTGTTTTCCTTGTGCCAGGTGAGTGCCTTTACTGTAGGATGGGTCTGTTGTGGCCTGCAGTTTCCATTTTAAGCTTTTGATCAGACATTTGTCTTGATATAGAGCAAAAAATATTTAAGTTTTGTGGGATGGAGAACACATTTTCTTTCCCAAAGGAAAAAGAAAATAGAAAAGAGCAGAGAGACTGCTGTGTCTTTCTCATGTACATGGTCTGGAATGTTGCACTTTTTATTCAAAACTAACATTTCTGGATTGTGCATTTGCGTTCATTTTGGGAGGGCAGGATAGTGAAAAGTTTAGGCAGACACAGGGAAATGTTTTTCTCATGAAAAGCAGGCCATTGCTGGGGTAAACAGGAGAGGTGCCAAATGTCCATGTCTTTTTCCCCTTGTCTCACAACCCATTCAGAGTTTGAAGCTTGATTTTTTGTAGCAACAAATAATAAGGGAAGGTAGCTTAGGAATGTCACATATTGTGGACTACACCTTTGCCCACGTGGTCTCAGGAGTGGTGAGAAGACCTTGAGAGCACTTCAGTTGGAAGTTTCCTGAAAGCTTGGCTGGGCCAAAGCACGTGCAACTGCCCTTGCAGCTGCGTGAGCGGCTCTGGCATGGCACATCCCTGGCTGAAGATGTGGGAGGCAAGGGCGGTATCACTGCCCTGCAGCACTTTGGTGTCCCCTCTGAATGATGCAACAAGATGTTGGCAGAGGGAGGCTACACGAGGCTTCCTTTCCTGCTCTTTGGTCAAGCCTTCTGGTTCCTGAGCTAGGAGACGTGTATGTGCAAAGGGATGTGTGGCTTTGGCTTTCTAGGTGTGACACTGCTCTGACCTGAGGATTTGCCTTCTGGGCAGAACGAGGTTGGCGTCCCAACCTGCTGTGTATTGTCCTTGCAGAGTGTCTCGCCTTGGTACGTGCTAAGAAGGGTATGAGCGCAGGGTGTCTTCTGCCACGTGAGTCGTGCAGGGCAATGCAGTCTGTGGCAGTGGTGAAGAACGGGGAGTTGTGAGCAGTCCCTGTGGTGCTGGGGCAGAGATTTCACGGATATCCGTGCATCTGTCTGCCTGTGGTGGGTGCTGGGCTGCCTGCCCTGTCAGGAGAAGAGCGAGGTGGAGCCCACGCGCGGGTGCTGCTGGATGTGAAGGAGGCTTTTGAGCACTGTCACTTACCTGCAAGGCCCATGGCACTAAGGTGAGAAGGAGGCACTGAGCAACCACCAGAGCTGCTCAAAAGCAGCCAGTGAGCTACTCAGATGGAGATGTTCAGCAGTTATGTTCGTCCCTTTCCACATTCAAGGCATGTTCCTCACAGCCTCCGAAAGGAGTAGCCCCCATGGGAGTACTTTCTTTTCCTGAAAAAAAGTGCTCAACAAGTGCTTGCCTGGCAAGCTTTTATCCCTTGAGCCAAAAGCAGCTCGCTAAGCTGCATGTTCTGTTAATTCTGGCTGCATCAAGAACAGCCCGTCTGACTCATTCTACGGGAGTTACCTGCTGAAATCTGATCTGATAGTCCTAGCAAGGCCGGGTTTTAACAAGCTGTGCTTGTCAGCCAAGCCCTCAGCCATGGCTTTGGGCTGAAGTTTTCGGCGGTAATCGAGCAATAACCTTGAACTTTCCACAACGCGTTGAGAAATGGCTTGCAGCTCAGCTCCTTTAGTCAGCAGAGTCCTTTCCAGGATTGCCTTCTCAGCGTTGCCTGCTTGTTCTGAGGTGATGTATGTGCAACACACACAACCCATGCTTGTTTAAGCATGTAAGCAAGACCTGGCAGCCTCTCACACATGACAGTGACTCATCCTTCCAGCAGGAGAGAGTGAGTCAGAGAGGCCAGTTGACAAGCTTTATTTATCAGACTCCTGTTATTTGGCCCAGGAGAATTTTGCTCTGAAAGAAATCCACCCTTGTTAATGACAGGCAGAGCCGGGAATTGTATCTCAAGTCTACAGGCTTTTCCTCCTCCCATAGGCTTTGCATGCAGTTTCATAGCAGGAAATCCTAGCAGGTTGGCTATTTCCATTATCTTTTTTATTCTTTAAAGGGATTCCGGGCATGTGAGCTAACTTGGAACAACCTGCCTGAACTATGGTTACCCTAAAGAGTACAAACTCAGATGCCTTTCAATGATGAAAAGAGCCTGAGGGCTCTATGCAGGAGCGTTTATGGAGCTCCCATTTACTTTCCTCTCTCTGGGCTGCTGGGCTGCTTCGTGCAGGGCTTTAATTGAAAGCTGCCAGCATGGCCTGGTGTCCTGGCTGCCTGCTGATTATGGCCCTGCCACTCATAGGCTCCCTATAGGGTGTGCCAGGTTTTCCAGTTAAGTGTCTATTTTCAGAAGTTTATTGCTCTGTTGTAGAAATTCACGCCAGGCAGAAAGTTGGCAGAAAGCGTCAGAACTTGAAGATGGAAAAATAGAGAAAAAAATATGGCCTTTTGCTAATTAGGGAAATTCGGCCTGCGGGGATTTGTGTCTTTGAAGCTGGCAGAGACGGCAGTAGAGTAAGGAGAGATGTCTGGATACGGGGTGACCATTAGCTGTAGTTGGGTGTCTGGGGGTGTGGGAGGAAGCCAAGTCAGCCCAGGCCTGTTCTGCTTGTGTTGCAGGTGCGTTTGGAGCAGCAGCCTATGGGTTCCAGGCTGGGCGAGCTCTCTGCGAGCTGGTGAGGCAGGGCTTGAGGATCTTGCAGGTCAGGGGCCTGGAATTGCGCCTGTGGTCCCTCCAGTTCAGCCCTCTTCACCTGCTAGGGGCCAGTGTCTGAGAACAGGGAAAAATGAGGCAGTCTGAGCCCAGAGGTCTTTCTGTGCAAAAGGGATGTACCAAACGCTGCTGCAAAGGGGCAGAAGGGCCTCTCCTGATCCTTAGGAAAAAGGAGGACCCATAGTCACTTCCTCCTCTTAGGCCGAATTGAAGACTTTTTCCCCTTTATGACCCTTCACTCCTCTCTCTCTCAGTGCAGAACTAGTCGAAGGTGCCCAGAGCTCCGCAGCGTTGCTGTAGTGCAGCAAACAGCTCTCCCACCCCAGAGGCTCCTCTCTGAGGGATTCCCAGTGCTCGTGACAAGGCAGGAGTGCTCGGCTCCTTCTGCTGGGCTCTCCCCTGCACTGCCCAGCCAAGGCAGACCCATAGCAGCTCCTCTGTAAGGAGAGCTGGCACCATCACCCCACTTACTCCTTGCCAACGGATGGGTGTGTAGTTTAAGATGCCTTTTACCTCCGAGTGTGCTGGGAGGGAGAGCGGTAGTCAAACTGGAAAGTGAATCAAGCAGTGGGAAGGAGTAGGAAGCAGTGGCAGTAGGAAGACAGGAGGTTGCTAGTCTGGATTTTCTAAAGCAGAGCTTTCAACTGTTGGTGGGATGTGTAGCTGCACCACATGGAATGAAGGTTTTCACTCTGTAAACAGCCTGTGTCGGGATCACCATGACCACTAAGCTATTGTGGTTCAGATTTCATTATAAATGTTGGCAGTTACATTTTTACAGTTTACAGTAAAGAAACTAAATTGCAATTTGCAGAATATTAAAATGTTTTTTACCCTAGCTCTTCTTCCATTTGTGAGCTAAGCTGTCAGCTGTAAGCTTACTTATTACTTGCTATGGTTCTTCCATTTGGAGAAGACACTGATAATATGAACTTTGTGTATTTGTCCGTATGATTTTGTTTTACTGATGAATTAACAGGTCTTTTTTTTCCCTCACCTTGAATACCATAGGAAAAAAGAATTAAGTAGTTTCTGTATAGATATTCCCAAGTTTTCTGCTCCTGACAAGTTCTGACTTCCAAAGGATCCCCTTCTCTATTGCTCCCTGCTTTTATCTTTCCTGTACCTAAGGTAATCAATACATTAGCCTTCACCTCAACTGAGCAAGGAGAGAAATCTCTGACCTGTGAACTCCTGCCATGAGAACTAGATCCTTTGGAGAGAACTTCCATTGGTCTTCTGTCTTTACTAGATTAAAAAGAGGATCCTTCTGAACCTGGAGGAGTATGCATGACATGTTTCTTATAATAGCATGTGCAGGGCACTCATGATGTTTTTTATAATAGTCCGTGTAGGACTTGTGGATTAAAGACTTGCCCAAAGGCTGCTATTAGCAATTTTCACCATAATAATCAAGTGATTAAGGTACAACATCTAATTGAGGTGTCTGTAGCAGATCATCTGAAGACAGTGCCTGGATGTACTTAGTGATTGTATTGGCAGATGTAGTACAGCAGTCCTGGATAGGCAGGTAGTTGACTCATCCATTGCTCTTTCGTGCTCAGAAATTACAAGAGCTCTCACAGCTGGAGTGTTGGGATAGATGGACACATCCTTTTTGGAAGGAGGAAGGGAAGGTTATGCTCTACACAGAAGAGCAGCTCAGCTGCATCTGCTTCAGAGTGTGTGTGGTCAGGACCTTGTGGATTAGAGGGGAGTGCGACAAGGGTAACATTGTGGTGGGCTTCTGCTACAGACCACCTGATCAAGGAGACAAGAGAGATGAAGACTTTTCTAGACAAGTGGAAGAACCTTCACAGTTTCAAGCCCTAGCTTCTGTGGGGAATATCTACCATCCTGACATCTTCTGGGCAGGAAATGCAGTAAGGCACACGCAAACCAGATTACTGGAGTGAGTCTGGGAAAAATTCTTGGCAAAGGTGACAGGCTGTGTAAGGAGGTGCTCTGATGGATCTGCAATTCACAGACAAGGGAGAAGCAGTGGGGATGAGATGGTCAGTGGCAGTCTTGGTGTGGTGACAAATGGGTGGTAGAATTAAGATCCTGAAAGAAGTGAAGAACGTGAGTGGAAGAGCAATGACTTGATTTCAGGAAAGGAGACTCTCACTTATCAGGGAAGTGGTAAGCGGCATCCCTTGGGACACTGTTGTGACAGGTAAAGGGGGCAGGCAGTTCAGTTACACTGCAAGGACTAATTTATGTTTAATCAGGGTTTTGGACATGTTGCTATTCTTTATTTCAACACTGTTTCAGAAGGGCTGCTTTGGAGGCTGCTTAATCATCTGGCAACTTCATGTTGGAAGCATGAGCAGATTTTTGAGGTCTGTAGCAGAAGACCATGCATCTCTACAAGCAAGACACCCTGTCCCCTGCTGAGTGACCAGCTGGAGCAAAGAATGTCCTGGACCAAAACTCACAGGGCTCTTGAAACCCCGCTGTGGATGATGAAAGCATGGGGGCTAAACCCTGTAAGAGAAGGGAGCTGAACTTTGCAGTAAGGATGTAACTTCAAGCAGGACAAAGTTCATGTGTCTCCTAGTAATTAGATGGACATTTCATACCATCTCTTTGAACAGCCTGTCCTCTTGATGTTGAGCCTCAATTACCAGCAGTTCAAAGTCCCATGTCTAGTTTTCAGCAGAAGTTGTATGACTATGGAAAGGGGAGAAACCTTGCTGACAGAGTATTTGTGTTAAAATAACAGGCTTCCAGGCATTTTTAGGAGCACATCTTGCAGAGGACTTGATTCCTGTGTTGTTGCTTTTCATTTGGCACAAGTAGAACTGTTTTGTCTTTTTGGTCTTAGACCTTCTCACCACAGTCAGAAGTACTCGAGTGTTCTAGTTGGAATATCAAAACATTCCCACTCAGGATGGCAAATTCTCCTCAGAGAAGGGATAAGTGATACATGGCACCAAATAGAAGGTTTGGTTCGTAGCAAAGCAGGGAAGCCAGATAAAAGTGTAGGAATCTAGTTTTAATGTCAGAAGTCATTCATTACTTAAATGGTCTAAGATTTAACATAATAAGCCCTGCGGGATAAGAATAGTGTCTGGACCTTTTTTCTGTGATTACACATTTTCATCTGAGGTGTCATATAAGCTGAGCCAGGCCCTGATGAATTCATGTCAATGGAGCCACAGGCCAGGAGCAGGATCCTTTTTGTACCCATCATTCCAGGATCTAAGTGATATCTATCTGGCCCGGTTTGCAGAGCTGACCCCTGGCTTTGCTCCACAGCACACAGTGCAACAAAACGTGGGCGTTTTGGACCTGTCACATCCTTGTCTCCTTGCCCTCCCCAAGCACCATGGGCTTTTTTTTTTGCCTTTCAGGAGAAGACAAGAACCCTGGCTGGTAACAGCAGACACACGGCAGCCAGGGAAGGTACTTTCAGAGCACAAGAGCACAACATAGAGTTATTTTGGTCTCACAAAATCCAGTACCTATGCTATTTATCCTTGGGTGTCTTTTACTAGCACTGTGTTTATTTATACTCACACAACTACACTGCTCTCCATAACAACGTTAATAATTCTTAATACAATGGCATTTGCAGCAGTTTGTGAAAAGTAGAAGCCAGTTCCTTTTAGTGGTAGATCCTAACAGTGATGTTGGCAGCATATCACAGAGAACCAAGTATGTCTTGGCTTGTTCTCATCCAGAAGAGGAATGAAGACAAGGAGACAGAACTCAAAGGACAAATTACAAAGGCATCCCCATAAAGAGCTAGTGGTTTTGCCAAAGCAATTGAAAATATTTTACAAGGAACCCAGTAGGCCTATAGGAAATGGAGACGTACACATGACAAGAGCTTCTCATCCGTGTGAGATTAAGCTGTTAGCACTGTGCTTCTTATAGTTTCTTGCCAAGGTATCCCAGGATTAGCAAATTTCTCAAGTCACTCAATTTATGCTCCAGTAAAGGTGTTGTAGTTTGGCAAAAAGGGTGTTAATTATGTCCAGCAACCTGCCCTTCAGAAATGAGGTGTAGAGAGTGGGCAGATTCAACATCGTCATTACTTAATATTTAGACCAAAGAAAGGAGCTGGTCTTTCAGAGGAGCTGGCCTCTGAAAAAGTTGAGCTTAATCAGTTTGAGTTTAGGGCCTTTTAAGGCTTCTTAAAAATACTATTTGATAATATTATGCAATAATCAAGGCACACATAGCATCTGGATCTGCATGCTCTCCTGCTAAGTGTGCTTGCCTATTCAGGGCCACAAGTTTCCTGGCACTGACGAGCGTGATACCGAAGGGCTTTTGAGGATTAAGCCTTGGTTCCCTGCGCTGACATTCTCCGTAAAGGTCAGTTAGCCTTTCCTGTATCCCCTGTCAAACTCACTGACACCGAGTCCCTTTCCTTTGCTAAAGATGATCCAAGCCTTGGAATATGCCCTTGACTAATGAGCTATTTTGGTTTCTGAACTAGCTGTTTCAGTAGTGACAACCGATGTAGCTCTGATTTGAAGTAAAAGGAGCCAACTTTGGCCTTGAAGACATTAGCTATGTTGCCAGTGGGTCTGTTTTGGCAAACTCTCCTTGCAGAAACATGGCTTATATCCACATGGGAGGATACTTTGTACATGGGAGTACTTTGCTAGATCCGATTCCTTTTCCCTGCTTGAAAGAACGTGGACCTACAAGGGCTGTCTGGCTGATGTGGTATCAGCGTGAAGCTTCAGCTCTCATGGCCATGAGCATGGTACCTTTGCAATGCTTTGGAAAGGCTCATCTGATGAATCTTGAGTGCAGGCTGGCGCTGAGGATCTGGCTGCATATTTAAATGCCCCTTGACTTACCAGTTATTTTCAGTCTATTGCCTGTTTGCTGGTAGATCTGTGTGCGAATGCTCCTGCCAATGCTACAGCTCTCACTGCACACTAGCTTGCCCCCATGCCGTGTGTTTGGACTAAGCTGCTTCTTCAGCTCCTGAATATGTCAAACCTCTGCTTTATCTATTTCTTCAACCCGCTCACATTCATTTTTGTCTGGTTTCACTCAACTCATCACTCCCTTTATGGTCAAATAAATCTCTCTTTTTATATATCAACCTAAGAGAGCAAAACAGACCAAGAAGGGACTTGAAGTATCCACATCTCCATTTTACAGCTGGAGAACTTGAGCTCAACAATAGCCAGAGGGTAGCCCAAGGTCGCAAAGGAAATCTGCGTCAGACCCTGCAATTATACCTAGTTTTCCTGAATCACAGACCATTATCTTAGGTGTCAGACCACCCATAATGCTTCCCTTCCATACTTCTCTTTGTACTTCCTAATGAATGTGTTTCCTTTTATATTTAATATTTTCTATTATGAACTCTTTGTTGTTCTACTTAGTTGTAGTCTGACCAACTGTGTTTTCCCTTTACAAAAACAATGGGAGCATATACTTCTGATGAGATTTGGCTACTTCAGCAAAGAAACAGCAAGTTTTTCCGTTGTTGAATTTCCTTTAATTCTTGAAATCAGAGCTGAGACAAGCCCATTCACGTGATATTTATCTAATGATGAGCTGGAATCATGCTCATCAAAACCCAGACTTTTTACGTCAATCCAAACATACCAGACATTCTCTAGATGGGTATTGGGAAAAGGCTATCATAGACAGCTTATGGGGCAACAGTGGATTTTGTACATATGCCTTATACTCCAATTATAGCGTAGGAATATCTCAAGCTTGTATCAATGATTCATTGGTTAAAATATTGAATCCTGAAGCAAGGAAATATTTTGCTGATTGTGTTTCTGTGCTTTCTAAATATGTGTCATGGAAAAGGTTGGCTGTCATGTCTGAAGAAGGTTATAAACCTTCAGCACCTGTTGATTAACACTGTCTGAAACTCCTCTTCTTTTAATGATTAAGCATGATTGAAAGCTCTGTGGGTATTTCTAGTAGTTGCTGGAATGCTGAGATAGTAGATGTTTACCTGTTCTGGCCTGCTGGACTGGAAGAATCTAAACAGTCATTTGTTTATTAAGTTCACCATTCTGATGAATTTCACCCAAGAAGACTCCATCTGACGGGAGCTGCATATGTGGACGTGCTGAGGTGCTACGCTGCTTTTCCAGAGATCCTTCAGAACCGGCTAGTTTTGGTGGCTCAGGTCTCTCGAGCACCTTGTCCAGCGCGGAGGTGATGCCCAGCCTGCAGTGTCCGGGAGGGGACGTTGGCTGGGTGGACTCTGTGCCCCTGGAGCGCCAGGGGGGCAGCGTGGGGGGCAGCAGGAGGCTGTGCTGGGAGGGCCTCGTGGTGGATGGAAGGCTGAGAACATCGAACGAGCTCTTTGGACAACTGAGCTTGTGTTGGATGGCACTTCCATAGCCTGGCTTACCCTGGGATGTGCAGGGCAGAAGACACTGTCCAGGGGCACCTTAGAGTGCAGCAGGGAGCAGTGACACAGGAACAGCCATGTGGGAATGAGAAAGCATCAGCTCTGCCCCAAATGCCAGGCATGCTGCAGCAGAAACTCAGGATCTGAACATGCTGTTCAAAGTTCACAGGCTTTTGGAGAGAACTGTCAACCTGTTCCAGTGCTGTTTGTGTTACAACTGAGTGAAGAATGGTACGGATGAAACCCAAGTTGGCAGGTCAGGATTTTATTTCCAGACTAGGAAAAAAAAAAAAAAAGAGAACCTCTGGGTTGTGATTTCCCAGCTCAATGGCTTTATGTGGATAGTGCCCAACTTTTTCATTGCTTCTATAAGTTACCTGTGGGATTTATTTCTTGCAAAAGATAAACAAACCAAAACTCCACAACAACTTTTCAATTATGTTATTCCAAATTAAAATTGTGAGCAGAATACATGCACTTTCTCAATTAGAATATTTATTAGTTGCTCATTTATTCCTAAAACTCTGAGAGGAAATTTTCTCTTCCTGGTCTTTCACAACATGGGTCTGTCTGGGAAAGCCGATGATTTCAAATAACAGGTGACCACAGAGGGAGTGGCTAAAATTTCATTGTTGTACGAGCTGATGATTATTAGTCACATTATTAATATATGAGTAAAGGCTCTTCATACTTCATAATTTCACAGACCACAAAAATAGTTTGCTTTTGCCCTGAGCCCCATAAATTGCTGTTTCAGCTGGAAATTTGTTGCAACTTGTTTGATTACAAAATCCTTGGTTATTTGGATTGTGTTTCTGTAGCATGGGTGAGAGGTTGTGGTGAAGCTTTATTAAAAAAAGGTTCTACTGCTGCTATTTAGCACGGGATGAAGGGGAACACAGGATATTTGTTGGAACTGCCAGCACTATAATTTTATTTTCTTTTGGACATCCTTTCTATTCCCCTCATATAGAAACCGCTTTTAGTAGGGATCCTATATAATGAAAACATATTAGGCAAAAAATCAATGGAAACATCTTCTCCCTTCCAAAGGAAATCACAGAGTGATTAAAACTTTCTGAAATGCTTCATGCATATGGGTGTGGAACTGAATGTGCTTAGGGAACTCTGAAATGCCTCTCATACTACTATTAATATGTACACTTTACTAATAACTAACAGTACTAATAATGCGGTTGTGCACAGGCTCCACTGGAATTTTCCTCTCAATGTTTTTTTTTAAATCAAAGAATTACAGAAACCAAAACTGATCATAAATGTCACACTTTGAAAATTGTGGAAGAATTATTTTGGAAGTGTTCTCTTTTTTATAGTTTCACGTTAAAAATGATTTAAGGGATTTTTTTTTTTTGGTAATTTAAGCTGACTTTGATTATTGTTATGAAACAGCTTGATTTATCTCAATCTTTTTTTAAAGCTGACCACTGAAAAATGTTTGTAAGTATTTTGACTTATTCACCTGATTCAAATGGGAAATTTGACATATGCTTGAAAATTCTCCAGTGATGGGAAAGGATTATACTGAGGCTTTTCTAAAGCTTTAAGGCGTTGCTTTTTTATAGCCTGTCATAGCTTCAGACAGTGGCGACGACTCGTACTGAACTGGTTTCTTTAGCGCTGTGCTAACTTGGGTGTATTTGAGGCACTGGAAATCCCTGCACAGCAAAGCAGGTAATGATGCACTCAGCTCTTTGAAGTCTTTTCTGATCCAAACAGGACAGAAGTGGCCGTGCCCACGGGTCAGCGGGCGCTTGGGAGCTTCCCCTCGGGAAGGGGCTGCTGGAAGGGGGACGCTGCTCCTCGTCCTGCTTTCTGCCTTGCTTCCCTGCTGGCACGGGGAGAAGCCCGTGCGCGGCTGCAGCGGTTGTGACATTGTCATACGTAAACACCCGCCTCAGACTCGGAAAGAGAGACGTTTCCAGTCTTAAATAACAGCCAAGCGGCGTTTTGGTCCTTGATGCTAACACAGTCGTCCTGGTTATAGCAGGCTCTGGCCTCAGAAATGCCAGCAGAGTTTGGACTATTAATACCACCTGGTGACAGCCAGACGTTTTTCATCCTGGTCCAAGGTAGCTAGCTAACCCCTGTTTAAGTGATTATCTTTCCTTGTAATCCTATTTGTCACTGGTTGGGTATCATAGTTTATAGCATTAAATGTTAACTGCATTGGATTACCTTAATGCTAAGTGGATAGTCCACTAAAGTGTAACTAGTTTCCCAAATTTCTTTTTCAAAACTACAGGAGTTTCATATTTATTTTTTATGTGCTTCTACAGCTTCCTGCCTGCTGGCCTGAGCCTTAGGTGCATAATTCCAAATCCAGAAAAAAAAATTGAAACTATCAGTCAGACATGCAGAGTGCCTCTGCATTTGTGTGTGCAGACCAATACAGTATTGCTAACATACCTTTTTTTTTTTTCTTTTTCCTTTTAAAACAAATTGCCATTGGTGTGTACATGACTATTAATGTTTAGGTAAAGCCTCATTTCTACATAGAGAATGTATATTTGCCAAAATACTCCTCAAGTGTGCGCACAAAAATGGCACTTAAAACCAGTCCAATTTCCAAGCGCACAGACAGCTGCTGGAGAGGCACTTAGCTGACAGGAGGGGTTCTCTAACGACGACTGATGAATTCATCAACATCTGAACAAACACCCCTCAGAATACAAGAACTGCGGGCATGTGGGGTTGTGTTTTCACAGGAATGTTTTCCTGTGCTTATATCCCGAAGAGATGGAGATCTTCAGTTATTCAATGAAAGAAAAATAGCCAATTCTTCCTTAAAAAGAGCTTTTCCCTTGAACAACTGCCCTAACAGGTTTTTGTTTGGTTTTGGCTTTGTTTTTTTTTCCATTTCAGACTATGGCTGGTCAGCTCTGCCCTAGCTTATCTGGACTAAGAGCTGATCTTGTGAAATGATCCTGATTAAGAGAAGCTATAGAGGCATTTGATTAGAGAAGCAATAGCGGTATTTAAAATCCTGACATGAAGAAGGTGCGAAGGGAGCAATTCTTACTGCACAAGAACTGAGGGTTATTGAATGAAACATTTACACATTTAAAAATCTTTTTCACCTGATACAAAATTAAAACCGTGATGAACCCAAAGCCACAGGATGTTGTGGCCTTTGAAAGCATAAATAATTCAAAAAGAGATTAAACAGATAAAAAGTTTCCTAATGCGTATTAGCCTTCAGCTGAGGAAGTCCTTAAATTGGAGATTGCTAGAATCTAGGAGTGCACATGCATTTTTACCTTCCTTCCTTCCTCAAAGCACTCACTGATCCGCCACGCACCCTCAAGCAGTGCGCGCGGGGGAAATTTTGGGAACAGCTGGACTGCAATATTGCTCACAGCTTCCAGAAATGTGCTCGTGAGGGAGTTCCTGAACTGCTGATTGCTCCTGGATTTTTGTACTCAATGCCTTTCCCTCCACTAATGTCTCTGTGGAATTCCTAACGAAGGGTATTGAGCTTTCTGCTGTCTTTGCATACTCAGACCTGGAAAGGACACAGATCCTGGGAGGGTAATGGGAGTCTCGCAGTCTCTCTGGCACTTGTTTAGGAATGAACGCTCAGTTGCAGATGGAGCAGGAGGCGAAGATGTGATTGCATGCAGGTAAATTCAAGTGTATGCTAAACTAGCTGAATGATTTCACAGATGACAAAAAAAATTCTTACTTAGATTTTTTTTTTATTTTCCAAAATAGAAGATTCATACCAAAGCATTTTTAAATTTTATCATTTATTGATAAACATCAAGAACTCAATGTCAGGAAATAATTAGCAAAGACAGATAAAAATCAGTGTAACCTGTGGGAGCACTGCAGCTCCTCGATAATTTCATTTTCCTCGAGTGCCCTCTCGTGTTCATTGCTGGTGTGGCCAAATGCTTTTGGACTGGCATGGACAGAAAAAGAAGTATCCAATTGCTATCACCTTATAAGGTTAATCCATTTCAGAGCCCAGTGTTCCCCCTCTATCTAATACTCCTGCGACTTCATCTCCAAAGTATTTGTGTACAATTTTGCAGGTTGAATGCATAATTTATGTTCCATTTGGGACTGTCTAAAACCAAACAAGGCTTGTTTAGCTTCTGTGTTTTGTACCCAAAATACCTGCATATTTGGGCTGCTTGGGAGACTTCAGTAAGCTCTGAGGCCTGGTTTAAAGAGGAGTGATCCCAGCTGAAAGCCCTGAGAGCTGAGGATGCTCACAGGAGCTGGCCAAAACGAGAAATTAAACTCTGTGCCTCCACTACCTTAGCTGAAAACATACCCTATCTGTGCTGGGCTGTTGGGAGGGTTAGTGCAAGGTTCAGCTGTGATTGAAAGGCACAGTTTACGGGTTTTCTGTCATCTGATACTTAAGCGTCTGCTTCAAATCATTATATTTATAGCAGTGGATCCATCTCTTGTGGAAGTGCGGTAACGTGTTAGCAGCTTGCTCGACTATACACCCTGCCGTGCCGCTCCGCGTTGCAGGAGCGGGACTCCCTCGCGCTCCCGTCTGGCTTCATGTAGCCGACTCACATTCTTTCCGCACTCACAGGAGCAGTATGAGCAAATGGTCCTGTTTTCAAGCAAATGGGAACAGTTCCTCTCTCTGAAACCTCAGCGTTGACTGTCAGTCCCGCACACCCACGGGTGGGTTATATTCGGGGGTTCCTGAAGACACAGCAGGAAGGAAATGGGTCAGCCTGGGTTAACAGACATCCTGCTCACTCCTTTGCATTACTTAGGAGAGAAAATAAGAAGTATAAAATATGAGGGTAGGTAGGTGAGATGGAGAAGAGGTTCTTCTATCCTCTAAACTAAAAATAGCAAAGGGTTTTGTCAATTTTAATCAGTTCTGAGTGTGATTTCAGCTTGAGACAGTTTATTGAACATTTTTTATTTGTTAGTATA
>NW_010581637.1:7263-17546 GCF_000705375.1 Tinamus guttatus
GGTCTCTCAAATTGCTGGGGGACGCAGCCCCCCTTTTATCCTAATTTCCCGACTGAGGGACGCCCTCTCCTTTTCCCCATTGGCCAAAGTACTCAGCAGTTACAGCCTTCCCAGCCCGCCTATACCAAACTCCTGCCTCCCTCCATCTGCTCTCACCTGACTCCATGTCCCCACGTTCTCCTCCTGCACTTCTCTAGGTGCCTCTTTAGCAAGTCCATAAGAGAGGCCTCCTCTTGCCTCTTCTCTGATTTTCTACACTTTTACTCATCAGTCTCTACCAGAAGATCTCCCCCTCCTACTTGGTGCCCACGTTCCTCGTGAGCTTGTTCAGTTTCTGCATCTTCATGCTTCCTATCACATTATACCTCCATTTTGGGAGTAGTATCCATAAATATTCCTAGTTATTTCAGAAGAATAAGAACAACAAACTCTTCTCTCGATCATATATGCAAAACCAACCCACCACCTAACATTGTGCAGCAGCTGGTGGACTGTTAAGCTATGCCATGCCAACCTAATGCCCTAGGGAGACTGGTACTGCAGTCATCCTATGTAGGCATTTCCAGATGTTCTTAAGTTCTTGATTGCACTGTCTTTGCCTGTAGCAAACCTGGGTGGACTCCAAAACTGTGCAGGTTACATGAGCCATTGCGGATGCCCATTTCCACAGTTTAATGAGTTAGGGCTCAGCAGCTAAACAGCAGCAAATCTCATCAAGGGAGCTTCAAGAATATTCCAAATGCAAATTCGAATGTGATGGTGACCATGGTTACTAACCGCGAGCCGTTCATTCAGCTCTGCAATCATGGCCTCCATACTTAAGGAGTTACTAAACAGTTGACCAAGCTACAAATATGCCACATAAAATCTATGGATGCTCCAGACCTGCAGGAAATGCACATGCTACATAGCACTCTAGGTGGGAGGGTAAAAAACTAGCTACAGGCGATTAATTACTATATATATAGTGTATATATATAATATATAATTATATATATAATATATAATACAACATATATTTATATAAATATATAATATATTTAGAGACAGCTCTTCTTTCAGAGAAGTGAAAATATAATATATATATATGTAGTATATATAATATATATATTTTTTAAAAAACTGCAAAAGAAGCAAATGCCTTGTTTTCATGTGTGATTACATGATCACATGTAATCATGTGATTACATTTGGGGGGGGAGAAAAAGGAAAAAAAAAAAAGGGATTATGTTAGTCCCGATAGCTCTTACTAAATTCTAACAAAGACTTTAGGGAAGATTTGAAAGCTTGTCACACATTTTAGGAAGGATTATTTTACATATTTTGGGTAGATATTTCAAAACTTCTTTGAAGTCTCAGACTCACTAAAGAATACCAACTAAAATAAATTTAAATTTATATTGGTTAAATACATGCTCTCACAGGAATTTGTGCAAAGAAAGAAATAGCAATAGCAAACAAAACTGCAAGAATAGTAGATAAGAGCTATCGAAAAACACTGCAAATACCATTTCAGTCAATGTTCAAAACAACACAGTAGTTATTAACTACTGCAGGCCTTTGCACTCAGCATAACGTAGTACCTATGAAAACTGCTGAAAGCAGAACTTTGGGAGGAGGGTTAGATTTGACATTTTCCCTATTATTGTATACAAAAAAAAAAAAAAAAGTTTTTTAAACAGTTAACAAAGACACCAGGAGTCACCACTCTGGATGACAACAGCCCCAGCACAGTATGCATCTCTACCATAGCTGCCCCCA
The DNA here is from genome assembly GCF_000705375.1 of Tinamus guttatus. The sequence goes on from NW_010581637.1 coordinate 9,025, forward strand.
ACTTTTTGCATTTCACAAATCTGAGGATGACTAACGCTTTCTAGAATGTTTAACTGATACCACTTGATGACTGGGTTGCAACCTTACAGGGCTGGAGGAAGGCATTTTTCTCTGAGGAAATGAAAAGCCACTAACTTAAAGGCATAGCAATGTGAAAATAAAATTAGTATACTTCAGCTCTAATAATACTATTCATATTTTGAAGTTAAGTGCTTAAATTAGAGTTCAAGTAAACATCACAAAAAGCACCAGTGTAGTTACAGGCACAACAAGGAGGCAATTTAGTGCCTGTAGTGAGTCGAGATGAAGGACCCAACAAAAAGTGGGACCTTGTAAAGGGTTAACCGAGCAGTGATTAGGAGTTAACCTGCTCTCTGCTTCTGCTGAAAACCACCTGAGGAAGATTAAGATAAGAATAGGCAAGAATTGTGAAACCAACATTCCAAGCTTGCAAAACAAGAAGAGAATTGTGAGAGAGGAACCAACTGTGAATGCCATGAAGACACAATAGGCAGATAAGGAAGTTAATACTGTCTATATAAACGCGGGTCTCTGTCCAGAGTGGCACAGATCTTGGGTCAACTATAAGAGGTCTGCTGCCGGCTGGCTAATAAAAGCTTGCTTTTTAACCCACCAGGTTGAGTATGCAGGTGATTACAGACTAACAGAAGAAGAAGAAAGACCAGGATCACTGTGATCTTTAGCAATCTTTTATAATAAAAGCTTGCTTTTTAACCCACCAGGTTGAGTATGCAGGTGATTACAGACTAACAGAGGAAGAAGAAAGACCAGGATCACTGTGATCTTTAGCAATCTTTTATATGTTCTTCGGCAAAGCAGCATTGATTTCGTTATACCCATCACCCTGCCTCAACACACAGAAGCAGAGGGTCGTGCACCAGACTATGACTAACGGCCTTGTTGCCCAACACAGGGGATGATTTCCTGTGCATATTGAGCAGACAGGAGAAAGTCCTCACCGTCCCCATGTCGTCTCCCCCATCACACAGTCACATGCACAAACTAAACATCAGTTGAACCACATCTCCATACCACAGGATGGTTTTTCACCCACATTTTTCACCAGTGCCAGTAAAACGCTCGCTCCAGCCCTGGCTGCTGGAGTAACCCCCTTTCTCAGGCCAGATTTAGCACGCTAAAAGCAGGATAGGGTCGCTACATCAACGAGATACCTTAAATAAGATGCTTCCTCTCCATTTTAAGAGGGGAAGCACCAACCCTACATCAAAACATATATATTTTTCAAGGAAAATACACATTACGTATTGGAAAACAAAATTGTGTGTATGCATGTGCATAGATATGCAGAGGTGGGTGTGTGCACGTGCATATAGATGCATGCATATACACATATGTGGGTGTGTGTGTGCATATATATATATATATATATGCACACACACACACACAGATGGCAGCTGCAAAGCTACAATAGATGCCTTTCCACAAGATGGCTGGCTCTATCTAACACAGAGTGGAGTGGCCTGGCCCGAGATGTCGCTGTTTCCCTGAAAACTCGCATGGAACTTGACACCGCAGCCCCGGAGCCCCCGCGGTACCGAGCGCTGAGCCGAGCCGGGCTGGGCTGGGCCGGGAGGGGCCCCCACCGCGGGAGGCCCCTGCCGCCCACCCCTGTTGAGTGGTGAACATGTTTTTAGTCCTGCAGAATTTAACTAATTGTAAGAGATTTTGCAGGAGCAGAGGATTAGGTGAAGATGAGCTGAAGGAGGAAATTTGTCACAGACCCCAGGTCCCCTGCACCACTCCCAGCTTCAAAAATAACACTGTCTATGTCTATTGATTTTTTTACCAGCCAAACCACTGAGTGTACCTGAATCTGTGAAACAATAGAGTATTGATCTAATAAGGAAAATGATCTATTTAAAGTATATTCTCTCTTTGCTACTTCAGGATGCAAGTGTAGCCTGGTATATTTGTACTGCAGCCACCAGTTTACACCAATTGGGTGTAAAATGAGCCCCATATCTTCTGTTTAAAAATAACTAAGTACTGGTAAAATCTGTCACCATCAGTTTCCAGATCCCCTTAGTGGGTTACATGGGGCCATTTGAAATAGAGGACCTATTAACAAGCACAGTTCTTTTTTTTCCCAACTAACAATTTGTTTAACAGGTTTTCACTGCAACTCCTAAACGATTTCACTTAAAAGGACATCGTGAATGTTAATTAAAAACATTCATTAGGGTTTTAATAATTCCTTAGAGGCTTTAAACTCAAATCTGCTTCTGTGCCAAAAATGTTTTTTGTCTTGTCTTCATCCATCTATTTTTGGGAAACCAGTGTGTGTTGTTGGACTTCTCGTCCTCCTTGCTTACCCCCGCCTTGCTTTGAGGAAGAAAGTATACATTTGATTAGTGATGGAGAAAAATCACACTCAAATTTAAATTGATTTTCTTACAATGAAAAATTGGAAATCATAGAAACTCAGTTCAAGTCTATGTTTGTGGTGTGCTCTCTGTGTAGTTCTCTACATATCTAAGCCCTGGTTAGGCCGCATCTGGAGTATTGTGTCCAGTTCTGGGCTCCACAGTACAAGAGGGATGTGGAGCTGCTGGAGAGAGTCCAGCGCAGGGCTACAAGGATGATCAGGGGCCTGGAACATCTGCCCTACGAGGAGAGACTGAGGGAGCTGGGCCTGTTCAGCCTGGAGAAGAGAAGGCTGAGAGGGGATCTAATCAGTGTCTACAAGTACCTCAAGGGAGGCAGTGAGGAGGATGGGGCTGGCCTCTTTTCAGTGGTGGCCACTGACAGAACTAGAGGAAATGGCCGCAAACTGAAGCACCAAAAGTTCCACAGGAACTTAAGGAAAAATTTCTTAACAGTGAGGGTGACAGAGCACTGGAACAGGCTGCCCAGAGAGGTTGTGGAGTCTCCTTCTCTGGAGATCTTCAAAACCCGCTTGGATGCAGTCCTGTGCCACATGCTTTAGGTGACCCTGCGTGTGCAGGGGGGTTGGACTAGATGATCTCTAGAGGTCCCTTCCAACCCTAAGCATTCTATGATTCTATGAAATAAATTACTTTCTTCACAGTTCACCTCCAGTATTGCTTTGAACCAATTTGCATTTTGTTGTTATTTCTTTGATACCACCTATTTTATTTTTTGAACAACTTCTGTGCAAAATTCACAAAGAAAGAGTTTCTCATTTTTCTTTAAACCAACTTGTGCTGTGAGGCTTAGCTAGTACTTCTTCAGGTAATTATGTTATTCTCACTCTGAATTTCTGTTCTCTCCTGTATCTTGTTTATATCACAAATACTTCAAAGTATTTTCAACCTTGCCAAAATGACTATTCACACTAATGAAAGTCAATGCAGTGGGAAAGTTAATGCAATGGGATTTTGCATATATATGCCATGGATTATAAATACATTTATACATATATACACACAGACATGTATCACCCTCGTTCCCAAGTAGAATAGTCTATTTCCTCTCTTTCAGAGTTTTTTGTTCCTATTACAATTTTTACAGTAAAGATCATACCCTATTACAACAGCTCTAATAGTGCACATGAAAAGCAGATACTCACAGAACTAAATATTTTTATAAGACCTTTGCATCAAAGAGGTGATGTAGAAGTGGAAGGTCTAGCATCTTACCATGTGTTTTTACATGTTCTCTCTCCAGTCTGTTAGAGCCACTGATACTTTCCAGAAAAGGTCAGATTCAACAGATTGTCTATCCCATCCTTCACTAAGGCAAGACCAAACCTGAGAAACATTTCTTGTAAGATGATTTTTTTAAAATTTTTTTTTATTTTTTGCATCTCCAGTGAAGGAGATTCCCACAAGCTGCTAAGTAGCCTTCTAGATTAAAAGTAGGGTTGTTTTTTCCTATAAAGGAGACAAAAAAAAGTAGCAAGTTCCCATCATGTCATATTTCTGAATACTGGATGCTAAATGCCCTAATTAATGTACATTAACTATGTAATTAAGTAATTATGTAATTAAGTATGATACAGAGATACAAAATATGCTTCTGAGCATGCATTCAGTACAGCCCTTGTGAATTCTGCCCCAAAACATATGTTCCAGTGACATCTGATGTGCTTGAAATACATGTATTAGCAGATGTTACAGCTGGTGCTCTTTGGACTTATAACTGTAGAAAATCAAGAATTGTATAGCCAAAATACAGGGATTTACCTGAGAGAGAGATGGCTTAGACAAGTCAAGCGTTGGCAGCAGGGTTATTCTCAGGAAAGCTCTGGTTCTGCAAGGCTGTTGAAGTGCACAGCAAGGGCAGTGAAATTTGGCAGCTGAACTGGAAACTGGTAATTTATCACTAGTGACTCAAGAGAGCTTAACCATTGGGAAAATGGGACAAGGCTGTTTACCTATCAAGAATGAAGAACCCTGGCATCCTAAGATACAAATTACTAAACATGCATAAGATGCAAAATCACAGTCACTGAACATCTTGTATTTTGTTTGCTCCTAGATACAGAAGTCTTAAAAGTGGAAAATTAGGCATCTGAGAAAGAAACATGCATCTTGCAATGCCTTTTACTGACAGATTCTTTTAGGACATATCAAAGAGCTGTCAGGTATATCTACCCTCCAGATTCCTCCTCTTTAACCTCTTCTGTTGTCCTTCAGAGCACAGGCAAATGCAGCCTTTGCATTACATACAGTTTACCAGCTCACTCCAGTAAATGTAATGTCATCTCTGCTTATCGGATTTTTTTTTTTTGTCCACCCATGGGACTTACTAGCAGAAGTACATGAATTCCACAGTCTCTTAGCAGTTTTTCTCCACTAAATCATGTGTCTATCTTCTTTCTTACATTCCTGTACTAAAGCTAGGAACATCTTCCTTTCTGGTCAAATTATTCCATGAAGAAGTATCATCAGCAAGTTTCATTTCCTAGCACTAAGAGAAACAGAAGAGAAACAACAGTTCCTAAATAAACACCTCCCTTTTTGTTTTCCAATTTCACCTCATAGTCTGAAATCTCCTTTTCTTCTTCAAGTACTATCAGAATTTCATTTTTCCAATCAGAACTTAAATTGCCTACTCCTCACTCTAAAAGACTCCAGGCAAATGCTGTCATCTGGTCTGTGTGGTTATAGTAAATTTTACCAGGAGTAGCAGATTTGTAGAGCATTTTAAGAATATTTCATAAACTTCTTTCATCTGCAGCTTCCACTTCTTGACAAAATCTTCATAGTGCCAATTATAGAATGGTTATTTAGAGATAAACTAAAGGTGCTGTTATGAAAATCCCAGAAGAGAATGCACCCAAGGACATGTTTTTGCTGTTGTCTCCGGAAAATACAGACAAAACAGCAGATGTTCCTGGGACATCATGAGAGGATATGGACAAAAACAACAAAGACCGGTCGAAGACAAAGATGAGGACCACCGTATCTTCAAAGAACTGCCTGGAACTGGGCAGTAGGACCAAAACAGGGCCTCTGAGCCAGAATGGGGCCGTATATGGAAGTGAGTTCCGGATCATCATGGAGTGGACAGAAGGAGACGACCACCAGAGACCACCAAAGGGACAGAGGGTGCACGCGCACAAGGGTGGGGTAGATTGTAATTACTTCTGGGAAACAGAATGAATATTTATGATCATTCCAAGAATTTAATGCATATGTAGATAATTTAGAAATAAAAGTTTTAGCAAACACACCTTAGGGTGTGCACGATAGGTGAAGCTATCCCCCATGCACCCAGTGCTGCAATAAAGTGAATGCCTGCTTCTTAATACTACATTGGTGTTAAGAGGTTTATTCCCGGTTATCGGTGACAGTGCTACAAATGAACCAAATAGGAAGGTTTCTCCCATTAAATAACAAATTGTGGATAATTCCTTGATTACACTGTTTTGAGGAGTCATACAGCTACATGGAAGTCCTTTTACCTCATTCTAGCAGAACAGTGAGAGCAGTGTGAACTGCCAGTGTAGACATCCTGTTGTGTTGTGCAGATTTTGCCATCAGATATATGATTTCCACGTACACAGACATATCAATGTGCACACGTGTGGGCCTTTAACCTTGTCAGCTCTGGTGTTCATAGCAAAAAGGCATTAGTGGCGCTGAGAACTGTGCGCTTGAATAAGATGCTAAGTGGGACTTCTGATGTAAAGTGCTCTGGTAGGACAAGCCACCAGGGAACAGTTCATAAAGGCCAAAAACCAGCTCTAACAATTCTAAGACTGTGCCCATAGTTTGGCTGAATATGTAGGTTCTTTACTGTTTCACCCTCCACACGTTCCTGTATTGGAACCGCTCGCAAGTAGCAGTCTGGTTCCACAGAGTGCATATCCCTCACCCCCCATCTCCCTGTACAATGCCCTTATGCAGTTAATTTGAAACCTGGCCCCATGGCCTCTGTCCTCTTGCTGGCCCCATGACTTACTGCTCCTGCTGGCCCCAAGGCCTATGGCCCCTCACAGCCTCCCTAGTGTGAAATTAAATATCACAGCAACCCCATCTGCTCTGCACAGCCAGACGGCAACCAGGCATTCACTCCACAGTCTTTGGGAGTCAGAGAGGCTCTGTGTCGCAGTCGTGGTGGCCAAAAACACAATCAACTGGGGTAGATGCAACGCAAACTACACTTTATTGTTTTCCAAGTACATTATTTATACCGAGCTTTCTTCATCGTGGCTACTGCTTATTGGTGAGGACTACAAAGGACAGTAGCTAGTAACAGAGTTATGATTGGACGATTCTTAGCTTGGCCAGTTTCTGCTCTGTGGCCAAAACCTCCTTAAACTTGTTAATAACTTTCTGCTGTCTCTATGTGAATTCCCTATCTCATAGATACACTCTAATCTTTTCAAGGTTAACATTGTCCACTAAGGGAGCCAGGGAGGGATTCCACCCCTGAGGGAGCCAGGGAGGCATTCCACAGACCTGCTGTAATCCCTGACAATTCATAATGGGCCAAGACGACGGCCAGGAATGTTGAGAGATAATAGTCACATCAGCCCCAGTGTCCAACAAACCCGTAATCTTCAACGCTGATGGTGAATAGCCTTTGTTGGAGACAGTACACGTCATTTGTGGCCTCTGCGCTGATACAGTTTGCGACCAGAAAACTTGAGGTGGACCGTAGAACCAAAGCCTCCTTCTCGTCGTTCCTTAAGTTCTGTGTGAGGCACACAACTCAAAAAAGGCACAAGTTGAGCGACATGGGTACCTTTGAGAATGGTTACTGGGGGATAGGGAGTAGACATCATAGCACAAATTTGCCCAGTATAATCTGAATCAATAACACCTACATGAACAATTAGTCCACTCAAAATACTGCTAGACCATCCAATTGTGCGGAAAATCTCGCTGTCAAGAACTGAATGTCCAAAAGGAGACAGAGGAGTCCTAAAACTTTATTCGAATAAAGGGAGAGTCCACTGGGCATATCCCTGTGGGGCCTCTCAAATTGCTGGGGGACGCAGCCCCCCTTTTATCCTAATTTCCCGACCGAGGGACACCCTCTCCTTTTCCCCATTGGCCAAGGTACTCAGAAGTTACAGCCTTCCCGGCCCGCCTACACCGAACTCCGGCCTCCCGCCATCTGTTCTCACCTGAGCTCACCAACTCCTTTGTCCCCCTTGCTGAAGAATGTGGGGCAATTGCCCTATTTCCCTCCTTTGTAAAGGCCCCCATCTCCTTGCAGATGGCTCTTTTTGTCCCATTCGGCTCATGGCTCCACTCAGTCTCCCCTCCCTTTGTCCTGCTCTTCAGCCAAACTGTGGAGAAACCCCCTTATTGATGAATACAGAAACTTGAGCATTCCGCTCAAAGCCGAAAGCAAGACAGAAATGGGCCGAAGCAAGACCGGACTGAATGCTGCCAGGATGAAAAGCAGCTTCCCTAGAGGCCTGGCCACTGGGCACTAAGTGCTTGCACTCCAGCAGCTGGCTTGTTTCTTTTGAAGTTGCCTGTCAAAAAAGAAGTCAAGCAGGAAGCAGGATTTCTTTCTTCAGAAAGCAGGGAATTTCATTTGCACAGAGCTGGAGATAGCTGATTTTGGCATGCTGAGGTTAGAAGCAGCCAGCCTTGTGCCATGGAATTCCCATGCGACCAGCAAAGTTAGGCTGTGGGCTCCCAACACAAGGGCTGGGTCACAATTTGGGCAGGGATCTGAGGCCACTCTGCCTTTGCACGGGAAAGGGTCCCTAGTCAGGATCGCCTGTGGCACACCCCAGGGAGGACTGCCAACACCCTTAGCCACCACCGGCACCAACGAGAAGAGGCCAGAGTGCCCCACTCCCCCCCCAGGACGCGCGGCCCGCAGCTCGCAGCGCTCGTGCGCCCCCGGACGGCGCCGTGGACTTGCCCGCAGCCAACATGGCGGCGGGGGCGTGGCACCGCCCGCAGTCATCATCTCGCGAGATCCGCGCCGCTATATCCGCCGCCCGCGCGCAAACCTCTGTCTTTTTGCCGTCTGCTGCGAGGTCTTTTCGCAGCCGTCGCCATCCGCGCCCGCCGTCGCGATGCCGCCCAAGTTCGACCCCAACGCGG
>NW_010581637.1:18256-30185 GCF_000705375.1 Tinamus guttatus
CCAGCTCATCAGGCGAGGGGTACTTATGACTCGAGTTGGTTTCATGTTTCAACGACCCAGAGGCGCCCGTGGAGCACTGCAAAGCGTCCATTTGCTCCGTAGCAGACTCTCCGGGAGAAGGGCGCTTCTCCTGGTCCTCTCTGTCTTCCCCCAATAGAGGGGTACTTTCCGGCATCACCGGAATGCTCTCCTGGTTGTGCTCCGCTTTCCAATCCTCCAAAGTGTCCTGCAGCAGTCGCCAAGTAGTAGGTAAACCCTCTACCTCTTTAGAGCCTCTAGAAAGGGCATCCCACAGCTTATCACCGACCTTCTGCCAAGCGCTCACACTAAATGCAATAGCTGAAGTTGCTTCAAACCCCTGTCCTCGGCACCAGGCATAACGCATAGTCAGTAACTTTAATGCCTCTCTGAGCATTAAGGCCTTCCATGTAGATAAAACCAGGGCATACTGCTTTGTCAGGTTTTGCCCCATGTCTGTGTATTTCCGCTCTCTGCGGCACACCTTCAAGAGGTGTCAGTCCCGTTCCCAGCGGCTCACCTTCACAAGGAGTCAAATCACAGGTCTGGACCAGGCAGCTTCCCTGCTGCTCTCCTTCTTTCTTACAATGAGATTGAATAGGAGTCATCCTCCGGTAACAGATAAGATTCCCCATCTTGACACCACAAGGGAGAAAATGGTGGGACAGTCTTTGTCCTAAAATAAACGCATACACAGGTGTTAATCCTGAGGCCAAGATTTCACCCCATAGCTTCAAAACATACAAAAAGCAGCATAGGTTGCTTTGCATGTGACAAATTTTGCCCATCCTGAGTATTTGCAGGTTAAGACGTCTAACAACCTTATTTATTCTCTTATCTAAAACAGTGATTTTAATAAGTGGACATGTATCCCTGTGGGCTTTAGGCAATTTTTATAGGAATTCTGAAATAAGTAGAATTAAAAAGAGAAAGAACAATCATTAGTTTAATTTTACTATATAGGATTCAACAAAGCAGGGATCTTCAACTTGGAAAAGACTGAAAACAATTGTTCTAACGGAATATATACACAATGCCAAAAATGTAATCAGAGACTAGCTCACTCTTTTCATCAACAGATACCTGTATGTAGTTCTTACTATAAAACAGGGATTCAGTAACTGCCCTGAGTAAGTCTTTGCTTTTTATTTTTTCAAGTATTTTTCTATTTGAAGATCAGTCACCTATTGGACAGTCACATATTTAAATTCTTCTCTTCTGCTTTTTTTCCTCCAAAATTCAGAGTAAATATTGCTTTTAAAATTTATCTGTAGTTCTCCCCATGTATGGTTTTTTCATATGCTAATCCCTATGGTGAGGATGTATCTGTACATCCTGGGACTCGCTGCAGATTACACCACAGTGGTGACACCAGCCCTCACTGCTGAGCACGTGTGCCCACGCAGCCCGGCTCACTCCACAAGAAGCATCTGTGTGAGGAGAGCAGCTGCTGTGTCAGTGTGTTCCTGCAGTGAAGGAACACAAATGCCAAATCGTCGTTTCTTTCAGTCACTCTTCAGCTGTATTCTGTCCGGGGAAGAACAGAGAGCTTTTGTCAGGGAGATGGTAGGATGAACATCTAATGTTGAATCCAAGAAACCAGGGGAATCTCTGACAATAGAGTACTTAGATCACAACAGGTAGGGGTGTTAAAGGAAAAGAGAGGCTGCTTGGCAATCTAGTAGAAATTTTTATATCTTTTTTTTTTCTTTTTCCACCTAATAGCAGGAGGCTCTTTCTGAGAAATATGGGACTCTCCAATCCCTCCTTTTGTACAGAAGGAGAACTGAGCACAGGGAGCACACTGGCAGATACTTGTCTAACTTGCTCTTTTAAACCTATAGGGAAGAAGAATACAAAGCTTTTTATTAAAAAAAAAATCCTTGATACCTTACCAGACTTCACATCAATGGAAGTCAGCTACATTTATCCTCCCTTGTCACTGTGTGGGTGAGTGTGACTGATCACAGTCCCCTTTGATCCTAAGAGAGCATTCCCATGTGCAGTGATGTACATTCAGCTTTCACTCGTCTACACTAGCCACCCCATTCTGTCATGCTTGCCTCAAAGACCATGTTTCCAGTCCTCACCCTTTATTGTTCTTTAGACACTGCAACTTGTCGATATACTTTTTTTAAGTACAGTACACCAAACTGGCAAAATATACCACTGAGACCTTGCCAGTCCAAGTCATCATTACTTCTGTTAACACTTCCTGGAAAGTTGAAAGGAAGGAGATGCTGACTGGATATAAGGCAAAACATATTTTGATGAAGATAGTCAAGTGTTAGGACAGGTTGCCCAGAGAGGCTGTGCAGTCCCCATTCTTGGAGACCAGGCTGGAAAAAGCCCTGTGGAATGTGGGTCTGACCTCACAGTCCGACCTTGCTTTGAACAGGAAGCTGGAGGAGAACCTCCTGAGGCCCAACCTAATTTAGCCTCTGATTAAGTGAAAGAATTGCTTCCCTGATAGTAAAATACTGTTGCTAACCTATGCTCAGTTTATGATGTACTGCAATACTCAGAACTTTTCCTAACAATTGCTACCCACCCTATTAGTCCCTATGTAAGGGTGTGCATCTGATTTTTCATTTTCAAATGCAGTGCTTGTATTGCTTGTTTTTTTTCCAAAAATCAGTACAGTGAAATTTAATTAAAATTGTCAATATCTCTTCAAATCCCAGTATTTATATTCCAAGCCTGTATTTCCTTCCAGCTGGATGTCACCAACAAATAAAATAAGCACACTCTCTACCCCATCATCTGGGTTAGCAATTAAAATATCAGAGAGAACAGAGGTAAGGCACCTCTCTTGGGATCACTATTTGAAGTTCCTTCCAAGTTAGAGAGCAGATGTTCGGGTTTTTCTACCAGTTACACATACACCGTGCTCAGATTTATTCCAGAACATGTTTATTCACTTGTTTATATAATTATCAGATGAGACCGGTTTTGTGAGTCTCAACAAAGTGAAAAAAAAATCAATTCAGATGTTTCCTCTCTATGTGCTACAGTTATCCTGTCAAAAAAAAAAAAAAAAAAAAAAAAAAGTCTTGTCTAGTATGTGACAAATCCCTACTGGGCTATTCTTGATCACTTGCTGTCCAGTAATTGATTGTATAAGAATTTATTCCAGTAACTGCCTGGATAATAAGCCTAGGCTGATAGGTCTACAGCTCTCCACCTCCATATTTTTCTTCCTGGTAAAGACTGTTTGGACTGTTTGTTTGGAGGGCACTGCATTCTCCATCCTTGAAGATAAATATTGATAGGTCAGAGGCTGCTTCAACCCTTTTCTAAAGTAGACTGGAATGATTTTCAGCAGTCTAACTAAATCAAACACAATTTCCTTAAATATTATTCAGCCCATCCTTTAATTACTCTGTTCCAATTTTTAGTGTTAAAATTAACCATGATAATTTGTCACAATTACCTGTTTCATGAAAACTGAAAAGGCAAGGCACTGAATACTTTGGTCTCTTCTGAATATTTTGCCATAGCTTAACATTACCCTTTAAACTAAACCATCCAGAGAGTAATTCATGCTTGCCATCCTGATAGTAACTGAAAAGGTCAAGGTCAGAGGGAAGGATCCTTCCCAGAAGGTGTCATTTGCAGTTGTGATTGCAATACTGTGTCTTGTAACAAATGCTACTCTTCCTCACCTGTTTTTTCTTCTTGCCATGGCTCCTAAGGAGCTCCTCTCTGACATTTTGTAAGTTTGCTTTTTCTTGAGTCCACTGACCACACTTTGCTACTGCATTTTCCCCTTCCAAGAATCACTCACCAGTTTGTATGCAGAGCAGCTGCTTTCCACACCATGTTACTTGTGATCCTTTACAAGCCATTTGCTAAGTCAGCTGAGCAGGTGAGTACCTTGACAGAGTTCCCCGAGAAGCAGGAGCACCTTCACAAAGAAGGTCGGTGGGGTCAGTGAGCAGTGTGAACATCTACAAACTGAAGTCCAATCTCAAATCGATCCTCATGTGCTCTTCTTTTCAAATTACACACATGCTTTGCCATTTCCAAATATCAGTCTGAGATTTTTACCTGCCAAGATCAAACATTCAAACGGATGAGCAAATGTAAACACAGAATAAAATGAAATTGATGGGAAAGTGATTCCAAATGAACTTTATTTTAAAATGCTATAATATCTATGACTTTAAATCACAACGATTTATCTAGGGAAAAAAAAAGGAATTAAAGTGCTTTGTTGTTGTTTTGTTTTTCTTTAAAATAAGACCCTTTCTGTACAGGAGGCTACAGATGAACTATAGGGATATTTATTCTGTAGCCAATATTCACGTCAATCCAAACAAAATTAAATATTGATTCCTAGGAGCAGGTAGAGATTTATTATTTTTGTTTAAAATTCTACTTGTTTGGAGAGAATACTATTAAATACTCATATATATTCCTGCAGGACTAGGAGCCATATTTGGTTTAATTCTTTAATTTATACTCATTGTGCAAATAAAAATTACATTATCCAGATAGAAAATTGATTCTGCTGCAAAATGTTATGTTAGCTGAGAAACAGTATTTTTTGCATATTTATCAATCTGACTTTAATTTGTACTATCTGTCACAAAATAGTCAAATAACTTAAGTGAAATATATTACTTTCATATATTCCAGGTGGGATCCAAAGCAAAAATGAGATGCTGGCTGACAAAAATCTGCATGGAACTTTTTGTAACTGATAAAAGCATTTTTGTTGAAATCAAAGTACTTAATGGTAGAGATTTGATGTTTTTGACAAGTTTTGTACAGAAACCACAGGGTTTTTCTTTCAACATTAGTGCTAAAATATCTTGGTGAGGTAAAAAATAGTGGAAATATAGTGGAAAGGAGCACCTGCCCTGGCTCAGTATGTTTGTCTGGCCATGCCTGATTTGCACCTGATTTAACATTTAAACACTGTTCATTCACATTATACACTGGTTTTAGGCTATTTTCCTGAGTGAGGGTGTCTCTCTTCTGTGTGCACATGTGTGCATGGGAGTCTAAGTGTCCATGACTGGAGTAAGGAGCAGGGGCCACAGTGTACCTGTGGTGCCAGCAGGCTGAGCGAGTGAAGGTGCCCGTGGCAGCAAGCGGTCGCCAGGGACCATCCAGCTGCAGTAACTGGCGATTAGGGTAAGTGGCCTGGGAGCCAACAGGTTTGTGTCTCAGCGTGAGGCACCTGGAGGGACCAGGGGAGTCCAGGCCAACTACTGGAGAGACCTTAAGGTCAACTGAGAGACCCATTTGTGTGTGTGTGTGTTTCCTTGTGCAGTAGGCAACTGGAGACCAGAAGATCCAAAGGCCAGTTACTGGGGATCCATTACCTGTTGGGAGTTACTGGGAATCCATGCTCAGCCTCACTACTGGTTGGACATGAGGCTACAGAATTATGGTGGCTTTGCCTCTGTCAGACTACCAGATTCGTCCTCTCTGTTTTTACATTGTATGAATAGTGTTTTCATCTCATTGCAACTAAACAATTTGTAAATTGTTTATTGTAATAAAATCTAACAGCATTTTGAAAATATTTTTAAACTGAAAGAGAATTCAGAAGAAAAAAGAATGTAAAGTATGAAACTTTTAGTAGGGAAATAATTCCTAATCACTTATACCTCTCAAAAGCCCTACTAATTCCAGAAAATGTAAACAAATCACTATTTTTTTTTGTATGCATATTATATATATCCATACATATATCTGTACACACACACACACATGTGTGTTTATATATGCTTACTTGGAAACCAAAAATAACTGCCATAGACTGAACTGCATAAATAAGCCCATGGTACATTTATGAAGTACTCACATCCTAGTAACTGGTCATTCAAATGTCCCGGAATGATCTGAAGAGAATATCCTTATTTTACCTCAACCAGTTATGCCACGCTGAAATGCTCTTGTCCTAGTTTCATTGCAATTAAGACTCTTCTCATTAGTTGCAACTACAATTCCCCTTTTTACAAGACCCTTTGTGTACTTTAATAAATGAGGAGCAGACTGTTCTGATACTGCATTTATATTGAATGTAGACAGTGAAATAGGGGAATTTAGAATATCCTGCTGCTGCAGCTGACAGAACAGGCCATCGCAAACACATCGCAGGACAAAAAGTGACCAACATCACAGCCAGCTGGAATTGTAGGGCAAAATTTAGATACGCAGAATTCAGCCATCCAAACTATCCAAACTGAAAGCAGACTGGACCAGTAAGAAAAAAGAGAGGGTTTGTTTTGTTTTGTTTTTGTTTTGTTTGCTTGTTTTTTCCAGTGAAGATCTGCAGCTTTCTAAAACATTTTTGGAAATATTGCCCCCCAAAAGTTCAACTTTTTCTGCTTTTAGATTCAGACTTTTTTTTTCCTAAGGACATTTTAGGTTTCTGAGATACTACCCAAATAGATTCTAAAGTAGATGCAAGGGTAAAACACCATCTAAAAGAAAAATTTACCATTTAATACTTCATCTAGAACTCATTTGAAAGTCACAGCGGCCAGTCTAAAGAAACAGTTTCCAGTAGTTAAAAAATGTTACAAAACAGGTCTCTACCACCTTTTAAGTGACATACATATACTCTTCAAAAGTTTAAATTGGTAGGTTCACTGTTAATAAAAATGAATCCTCAAATTTAAAAAATGATATGTAAATATTAAAGCAAAATGTTACTCTTGCTTAACTCTATGTCTAAACATGATAAGGCAAATATTTTTATTGATTAATATTTATGTATAGAACATAATTGCAAAATATTTAGACTCTTCAGTAAGGCCAATCATTTTTAGAAATACTTTTGGCGTAGCAACATGATATTTTCCTTTAAAATCTGTCTTTTAGTTTAATCAAAAATGAAAAAGAGCTCCTATCCTGTAACAGCAGCTTATCCAGTAAAACACAATCTGAATTATGTGTTCATCACACTGAGTGTCTGCATACTGTAAAGAGTGACAAATTATTTGCCATCACTGGTGGAATGTAAAGGGTTTTGTTTTATTAAACAATCTATTCTTCATCCACAAGCCATGGCTTATTAGCAGAAGCAAGGGTTGAAAGTATTAGTTGAGATTGGATTGATCCTGGGTTTAGTTTTAACCAAACTTTATAAAGATAAATAGTTTTAGCTCGCCTTGGGGAAAAAAATAGAAGGATGACACTGACTGGAATGTTCTTGTTTAAAGCCGTTTCCCCTTTTCCTGAAAGAAAATAAAAGAAGTTTTTGTTAAAAGTCCTTTATCTGCTAGAAATAATACATTTTGTGAAGGAGATGTGAAAGAGAATGGAGGGAACAGTGTTGTGGGAGAAGTCAAACTGAAATTCATAGAATAAGAAGAATGAGAAGCAAAAAGAAAACACAGTGTCAGAGTATGATGTTCAAAGTTAGAGTTACGAATTGAGATCCCAAGTGAGCTAGTGTGCATCTACCACTAATGATTCATGGTAAAAGGATGGGAGTTCCCATGGTAAAAGGGATTAGGTTGGGAGTTACATACTCTTCTCTTACCTGTTCTAGAAGAAATAAAAATATGGCAATGTTTTTAATGATAGACCTGTATGGTACATAGGGACTTTCCGTTTTTTTTTCAAGGTGTCAGAAAAAAAAGGTATATGGTACATACAAATATCTGTTAGTCCCTTGCAAATCCCAAATCCTGATCTATGTGACAATATCTGAAATATAGCCCACTTGAAGAGGAAAACTAATGAAGCAGAACACCTTGTCCTACCTTTGCAACCACTGCTTCATCTTGAGTCTAGGTTTCATCAGTAAAGAAAAAGTTTCAGTCATATGGACTTAAAAAGTCTAGTAGATAATGTAAGGTAATGTAAGTTTTCTGACTCAGAGAAGAGGTTAATTTGAAAAAATAAGATAACTTCAAATAAAAGGACTATCACATCAGATTACTAACAGGAAAATTAGCCTTTAGCAGAAAGCAAACTGTACATTTAGATAACACTCAGTCAAAGCAGTATAAATAAAAAAGGTGTAATGCAACGCTTGACAGGAAGAATATAGACAACTCTAGATTTCAATAGCAAAATCTTTCAATTGGCCAAGTGTAACACTTCCAATTATATTATGCAAATTATTCCCATGCATTCAATAATTAACTGGCTTTTCCACCAATTTTAAATGTTTTCCTACTTTGTAATTTATATGTGATAAAACAGCATAGTGACTTAAAGCTTTCTAGAGACCTTATTTAAAAAATGTGCCTACCCAAATGATGTTATTTATGTTTGTGTCTGTTCAAATGAGATAACACTGAGATTCCTTAAGAAAAACTCTTACTGAGATACAAGACAAGCTTTTATTTTTCTTTGACATTTTCATTGTTCAGGCAGAAGTTTGAAAATACAGAGAAAACTAATATTATGACTGTCTTTATGGCAAGAATATTGCCTCCCTTGCAGTTTGCAAGTGGCAAAAATACCTGTGAAGTAGTTTTGCTGTTTGACTTATTAATACACTAAAATTTTAACATAAAATGAACCTGTTGCTGAAAACTATTATTGAAAGCTACTAATGGAAGAAATGTGCCATTTAATCTGGATGTTAGATAGCCTGGCAGTGCAATATGTTGACCACAGAACCACAGAGATGACCAGGGAGACATAAGAGACAAGGAAAGAATAGTAAGTAGTATGAGAAAATATGCCTTCCCAGTATACTGGGAAAATCTGAGGAGAGCTGTATGAGGTTACATTAACTGCATTAACTGTTCTTCTGTTTTGTTTTGTTTTCCCTAGAAAAATCAGCTTTCTTATCAAGGCTTTAAAACAAGTGTAAGAGTTAGTTTAGCTTGCATTCCAGGTTACTAGCCTCAAGGATTTCAATTAGCCACCTAAGGCACCTCTGTGTGTCTTGCTGGCAAATAAGGTAGGTTCCTCAACTGTTACGCTTTTACAGCTGACCTATGGATGTAGGGTACATCTTGGGGGTACGCTGGAAAAAAAAAAACATGCATCGGTGTGTGGATATATTACTGGTACAAGGAAATACCTTGGCCACAGCACAAGAAGTTTGTTTACCATCGATGTGAATGACAACAAACTTGAAGAGCAAAGCAACCCTCTCCGGTGTCTGATACGAGGCATCTCCATGAGATGGTGCTGTTTTCAAGCCTTTTCCAGTTTCACAAGGAAAGGGCTCTGAGGGCTGACTGCCTTTCTCTGGTAATTTCCAGGTTTGAATCCTTTCTAATTAGAATAGTCACAAATTACTGGTTTTCTGAATGGCAAGACTGAAAGCTCAAGTGCCTGCACCCCGACCTCCTCTGAAGAGAAGCTGAGAGGAGTCTGGGGATGCCCTGTGCCCTGGTCAGCCTGCTTGGGAGAAGGAAACTTTACCCACCCAGATGAACTGAATCACATCTGAGCCTTCGCCAGAAAAGGGAGGGCTAAGGAAATAACCCTTATTTTTTGTTGTTGTTTTTCTTCCCCAGAATCAAACCCTTTTGCTTTATCCTTAAACAAGAACTTTAAGCCCAGATCCACAATAGCTCTTGGACACTCAGTGCTACAGCCCCCAACCTACGAGCCCTCACCTCTGTGGAGAAACCCTCAGTTCCCAGTTCAGTTCTCAATTAAGAGCCTATGGGAATGAAAGTCTTCTGAATGGGAAGCACAACAGGCAGCCTGCTGTGCGGAGAGACACCGAAAATAACCTGCAAGGTGATGCCATATGAAAAAATATGTCTCAAAACTTTGTCTATACTGAGCTACTGGTTACTCCTTTGTTTCAAACACACCTCCTTGAGTATGTGATGCACTTCCTTTCAGTTACAGCTCAGACCCAGGCTGCAAAAGCCTTGAATCCAGTTCTTGCTTTTGCCTGATCATTAAAACACACAGCTCTCTAAAAAGTAAGTGCCCTAAACACCTTTCTACAGGCTCTTTGTCAGGCTAGAAGTTGATTGTATGTTCCATTTAACTCAGGCAACGTATGGGACAAAGACTACCTCTAAAACTAATGGTAAGGAAGACAGCTGGAAAGGAGACACTCAGTCATTAACACTGCACAAGTGAGCTTTGGAGCATGGATGCCCATTCCTTGGTAAGAACCAAAGCGCTTGACTATAGCTATGCTTCTGCTTTCAGCCTATGTCGGTGGCCATTATATTTATTTATTTATTTTGCAGTGGAATGGCTTCATGTGGGGAGCTAAGGAATTTTTCCCAACTTGTACTTCAAGCCAAAGAGCCTGTAGCACAATGATTAGAGCAAAGCTGCCAATGAAACATGTTCCCATGTTTAGATGAGACTAAACCTTCCACATCAAGCAATGAAGAAGATAAAGGTGTTGCTTCACCTCTTGCTCCAGCAGGAAAAACCTGTATTTTATGTTGAAGCCAATGCAGCAGGTGCCAAAGCAGCAGGGCAAGCACAAGAAATGCTCCTGGAAAAGGAAGGGTGAGGAAACAGCCAATTTGTCAATCTGGACAGGCCTAGGCTTGGGGTGCATGCGGGTCTGTGCAGCAGCAGGAGCTCAGTGCTTCTGGATATGCCTGGAAGACCACCTCAGGCAGCAGGAACTTCAATACCAAAAGCTCCAGTGCTGACAGGCTCAGACAGCAAAGAGGCCACCTAGACTTTGAATGTTCCTGCCTAAGACTTTTGATCTCCCTTAGACTTGTGTTTTTTTTTCCAGCTGTAAAGAGGAAAAAAACCCAAAAAAACCTTTATCTTAGGAGTGTACGCTCGACTAACATATCAATCTTATCAGTCATTGGACACCTCAAGTGAGTGTGGTGGCAGGATCTGATCTAGCCTGTGAGTTTGCTGGGGAACAGAGCACCAAAGCTTTCTCCTGCCAGCAGTCCTCTGGCTCTGAAGGATGGACTATATATAGCTTCACCTAAAGATGAATAGTAACAAGCATTAGTTTTGTTTAAAGAAAACTATGATTTTACCTCCTCAAATAATGACCACCAACATTTTATTTTTACAAAATAAACCTGAGAAGTTTTATTTGCAATTACTTTAAAACAGGTAAAAACCTCATTTTTGGCCAAGGAGATTCACCTGCACATTAGAGCAAGCTCTTGCAATGTGCACATATAGTTTATGGGCATTTAGCACCCCATAACTGAGCATTTTTTGCAACAGATCAAAGAAACAGATGGTCTGTTGTTCACATGGTGACTCATTTGCTATCTTCATCATATTTTCACTGCTGCTTGTTTTGCATTTGTAATGGAGATTCTTGACTCCTGTTCTCATAAATTAAAAAATGCAGTTCAAGTTAAATAATTCAATCCCTCTTTGATAACAGCACTTTTTAGAAAGAATATTACCAAAGACTTAGTTACTTAGGGAGCTCAGGAAAGCTTAAGCTACAAAAAACTATGGCTGTTCTATTCCTGTAGAGAAATACTGTGCTGAGGATCTGCACCACCTGCGCCTTGCTGATAATGTACAGGGGAGTGTTAGCGAATTGTCCTTGGCCGGCGGGAAATGAGGAACTAGCCGCTTCGGGTAAACAACCTTGCAGAGCTGAGAAGAAGCCTATGCGGTCAGGACCTAGCAACCCTCCTAGCAACCAATCATAACAAGCCTGGAGATCTGGAATGGGCCTTGCGGCACTCCACTGCACTGCAGTTAGCGCTCTTGGAGTTCCCTGGGGAGGTGACTTCGGAAGGCCCACAGGAAAGCTTGGCCACTTCCTCACCAGCTATTCGTGGGTGGGAAGACCAAAGTGTGTAGAAAGACCTCTGCGCAATGGCCTCACGGTATTCACAGACGCAGGGAAAATCTCCAGAAGGGCGACCATCACCTGGAAAGGAGAAGGACCTATGGAAGGCCCACACCCTACAAGCAGTGGAAGGTGACTCGTTGCAGATCGGACTCCCTGTATGTCGTCGGAGTAGTACAGCGAATTGAGGATGCTCTTTTGAAAGAAACTCGTAAC
>NW_010581638.1:0-17269 GCF_000705375.1 Tinamus guttatus
CGCAGCAGGCAGCAATCTCCCCTCGTTTTTGTGGATGCAGGGCCGGCTGCCTGGCTGTGAACGCACGCGCCACGGGAGCAGAGGACAGCCAGGGAAAGGTTCTTGAGGCTCGCTGAGAAGGAGCAGAGCAGGGAGCAGAGTCCCTGCTCCGTCCTTGGCCACGCAGGGCCGGCTGCAGGGCTCACACCCCATCGGTAGGTGTATTTGAACAGACACACTCTGCGCCTCTCCGATACTGACCATTCAATCTTACCTCGACCAAGGAACAATTCGTTGTGTCCAGGGGGAACAGGCTTCCAGCGCCCTGATCCCAGCACAGCATTTCCCTGCCTGCCTTGCTTTCAGCCTAGCAACACTTTTCTTCCTCATTTGTAGCCTGGAAGAGCAGTGTGCCTTCCTCAGCACGCACTTCAGCCTGCTGCTCCATCTCTGCTTTGACATTTTGGCTCCTTGCTTTGATCCCTCTAAGTTTTGAATTCAGTCAGACTGTGCAGCCTGCCCAAACACAGAATCTTTAGTAGCATGAGCCATTCTGGACACATCTGAGAATTCCCAAACTCAGGAAACCCCCTTGATGAAGGAGATACATTATTATTACATGGGGCAGAGCAGGGAAATACAAAGTCAAGAAAAGATGCCAGTGCTTTTGCCAAGGATTTTTTTTTTTGACAGATTTCCTCCTAAGAGCTCCAAAGAGCTCCGATCTGGAACTATTGCATAAGTTTAAGGATGCCTTCAAGATTCTGTAGGATTCCTCAATTACAGGAACAATCAGGACCAACCACCAAAATGCTGAACACGGTGCACTGTCAGATTCTGCTGACCAGTTAGAAATACCAGACACCGACCCGCTGCCCAGAGTTGGCTGTTTCAGAGTCCTATATGGAGAGGTCTACAACATCTTAGGTCTTAATAAAGATATTTCCTTTTGCACCTTTCCTAATATTCTCCTGGAAATAGAAAAGGAAATCTGTGTGCCTAATGGCATTTTCCCATCCTTCTATCTCCCAAAAGAAGAATCTTGACATGAACACGGCATGCTTCTAGCATGGCCAAATAGATGCTTTACCTCCACGTGTCTACCTAACTGATAAGTTTCACAAAAACCTAAACATTCAGCTATTCCAGTCCCTTCAGAGTTACAGCAGAGCCAAGAATCACTGAATACCTAGATATGTAATATTCACTATATTTTGGTATCAGCAATCATATCACTCCAACCAGTTTAGTAGCTTCTGATACTTTTAGTGATACAGTCAAGAAATCTGTAGCGCTCCCAAACCAAAATCAGCACCTGACACACTAGAGATGCAGCCAGTTGCTCTCTTCTCCAGCTCTCAAGGGTTTCTCAGCGAGTTTGTGGCTGTGTGCAGACGTTTCCATTCCCTGAACACAGCAGGTAAACTGACTTCCTGGATCTGACGCAATGCCCTTAGTCCTTCTCTAACCCTGTAATAAATTCTCTCCCAGAGCTGGTGCCTCAGAGATCCAACAAACAGTTTTCTTATGATGCTGGAGGAACAAGGCGTTTCCTAGGCTAAGAGACTCGCTTTCAGCACGTTACCTAGGTTCATCCCAAGAAAAGAACAGATTATTCCCAAGAGAGGAATAATTCTTGTATGTCCACAGGACCCTGTGCCCACAGAGCAGGAAGGGTCTCCCAAGCGATACAGGTGAGAGAAAACATGACATTCTTATATATCATGAGCTGGACATAGGAACTCAGGCACCTTTCTCACTTTATCTCTTTTTTTAGATTTCTAAAATATGAAGGAGATTTTGACTTATTTTACAGAACATCTCAGTAATTTTGTAGGCAATTAGAACAGAAATTCACAGGCAGGCTTATATGCGCTGCAGCAGAGAGCATACTTTTATCTTGGAGGCACACCCATTACATTTATGTTTTGTTACGTTTGGATTTGGGTGAATTACAAAAAAGCCTCTGTAAAAGTCACTTTTTAAAGCATGCAATAAATTTCAGAAACTTGAAAGGGCCATCTGGCCAAGCATACCTGCCATCTTAAACACTTATCTCACTCCTACTTTCCTGCTCTTCCTGCCTGCCCTGCAGTTCCTTTTTAGTTTCCATGAAATATATCTTGGGATAACTTCAGCATACTTATATTCGTTGTACAATGTCACTTCCCTCTAATGCCATTAGTGGACTTATCACCTGAAATCAAGTCTAAATCCTTTCTTCACTCCCTAATAAACAAACAAAAATTTCTGGCTGATCTGCTCAAAAGCTGTTATAGCCATTGATAGAGCCATAGCAAAAGTTATTTCTAAACTGCAATCAGGGAGCACCTCAAAACCCCCAAGTTCAAGTATACGCCCTGGCTTTGGCTTTCTATGTATGAGCAAGACATGGTGCACTCTCCTTTCTCTTACAAAAAAAGAAAAACTCAGGTCAGGTCAGGACATCTTCAATAATATATTTTTGCAACATTTTTAACAATATTTATTGAAAATCAATTATGCAAACTTTGCTGAAATTACTTTTTATTTTGAAATTAGCCTTACTCCATACAGAAACAAAAATATCAAAATAGTCATGAAGATTATTTGGTGCTATTAACATTTTGAAGTGCTTTGGCTGAATTGCAAAAATATTTTTCCGGAGAATTTAGAACTCAGTTCATTTTCTCTCACACTGGTAAATAAACAGGAGTGTTGATAGTGTTGATAGTCTAGCACTTTACCCCTTTTTCCTTCTGTCCCTCCACGCTCTACTTCTATCATTATGTTTCAGTCTTCTTTATGTATGTACTATGTATATACTTTTCTGCCTCATCTACAACCCCAGTATCTTCTGTAATAATGTAACAAGCAACCTACATATTAGCTCTCATGAAGATCAGCTAATTCTTAAGACCAAATGTGATTTTCCCCTGAAATAAGTATCTTACACAAAGAAAGAACTATATTTTATGCTTAAAAAACACAGATTTCCCTTCATGTGTATTGGATTCTAAACGCTATAACAATCTGTGTACAAAAAGTTAATAAAGCAGATTAAGAGGCTTATGGCAGAAAGTCTATCAGTAAGCCCATTAACTCAATTCTCAACACATACAACCAAAACAATCATTTATACTTCATAGTTCATCCTCAGCCTGGTTTGACATTATAAGAAAATCTGCATGTGTGCTGAATTCATTTAATTACAGTCTTACCATTGTTGTCTCTTGAATTGATCCAAAGCTGTTAATGAAGATGTTGACTGCAACATCAACTGGAATTCCTTAAAAAAAAAAAATTGTTAACTGCATATTCCAATAAAGATAAGCGATCCTTGATTTGAGGCTCCCTTACACTGGTATCACAACGTGAAATAATTTTTTTATGTAACTGAGACTGAAACAACTTTATCTTTTCACATCATGTTCTGTTCTTGAAAAGTGAGGTTTAATCTCTTCACACTGGGAGTCAAATTATGACAACTCTTTTCATCCTAGTGAAAAGAGAAAAACTCCTTACTCAGAGCACTGAGCTTAAAGCATGTCACAGATCATAAATTTGAATCATTCGCAAACTCCATGATTTTCTGTTTTTATGGGATTCCAATCTAATATTAATCTTGGATACACTACAATGTATAGAAGCAATTTGCTTTCCTAATGACATAGTCTTTTACTCTCAAAGTCATGATGATGACCTATCATTCTTAATTACCTATTTATGAGTTATGGTAATATATTTACTTATAAGAAGATACTTCTTTGTATAAATCAGGTACACAAATGTGCAGGTATTCATACAGACAGATAAAAATGGTTTAATTAATTTTTCACAGTTACCTAGCCCTTGATACAAGACACGAGTTTCAAAGATGCTCCATTTTACAATGATTAACAACTGGCTAAGAAAAATCCTGTTAGCCAGCAACTGTGGAGATAGATTGGATTTTCTCCTCTTTTCCACAGCCAGGATTCCAGTAGCTGAAAAGGGATGGCAGGACAGCTGCTGAATCTGCCCTCTGCCACCCTGAGGGAACCGACTGGCAGTCACTTAATTTGGTGTAAACAGAGAGTTACCATGAAGGGGGAAGTGTCCTGATGCTCCTGAGACCTAATTTATGTGGCATCTAGATGTTGACAGCGTCACTGTGCACACTGTGTGCATGTATCTGATCTTACTTACACTGCTGCAAATACTCAGTTCAATGGGATTCCTCCTGTTTTTTTTTTTTTTTTGTAATAAAAGAGATATAAGAATATAGTGAGAATATATTAACTCCGTAACCAAACACAATACAAAGTGATATAGGCCTAACCTAATAGTTTCTTGGGTACATACAGTATTTCAGTATACATTTAATGCATACATTTAAACTCAGATAAGTTCTCTAGGGTCACCAAGAAATTACTAAGATAAATTTTCACTTTATTCAATTAAAACAACTTGCTTTTTCAAATCAGTCCAGTTTCTGTTTGTGTAATAAGCATAATACTTTGCTTAGCACCTGAAGAATGAGGCAGAGCACCTTCCCAGCAGTACTAGACAGGGGTGCTCTATTCCTGCCACACTTAGGAACAAACTGTAGTCCCAGAAAATCAGTCACGCATGAGGAGCGTTTTGATATGGGTCAATCACTTGTCAGAAAAGGTTCTTTGCCCTCCACCTCTCCGTGAGTTAAGATTACACCTTCTTCTCCCTTTTCCTTCCATCTTGATTTTTACCAGGCTGCCAGCAGGGATACCAAAAACATAAAAATACCTGCAGTATGCTTTCTGATTGCATGCTTATTTTTTGCTGAAAAACAGGTAGAATGGGCATTGGATATGTATCCTTTGTGACAATGACTGGTGCTGTAAACATACAAATATTCTGGACCACAGAACGAGAAAATACTAGGAACCTTTCTTAGAACTAACTTTAATATATTTATAAAAGTTGATTAAATAGAAGAACTGAAAAAAGTCTCTTCAAAAGCACAATAAAGATTACAGGTTTCCAAATTTCTCATACTATTAGTGAGCATGTTATAACAACACACCTCTTAATGTACATACAACTAAAATGCAACTTTTAAAACAAACAACAAAAAGGTGGCTTAGATAAACAGCAATGTCCGTTAAGGTAATAAAACTGTCTACATCTTTCACCGCCAAGGACATAATCTAATTGTGGGAAAGCATAACCTGCAGCTGTTTGAGCTGTTAGAGGTTTTGCACCAAATGTATATTCCAATCTTTTCTGTGTATGCAGGTAAATCACATTTGCCTACACGGAAGATTCACTTATTTTAAAAACACAAAATGTTCTAAAATCATAACCTATTTTAAATTCCAAGATGTCAGCTGCATTAATAGCACATCTTCAAAGTAATTAACTTCATTTAAAAATTGTGATTTGAAAACTGTGATACTGCAGATCCCAAATTGTATAAAGTCCTCATAAAAGATCTCTATAGACTAGCATCTACATCCTTGCTATAAAGCAAAGATAATACTAAAGCCTAACTTATAAGTATATATTAAAACATACTTTTAAACATATTCTATAATCTAATTCTACTTTTCAAACACATTCCTGCACACACTCCTGCATGTTCACGCTCTTTGGGGAAATAACCTTTTTTAGAAACACATAATTAATGCTATTAATTTTTAATAAAATTTGAATAATGAAAACAACTTTAAAGCATCAGGGATTGTTATGATCACAAAATTCTAATACATCATCTTTCAGCTAAAAAGGGTAAATATCTCCTGCATGTTCACGCTCTCTGGGGAAATAACCTTTTTTAGAAACACATGTTGCAAATATTACCTACATACGAATTTTCCATGTGTGAAGAGTGTAGAAGTTAAATTCCAAAGACAAAAGTCTGAAATATCTGACAAACCTTTGAAATTTGGTCTTATCCTGGGGTCGTAACTGAGTAATAGTCTATTCAAGATATTGCTGGTAGAATTAGCAGGTACTCTTGCAAGATCTTCAGCTGACTGCTGGCTGTAAAAAAGAAGTCCATTAGTTACTATTAATTCAGAAAGAACTATGTACTTAAGCTTAGGTCATTTTAAAGGTATGCCATGAACATCATTTTGCAGGCAAAAGAGGTTTAATATTTTCAGTTCCATTGCACACATTCTCCCTTTGCTAGAGACATTTTAGGATTTTTCAAAATACTACAGCAAATGCGAAAACTCTCCTATAAAACTCTCTAACTGTGGAGGTGAGAAAGTGAATAAACTGAAACGGTCAATTGTTCCCTTCCCTCCTAATACAAGGACCCAGAAGGACATGATTTCTTCACTGGCAGAAAACAGCCACCTGATCTATTTTTAGTGGCCATCAGTTTAGGAACACAAGTGGACCGACAAGCACTTCTCCAGTGCCAAAGCACGCCAAGGCTTTTGGCAGCCTCCTGCTTTCATGCGCCGGTGCCAGCTATTTCACGGGGAGTTAGAGCCATTGCACGATGTCTTTGTAGTGTTCTAATATCAGCTTTCTCATGGAAAGGGAGGCTTCTGACTCCTCCAATTTTGCAGGGGAATTGCAAACATTTCAGTTTACCTTGCTGTTACTGTTTAGGGTATTAAATTAAAACGATCACTAAAAGCAAAGAGTCAGCCTGGGACAGGCAAATGTACCTACAAGGGTAACACAAAACTGAGCACACCAAGAAGCAAGACTGAGGGTGCACCCGTCCCTACTGCACATGCTGTGAGCACGTGGCAGGCCCGGAATGTCACGCAAATGCATTTGTCATCTGTAGAACCTGCTCAGTGATGAGTGCCACTTTGGAATCCTGTCTCATAATCACTTTTCCATCCTTTTTATGCCTGCTCTGATGATGCTGTGTCATTCTAATTTAATAATCAAGACGCTGTTTAAAAATAACTCCAACACTTTTCAGAGACACAAGTCATCTGCATCAACACTATTAATGCTAGCAACCAAATGTAGGGACACATTTTAAAAAATGATCCAGTTAATTGCCTGAATATTTTCCATACCTCAGTATCTGTTGCAATCGCCTATATTACTCTGCTCAATTCTTTTTTCATTATTCTCTCCCATATCAATGTCAGCTCGACAGGCTTATGGGTTATCCTAGGTTAGTGTTTCCAATGTCTTGGCTCACTGCTAGTTTTCTTGTCACCTCTTAAGATTCCTTCATGTCCTTTGGAAATTCTGAAGCATTCAAAGATTTATTGAAGTTAACATCAACTCTCCAAGATGCTTTTGGCTAGTATTTTTTTTTTAATCAGGTATACATCCCACTAATTTTAAGATGCCCAGCTATAGCACTTTCTGATTAGCAACTTCCTTATTGACTCTTAGAAAATTAATTGATAATTGTCACAATTGCATAATGCCACTATCATTGAAAACTGGAGACATGACCAGATTCCAGCCCTTGCAGATCTTTTACATATAAGCTCACCTTTTCATATCAGCTGATCTAACTCAACACATAGGTAAAACAGCAGAAGCAATTGGACTGGCTCTGCTACAGCTAAAATGTTTATAAGTTTTACTAAATGTATTTAGTAAGGTATAAATGATCCACTAAAAAAACTAAGATTTTGCTGGTTTTAGTAACAAATCCTAGGCTCCACTAGAACATCCTTATTGTTTGAATAAGCCGCACGAACAGGAAGCCTCTTCTAATCCGACATTAGAGTAATTAAATAGCACGAGGCAGTTTAAGCCTTTTGAATAATTCCTAAGTTCACTTTCATTTAGCTTTCCAAGGGTTGTGTTTATGGCTGCTTCTATGTGAATCATTCAATATGCAAAGGAACTAATTTATTTCTATTATGTATAAATTCATGTTACATTTTCAGCACTGACCATTCTTAATGAACAAGCTGCTACAGAAGTATCATAAATCAGCTTTAGACACTCTTCTTGCAGTTACCACTGACTGGACAATAGGGAAATGTAAAGTTAAATGTTAAGATTATCTTCTGTCTTGTGGCAAGAGCAGGATAGCAACACATACTCTACACCACAGAATTGTGCCTGACACTGGAAGTTTCTCAGCATTGCTGAGTTAGTGCTTCCTTGTAAGACACTGATCTTAACACTTAGGTACAACTTCAGTGTCTATTGAAATATTTATAAAAAAAGAGTCTGCTTAGAACAAGCAATAGAATTTCATTCTAATCATATAAGCCTTGTATTTATGAAACATCAAAACTAAACCACACACACACAAAAAAAAATAAATGCTCAAGTTTTAAATTTCTGTTGCCAGATTTATATAAAGAAGTTCATTAAATAGCGATGATAAAAATCTGAATGTAAGATAACATGGACACATAAATTAAGCACAGATGCTTTCAAAATGCAAGAAGGAAAAGAGAAAGAATCTAAGAAATTAAAAGAGGGAGCATTAAACAGCAACCAAAAGCCAAATATAGTCTATATTCTGACAGGTTTATCTGTCTTTTCGAGAAGAACGAGGCTGTAGTTCTGAGAGATACGAACTGCACTGCAGATGTATGTTAATATCAATACCTGTTTAGGCTGTTTATTCATAGGTTGCTCAAGAAATAGGCAAAGTAGAATTGCTGCATGAGAGGACTGATGGGAACGAAGAGAGGATGGCAGCAGAGCTTTCTGCTAAAGAGCCTCCTGATCAGCAAGGAGCTGAGCACATTTTGAGGTTACACTGGTGCCATGTGCACACTTTTATCCTCATTTATATAAGAACCAAGTGAACAGCAGCAGTATCACCCATTTTGCGTGGGAGTAGAAGGACACAGTCAGTCACTGTCTTGCAAAGGTGACTTTGAACAAAGTGGTTGGACCAGCTACTGGAGAAAAGCTCTGCTCAATCCCCTTTGTACCTTCGCTAGGCTCCCGCCGTGTGCCGTCTCTGAACTAGCACCACTCAACAGGATCCATACTACTGCGCGTCTGGTCCGAACCTCCTTGAGAGAACCGAACTCATCACAACACACACTTTTCTTCTATAAGTCAAGAAATCATACGTGGAGCTGGTGGCAACCTGAGTCACTCACAGAGTCACAGTTTTGCAGAATGACTTAACTGACCGCTGAACAGGATGGGTGAGGTGCCTGGAACCCAGGCTGCGACACAGTCCATGCCACTGGGGTTGTATCTAGAGCAGCTGCCGCTGCTTCGTCGCCTCCCTGCAATGCCACGCTTTGCATCAACCTCAGGCTCAGGCGTGGACCACATTAGAGGAAAAGAATTCCAATTAAGCTGTTTCTTCAGCACTTCTGTTTTATAAAGGCTGTCTGGTTTCCATATAACAACGCTCACGCTAATTGAATGTTATGGTTGCCACCCTTACCTCTACAACCTTGAATTTTCATGCTTGAGACAAGCTGATAACTAAATTAAGATTTCCCCTCAATTTCTAGGGGCTGCAGCATGCGCTGCAATTTTAATATGTTTATGTCGACTTGTGTGGAATGTTTGCATAGCTGCTAGAAAGCATTAGGAAATAGATATGTAGCAACATTCTTCACAATAATTTATGAGTCGTAAATAAGATAAAGTGAGCATCAGGCAAAGTGTAATGCAGCAAAAATCTCACAGTTGCTTTTAAAGTAATAGTAAAGCTAGAAATTGCCTTAGTAAGAATTTAGCCTGAATTACAATACCCTCAATAATTGTCACAACAATCCTACCAGTTTGCTTAGGACATCTGAACTAATTATAAGCCTACATATTTTTTCATACAGTTTGACTGAAGAAACCCTGTTCTAGCTTCTACTCTTTACAGTATACTAGCAGCATTCCTTCAGCTGTTGCCTTGATGGAGTGGATAGAAACATTATTTCTGCTTTTGCCTTTCTGACCTAGGACACTTGAACTAATTATAAGCCTACATATTATTTCATACAGTTTGACTGAAAAAACCTTGTTCTAGCTTCTACTCTTTACAGTTTACTAGCAGCATTCCTTCAGCTCTTGCCTTGATCAGTGGATAAAAACATTATTTCTGCTTTTGCCTTTCTGCAGTGCACCTGGGCTTGCCATATGAATACTTGTGTACCTGACTGGTAGCATCTTTGAGTCAGGTATCAAAATCCTTGGGTCATGGCAGAGGGAAGGAAGAAAACCCACCAAAAATAATAATAATAAAAAAGTATTTTTAGTGGGACAATGCAAGTGCTGCACTGTGATTATGGGGGTCAAAGCCTCGGGTAAAGTGGAAGAACTACTGCAGAATTATTTAAAAGCATGAAACCTAACACAAGCAGCAAAGGAAGGGAGAGCACAGTTAGTCTACTAGGGTGATGTATCTGTGGAATGTGATTGGCCTCTCTCCATTCTTTGGGGATTTGCTTTTAGTATTGCTGGTGAACATACAAATAGTATTTCATAGCATATGTAGAAATACGTTCATTTCCCCTTTCTTCCACGTGCAGCTGCAAACACTCTACCACTGCTTTGCAGAACATCATTAACATTTTAAATCGAAGACAATGGAGAATTGTCTTGATAAGTCATTGATCAAAATCCAGAAGTTTAGATCAGCAGATACACATGGCTAAAGGAAGCATATATTACTCTTGGTTTAAGGTATATATAGCTTCCTCACACTCGTGTTAAGCAAATGTGTCAAGTCTTGTCTCTATTTTGGGTTATCATTAGGTCACTCTCCTAGAGATGACTGAATTACAGTAAGCCCTTACTACAGACAATGCTATGTAAGGGTAATGATTGGAGAAAGGAGTACTAATGTGCTGCACAAGTGCACAAGTGAGAACAAGACACTTTGCTGCTGTTATTTTAATTTACTACTTACTGCCCTGATACCATCACACTAAAGAATCCTTTGTTTTAGAAGGGAACATGCATGTATCTTTTACTCATGGCCTGACTATCAGGAGAATAGACATGGCACAGGGACATCTTATAATGCTGGGCTTACACTGGACTGTGGTCCAGACAGCAATGTAGCACATGCATTCTACTGTCAGCTTTTGCTTAGAGCTCATAGCCTGGATGATCTAGTACCAAGGCTTGCTTTTGCATGCTTCTAGATTAATGTCTGATAAAAATATATATTCCTGTTATTTCAAAGAAAATTTCTTACATAATGCTGAAAGATATTTTAGTGCAGTTTAACTAATCTGTGACAGAAATTGACATTTTAGTCATAGAAGGTAGCAGTATTTATCTGAGAAAGATAAAAATAAGTGTTGTGAAACACAGTATCTGCCATCTCACCATGTATCACAAATAGTTCAACTGAGAATACTGATAAAATAAAACTGATATAAACTATCTGATGTAAACTATCTGAACTATCTAGTGTTCTGATAGTTCAGGCATTTGATTTTCTGAGTGCTCTATCTCAAAGTAGAAAACCAGATTAATACAAACAAAATTATACAATTGCTTTACTTCTATGACTGCTAGTATACTTAGCATCTACAACTGTAAACTGTATAAGGTGACATTTCTATTACTAGGGAGAACAATGATGATGATCAAATGCAAAATGCTATCACTCAGATTACATTAAAATTCATGGAGCTCTGAATAAATGTCTGTGTGACAAACTCAGATGACAACTAAATACCTAAAATTAGACGTGCAACTTTGGTACGTTAGTACTTTGTAATGCAATGTGTTGAACAAAGAGAAAGGTTCCTTCATGGTTTGAAATGGAAACTCACCTCAGATACCTTGAACTACAGTTTGAATCTCATCTTTCATTTCTTAGCGTAGAAAGACCAAGGAGAAGAGCCTCCTAATGTGGGCACGTTAGCAAGCTTCCAGAAATTAGTGTGAGCAGCTCACTTGTGTCACTGCTCCAGATGTTGCTACCACAGGCTAAGCTCAGCCTCAGTTTCACTTTCAACATCTGCAGGATTGAGCACTCTCAGAGCACTTGTGTGGTGCTCTCAAGTGCCTTGTTGTTGTTCCTTAGCCTGAGAAAAGCAACGTGATCCATGTGCCTGACACGGCCATCCAAGACACATCCAAGACCATCCAAGCAACTTCTGAGCATAAACCGGCTATTTCTTTTGCTCTGATACTGCATGCAGACATGAAACATGATCAGCATCTACCCATTTAAGCAGACTACACGCGTTTAAAAATAATTTGCCCACATGTGTGTCTTCATCACAAGCTTTCTCCAAACGGGTAAGTACTCAGATAATAGATGGATCTTGGTAAGAGTTCCAGCTTGGCACAAAGTGCAAGAGGAGGTACAGTTTATAAAACTTGCTTTCAAACACCCCCTTAGAGGATCTGAAAATGGAATTTGGCCCTATGGTTTCTCTGTACACTTAGGTTCAGTAGATGTAATTTTACCTGCAGATTCGAGTTTTAGCTCAGTCCAGGGGCTGCATATGAAATACAGGTCTGGAGTCTGTAACTCTTCCTCACCCTCATATTGTCTCCTCACTCTGCTATTCAAAATGGAATAAATATCACTCACTGTGAGGAAGAATTACTGAAAGAGACCCAGACTACCACGTTTAATTATTGTTTTACAAGAGAACTTAAGTATTGCTTATACAGCTTTATCTTTTTAATCCCCAGCATGTTTATTCACTCGGAAGACAAACTCCAAAAGCTACAGGAATGTGCTCCTATCTGGCTGAGATCATAGCTTACCATGAGAGCTACATGGCACAGCACAATTAAACCACTGACCAATTGCTGTTGCTGTGGGACAAAAGAATTTTTATAGGAACCAGACCTGGACTCCGCAATTTACTTATCTTCCAAATGACTGTGAAATTTAACTGCCTCCACAACTAAATGGAGGTTTTTGTTTCAACTTCCTATCAACCTGTTCATCATACCTACAAATTAAAATGTGCACAAACTATCAGCCAGGCCTTCTACAAGACTGGAATGAATACAAAGGCAATTCCACTTCCCAATCACTTACATTTTGGAGATGAACTCTCACTACAGATAGAGAGGCCATGTATTCACTTGGTAAGAAAAAAAGTCCTTGTCCACCGCAAGGTGAACAGACTCAAGACACTTTGAACTCTTACTTCAGTCTTTATGAAAAGAGCATGTCAGAAGCTAGCAGTTAAACCAGAGAAACCTTAGGACATATTCTGACAGAATTCTGTACAATAACCACATTAAAGAGACACCCCCAACCCCACGCTGCCCACACACCAAGATTCCTCCTGTGTTTCGGAAGCTGACGATGGAACCTTGGCGTCTGGGACCTGCCTAAGCTTCCGCCCTGGCAGATGGCTCAAGTCATGTTTTCGGGAGGGCTGAGAGGGCCATTTTAGAGTTTCTGAAGTAGCTGAGATGCGTTATTGAATACAAGCCAAAAGACAAATAGTACTTCTACTTTGTATTTAAAAAGTCTCTAGAAAGATTATGTAGTATTTATTTAATCATCTGTATGGATAAAATCTCCAATTTATATGAAAAAATAAACAAACAAAGATAAAGATTAGGAGATATGCCATGTGATTCAATGATTGAAGTTATACTTGTAGCACTGCATTAGCAACAGACTGTGGGATCTTCAGCAATTCACAGTGTACAAGTGAGCAGCTGAGATGCATTGTAACTATACTTAGCAGAGACAACAGCTGTGAATGCAGTAGTAACTTGGTTAGCTGCTATTTGATGTACTCACATCTCTGTGCTTTCTAGAACACTGTTATAACAAAAATCCCCTTCCTAATTTGTCTAGAGAACTTGCAAATATTTTTGAGGAAAACCACTGTAGGCTATCAAGGATCTTGGCAACAGCTTGGAAAGAAAAAAAAAGTATTTATTATGGAACAACATAAGGAAAAGTATTTTTCAGTAGTGCTTTTAGGAAAAGTTATACTGAGTGCCTAACACGTTTGCCAGAAGCAATTATTATGAAGAATTAAAAAGGATTTACTCTAGGAAAAACTAGCTTCAGACAAACCTTGTTTAGACCACATCTTCCATCCCAAATATGCCAATCTCTGTACTTTTAGGTGCACTGTACTTACCACCGTGACTAAAATATGGCAGTTTTTCTGAACTCCCTGCGCCATAGGGCCAATTTTACTAAGTAATGGCTAGTATTTGAAGGCAGACAATAAACATAAGCTGCCTGGGCTTGATATAATTATTTAAGCTAAATACTTATTTTTGACTGATGAAAGCTCCCTGAAACATTCACGTAGGCCACACTTGTGCTTAACCCACACGACACAGTCCTTTTATGAGTTCTAACACATAGGAACAATTGCCTGTTTCGTATTCCTTTCCAGACCAGGTGACCTTTACGAGGCTTTCACTTGTAACAGCAGTGTCCCTTCACTGCTCATATTTTCAACTCCTTAATGACTGGTAAATTACAGTAGAAGTGTCACAACATGCATTGCCCTCCAACTGGTAAATAACAGAGGCCAGAGGGCCTCTATAGATCTCTGTGGATAGAGATCTAAGTCTATGGATAGATCAAGCCACTAAATTCAGCCTTATCTATATCAAAATAATCTGTAATCAGTATAGTGAATTTCTAAATCAAGTTTTTAAAGAGAAGACCATAATCCATAAAAATCTTAAAATCTTTTTGAGTAGATTGGTTTAATTTTTGGGCCATGGAGACAAAGGTAAGAATTTTGTTGCATCTGTGGCAACCGGTTTCTCAGATCTATACAGCAGAACTCCCTATCATGGCCTGTATGTCCAATATATCAATTTGTTTGTTTATCAATGAATGCTCAAGAATGAGACACTAGTATAAAGATTTTATGGTTCATTTGGAAATCCTGAGGTACAAGGAAAGAGAATTTAATTTAAAGAGTGCAATATTACATCTATGTAGGCATTAAACCAGAGTAAGAACCACAATAAGAACAACTGGTTAAGTATCAGCTTCATGAATACCACACCCCCAAATTCACACTTCTGCACAGGGTCATGAATAATCACTACTAAGAGTTTTTGCTCCATGAATCAAAATAGAATTTTCCTAATTGTATGAACACAAACATCTGTTTGAGAGACAATAACAAACTCTTCACAAGGGCTCTAATTAGTCTCTTTCCAGCCTGTTCCAATAGCAGTTAATATCACGCCAGAGGCAGGAGTTTGGCTAAAAGCTTATATTCAGATATGCTTAGTTGTCATACAAACAATCCATGCTAAAGTCTGAAAACCAAACCAGTCTTGCAACCATCCATTCCACAATGCCAAAGTATCTATGTATAGATACATAGATACGGAGTTCCCCAGCCAAGGAAACCATGCAGTAATATTGGATCAAAGCCTTCCTGGTAAAAGCCTTCCTGCATACATTTGAATTTCATTGTAAAGTTTGTAAAAAGAAATCTGTTCTTTATAAAATTGCCAGTTTGTCCATTTACCTCTTGAAGGGTCAGATGTTAGTTTTACACATTTTATAAGGAAACAAAAGGCAATACCTTCTGACAAAAAGCTTTGGATTTTATTGCACTAATAACTAGTGTAAAGTAAAGGTAGATTAAAATTTTAACTTACAAACATATAGTTTCATATGTAAATATAAAATGGAATGTAAAATGCTACCTCCTTTCTAAAATAAAGAAGATATAATGTATTATTTTAAAAGACTTCTTTTGTATTTTACCGGTAAAATTTTCCCATTCCTAGGAAAGTCTAATAATGCCAACTAGCTGGTCTCATCTTATAGTATTTTTCTTTTGTGGTTAGAAATATTTTAAATGTGTCTAAACCATTTTATCGTTTAAGGCATAGTGTTTTTCTATGCTTATGGTTAACTTATTATATGCCATCTTTTTTTTTTTTTCTGGAGTATTTAC
This sequence comes from Tinamus guttatus, assembly GCF_000705375.1. The sequence continues at coordinate 15,720 of NW_010581638.1, forward strand.
ACAATAACACCAAAAGAATGACCAAGGCTGGACATAAAAATGACAACAAAAGTCCCCACAAATAAAACTTTTGCATCATGCTACAGATTACAACATAAAATATAGCCGACATTACTGAAAGGAAGCCTTCTTAATATAAAGTAATTATAGGTGTCCGGAATATGTTCCCTATTTAGTTGGGCAATCAGAGGCTGGAGTTTCTCTATTTTTACAGAACTGTAAGTTGCATATTTACAGAAGGATTGCTCCATAAAGAACTTGCTGCAGAATAAACATACTCAATGACAGAATTTGCAGGCATGTCACCACTCCACCTCCCTTCCCCACTTCTGGAACCCAAAAATGGTTCCTTTGGTGGAAAGCTTCACATTCCACTTCAACTGTCACGTAACCCCCTTGGCTAGAATATGGCAACATCACCATCATACAGAAACATAAAAGAAACAAAAGCACATACGATGGGCATAGGTACTGCTTCTTTTTTCCCTTTCCTTTCTTTGAAGATTTCTCTTTGGAACAGACTTCTTCAACCCATAAGCAGAACAAGCCAAAAAAGATGGCCACTGGCAAGAACTTCATCTTGAGGATTAAGCTTCAGGGAAACCTTCGGTCTATGGCAAAAGCAAATTAAGAGGTTTATGTTAGTAGGGCTAACTAAGGCAAATGGGAACACTTACATGCAAAAAGTAAGCAAAAGTTTTATTTTTGCATACTGGCCATAAAAAAACGATCTTTATTATCTTGGGAAAGAGCCTCGTGAGGTATAAATTTGATGAGGAACCAATTTGGGTATTTTTCAGTGAACTAAGTAACTGCGCAATGTTAAGAGAATTGCAGAGAGGAACGGATACACGTGCTGGTTTGCTGTGGCGGGTTTGAGAAATAATGTGATATCCCTCACCCATGTACCAAACTCCAATCCTCAGGAATTCGGAAAGGGAATTCCCCACCAACAAGCATCATATACCACCCTGCACTTAATATGGCTAAACGTGGCCATAAATAACAAGGCCTAATGACATCGTCCACCCGCAAGCCCTTCGAGACCTCTGCTCGCCCCAGCGGTACCAGTAACTGCTGTGTTAATGATGAGAATGGCTGCGCCCTTAATTCCAGGTGTGGAAGCTGAGCCTGGGTGTCTGTTTTGTGAGGAGCACCCTGGACACTACAGCCAGCGCTAACGGAGAGCCGCAAAGATGACTAAACACAGCCTGCAGCACACTGCGCTCCGTGGCACCCTGTTCCGTTCAGTTTTAATTGCTCAGAGGCAGGAGCCCTTAAACGAGGGCCACAAGCCGAGCCTATGCCAATGCAGAAACCACCCCGTGCGCGCCTAGTCGCAGCTCTGTGACGCTCAGGGCCATTAATTTTGTTTTTTTATTCCACAGCTATCCCCGGCACCCCGCTCCTTTTTCCCTAGGGCAGCGACAACACTCTGTGTACCCTCAGCACCAGCTCTGTTGTATTTATTTATTATCATTAATATTATTATCATTATTATCCCTGGCTGTCTCCTCACCCACCTCAGGAAGCGTCACCGGGGCAGGAGG
>NW_010581638.1:17692-51553 GCF_000705375.1 Tinamus guttatus
CCGGCGCGGGGCCTGCGCGCCCGTCTGCGCCGCCCGCGAGGAGACGGGACACGGCCAGGCCTGCAGCGGCCACGCTCATCTCCCCGCTGCTCTCCTCTCCCCAGGCACTGCCTGCCGAGAGCCCCGTCTCCCCGTGCAGCACCACTCAGCCCGGCTCCACGTAGAGTCTCTGGGAATGAAGTATCATGGATAACGACAATTACTCATGTTTGCTGGAGGTGCAATGAAACCTGTGTTTTAAAAGGTAGGCGTGCCCCATGGAAAAAGCAAAATCTGGTCTGGGATAGGCACATGCCCTTGCTCTAGAGGATGTACATCTTCCAATTTCTACAGATGTCACAACCGCATTTATTTATAAATAGAGACCTAATGGAATGGAAATCCTGTTCATGAAATTCTGCAGCTCTTATATTCCTTTCCTATAGAATTATAGGTATGCAGCGAACTTTAGCCATAAATGGCAATTTTGCTAAAATTTTGAAAACTTACACTAGTTAATTTACTACACCAAGTAGCCTTAGGTTAGAAAATGCCTATCCTCCTTCTGGAGTCCCAAGGCATTCGTTCTACGCGTATAGACATGTCATATAGACACATTCTGGAAATAACTCTGTGCCCTTCAGTATTTGCTGCCATATGTTATACATATACTGCCATACATATTTGGAGAGGTGGAGGGCATGGCTATGTATACACAAACGCATATACACATGAGAAAATGCATTGTCAGACTTGGGTCAGTTTAAGGCTGCACTTCTCTCAAGCTCAAACACAGGAACTCGCAGAATTAAACAAAGTAAAGTTATTTCCTGAAACAAAAAACAAAGCCCAGAAAGCCCAGAGGACTTTCTTTACCTTAACACTCCACATGCAGGAAAATAAAATAAAATAAGATATGCCTCTTTTTTCAAAACCCTTTTGAACTGTTTGTCAGGAATAGAAACCAAGTTGTTCTCCTGTTATTCCTGTAGCACTGACATAAACCTATTTGAGATGAGGTGCTTATTGATTGCTACTTCCATTTTTCTCTGCATCTTTCTGGTGTTACTGGAGATTAGGGCATGAAAAACAAGCAAGCTCTATGCTTAAGACACGAGGACCGATGTGGCCCTCGTTTGTCTGAAGAGAGTGTTGACACTGAGGAGCAGAACAAGCATTTACCACCTGCTGCAGTGGCAGCAGCAGAGCAGTGAATCAATATTAGCACCAGCAGCCTGAGCTAGTGCAGCCATTCCACATTTCTGCATTCTGCTCCCTGCAGCTGCGCAGCCCTGGTGTTTTTTACCTCTTTTTTTACACAAGGTACATAATTGTCTCCTTTGGGCTTCCTGCAAATCCACTGGCATTTGCAAATGCCTCCTACTGCAGCTATAGCCATGAACACTTAAGGAGAGATGAATATCTGCAGGAACTCAACAAGACAAAACATAAAATAAAAATGAATGCCACCCACCCCTTGGGGTCAAATGAAATGAGAACATAAGACTAATATCTTTCTGTAGATAAACTGAGATATATGTGACAAAGATAAGGTAAGGCAACTGCTTAGCTGAGATATTATACATAACACTTCTAGGTGTCTTACACTTCACAAATAAAAGTCAAGAAATGCATGACTGAAATTTTTAAAACATACCTAAATGGAATAGATGTCATCCCTCAGGCAATTCCTGACAGTGAAGGGTGGGTAGGAAAAGGCCTCTTCCCCCTTCTCCCCTCCTAGGTAAAAACTGGCCAAGGTCACATCTTTTTTTTACCTAGTAGCGCCTTCTTGGCAAGACAGCAGGACCTGGGCAGAAAAATTGTGCTGCTCACCCCTCCTCCCGGCTCAGCATTGCCAGAAGAGCCCCGAGCTCTCATGCCTGCAGGGCTGTGGAGGACAATCTGCAGCTCAATCAAATGTCCTATTGCAGTGCTGCATAGCACGGGTGTGTTTGAAATACTTATGGGGAAGGAGCCTCCTACAAAGGCCAGATATAAGGTTGAGGTACAAAAAGGTGGTCATGAGAAGTGGACCACGTTTTGCTGATTGCTTTTGGAGTTGCTTTGTGCTTCAGAGATCCTATTAAAGACCAGTAAAATAAATAAAAATTTTAATAATAAATGAACACATAAAGGCATACCTAATTCCGTCTCAGTATGCAGTGGGCAGATTTAGCTTCCTTTTCTCTGCTTGCAACTGCTGCTCTATTGACTGTTGGAAATATTTCATCACTTCTGTGCACTTCTTAGATTCAATAATAAATTCAACAGATTCCTCATCTTTGACATTCTACTGATAACTATAAAAGAGTTATGTGAACCATAGGCAAAACTTAACAAGACCTTTCCTGATTATCAGGCCAGGGACATTTTTCTTTCTTTAGTTTGGAGTAGGAAAATGTGGAAATCTGAAAACAAAGCAGTCCAACTCCATTGTTCAATTACATGAAAAATGCTTTATAGTTGCATAAGATTAGTCTGCTTTCCCAAGGGAATGAGTTTTAAGAAATCACACTCTGTGTGTGTGCATATTTCAAACTGCTTATTGGAATTTTTTGAACAGATTGATACCATTTTTTACAAAAAAAGCAGAGAGCTCAAAGATACTAAGTCCTGCATAAAGGGTAAGGATAATTGGCTGACAAGACACTCAGCTAATGGCTCTGCAGAAATTAAAAAAAAAAAGTGAGAAAACAAGAAAGAAAGGCGACTGGCCGTAGTAATTTCTAGGCAGCAGAAAATCCAGGCTGTTAGAAAACTGTTTCAAATTCTTTAAATGCAAACATATTGGAATCATAAAGCATCTACTTTGCTAAAGGAGAAGTTATGGCTGAACAGCAGAATTTCTATGACAAATAAAAGACATTGTAGCTTTTACCAAGCTGTTTTCTGTAAAGTGAATATGTATTTTAGACTTCTAGTAAGAGAAGAAACTGTAGTACCATTTTCGGATGAATTCAGTTAGAATTCTGATCCGCAACAAGCCCCATGTTGGTTGGATATTGACTTCATTAGTTTTAGTGCTCAGAGAATTAGCTTTTCTTATAATTTGAGTTAATTTAATTCACTCAATTAGAAAATACCTTTTTAGAAGATTTCATGTCATGCAATCTTCATAACTACAGATGCTCTCAATGTTAATCACTTGTCATATCTTGATTACTTTGAGGGTCATTCAGAAAGTATGTCCTAAGAGAGACAGGATTCTGAAGTATACTGAAAATTCCTCCTACTTCTTTCTTTTTCTGCTACTATTTAGAGGTATGCGAGACTACATCATTGTATGAAATTAAAAAATAGTGACAAAATGGGAATTTGGTATAAAAAGGTTTTTTATTCTGGTACCAATGACCAGTGTTTTGAAAGGTACATGAACTTCTTATTTTGGAAAAGGCTGGTGATTTAATTCCATTATGAAATGAAGTATCAAATGCAACAGAGAACAGAATAGCAAATGAACTATCAGATGAAGAAAATTGTAATTTGTCCTTCTTAATGTTGCAGTTCCCTGATATCTCACTCTTTTACAAATACCGAGTGTGACAGATGATACTTACAGGGTTGATCTGATGCTGGCAAATTCAAACTATTGTGTGTTAGAGGAGGCTCTAAATGGAGGCTTCTGAGAGCGCAATAGGCACACTGAAGTGTCCCGTTTATTAAAATTAACCAAAAAGGCAATTAGAAGCATGTGCACCTTCAAGCCCAGTATTGCTGGTAAGTGTTATAAATTTGGGCTAAGTTATGCATTATGTGCCTGATATTTAAATAGTTGTCAAAACAGCAACGGCGTATATTGATTATAATAGATATAATCATATTAGTAATGTTTGTGCTTCGTGGGAAGCAGCCATATGTCTTAGTGCTGTGGTGGACTGGGATCAGACAAGATGTCCAAAACATATGTTCCTTCCAGGCCTATGCGTTTTACTGCTGGAATTTGCTATGTAGCTGTGACTTTGCTGACAGATCTCCACGTGCAAAGCACTGTCAAGCTGAGTCTATGACTTCAGGATTTTTCCACACTCTCTTATTGATAAAATGAATGTACTGTAGCGGGGACCTCCAAAGTCAAGAAGGAAAAAAGACTGCATGTTCTGTAATGACCGAGGATTGTCCAGTATGAAAAGCAGAGGTACTTTAGAATAGCAACATCCATATGCTCTGTGGGATTTCAAGCAGGGAGACAGAAAGGAATAGTTAATGCTAGTGGTGCATAATGTTGTTACCAAAGAGACTTACGGTCTGGGTCACTGAAACCAGTAAAGTTTTTGTTACTGCTATCACTGGGTGAAGAATTCTTACAAAGATCTCAACCTAAAGATCAGACTCCAGAGTGATTAATTCATTTCTTTTGTTATATAAATAAGTCTAGGACTTACTGTTAAGACTATTATGTGAGGTTCTGCACAATCCTAAAATATAGCTTAGTCAGCCCAAGAACCTTGTTAACTGTCAAAAAAAAAAAAAAAAAAAAAAGCTCTCATCTGAAACACCTCTTCTTGTGTTGAAATATTTTTCTAGTGATGCTGAAGTAATTTTGAACTCAGTTTGTACCTTTAAGACCCACAGTCAGTATAATGTCTTTAAAGACAAAGAATTTTTACACACAATCATATACATATAGTAGTGTTAAAAGACTAGCTACATCTCTCTCTAAAATTATTCAGAGTCATTTTCTACTGTAGGATAATTGTTTGGAAAGTTCAGACTTTCAAGCCTGTCAAGCCAGCCTTTGGCAAAAAAATAAATACAATCAAAATAATGATGTATCCACACTTGCGTTTGATTCACATGTTCCAATAAAACTGCAATGATTTATTAGGTGGCTGAACACGTATAGGGCCAGATTCATTTCTTTGTGGATTATACTGTCATTTTAGTATTGAGATACAAGCTATTGGTGAAAAGGATTAATCTGTCAGCTTAAACATTCAGTGTTTGTTCATGCATAAATGGAAGCAATCTGGGATGTCCACCTATAAATGACTTGTGAAGAGTTAGTGCATAATAAGTAGTTATTAATTGTTATTAACCTGCTACAGGCATCCGCTGCATTCTGACTAACTGTACTGCAGCTTAGCTGTACATGTCAACAGGAGGATATAGCTGTGCATTGGAAGGATTCTTGAACAGGAAGACAGTTGTCATTGAAATGTCATTCAACAACATGCTACATTCTTTCTGCCGCATGAGCACTTTCCAAAGGTATTTACTGCAGCAGAGGATTAAGTACCTGGCTTTATTTCCTCTGCTTATAGGATAAGATGAAAAGTAGAGACAGATGCCTTGTTTCACAAGTCAAAGCAATTTCAGCTAATATGAGAGTTTTAAATATGACTGAAGACCTTTGGCAGACCATGTTGGTGAAAGATAGCTAGATATTTCCTGGGAAAGAGCTGAGACCCTTCAATGTCACATAAAAAAATCTATTTTGCCCACCAAGTGCTTTCATTCCACCTAAATTTTACTGCTAATGTTCTTTAGTGTAGCTGCTCTTTATTTAAATTCTTCTTGATTTGCACTCGGTCTGAACAGCTGTCAGCTACCTGCTAGACATATGGTGCCAAAGGCCCATGGGGCAAACTTCTTACAACCTACAAGATGCTCAGCTGCAGATTTAGAACATTTTAGCACACTCTGACTGGATTATAAGGAATCTTACCTATCCCAGACACCAACATCAAACAAGACTGGAGCCCCAAAATTCATCACCTACCTGCCAATTAAAGAAACCAGATATATTTTTTTTCTTTCTTTGAGAGCTACTTCAGCAAATCTCAGTATAGGAGCTTAGTTTGATTCTTAGCCTGAAACACTGATATTATGCTATCATTGTGCTATAATGAGTTATAATTTTAAGACATTTCCTCATCCAGATCTAGCAATTCAAAAAAAAAAGACACTTTCGTAATAAATTTGTTGTCTAGAAGTGCATCAGTTTTCATAGTTCCTATAACCAGCAAGAACAATCTGTGCAGATTGAAGGAACTCTTGATAGGTCCTGAAAGGCACCGTTAAATTTACTCTTAAGCTCAAGATCTGTTACTTTTTTTTCTCAGAAAATCCAAAGAGCTGATGGTGTCAGACTGCTGATTCTTTGGGTAAGGAGTGAAATGGAGGCTTATATATACAAAGACTATTATCTGTACAGCACTAGAAATCCTTGAGAATGAATAAACTCAGCAAGAATTGGAACCTGCAGCAGAAATACAGATATGTCACACACTATTTAAAGGGTTTTTCAACAATAGGGAATGTTGGAGAAAATTAAGGGTTGAAGCAATTGCTGTTATATGAACCCACTTGACTAAAGGTATTTCTCAGAGGTTTCAATTCAGGCAAGAACACAAGAAAGGCCATGTCCTCCTAGTTTGAAAAGACTACTTCATAGAAATCATAATTACACACTTGGTGCCTAGTTATTATACTACATGGTTTCTTAGAAACTATAATAACAATAATTTCCAAAATAGAAACTTCTACAAATGTGTTACCCAGAAAGCCCTGTAGAAATCCTGTGCAGCTTATAATGACAACCTGTTGTGGAAACAACTATTTTATTCATTATAGCTAAAATGTGCAGTGTAAATGATGTACCTTACATACACAGTAAATTAATCTAAAGCTGAAGGTTCAAGGAGCTGTGATGAAAACTTGTGAGATGCTAATTCCTTTTTCATGTCTGTAAATAAGAGATGCCAGAGGTTTTACATTTGTGGTCACTCACTGTTAAAGAATGCACTGGCCTTTTACTTCATCCTTAGCATAATTTTTCCTCCTCTAAAATATATCCCCTTCTTCCTTGAACTAGGAGAGGCTTGTATGTGCTAATGGACCTGACACCAGTGCTCCTAGAGAGAACTACTTTTTATGCTGGGAATAATGCTGTTATTGAAAACATACCTTCTCCCCTCCAGGGTATATCGGATTATCTTTTTCTGCCTTACATAGGAGATCCGTGTTATCAACTTAAACCAACCAGAAGAACTCCTGTTATTAACTGTGACTTGACTTTTTTTTATATACATATATATATTTTTTTTACGATTAGGGATTTGTATTTCATTTCACTGCTTATCTTGAACATAATAGTTAAAATCAAAGATCCTACAATCATTTTGAATGCAGAACTCAATGGAAACTTTCCATTTTGAACACCTAAAGGACTTGGAGACTCCCCAAATAGATATTTTATCAAAGTACCGTTCTATTATTTTGTATGCTATGTAATTGAAATAGTTTTCATGTGAATACCTTGCTGTTGTTGGTCATTTTACATAGATTGTCAAATTAATAGATAAAAGCAGCCCTACTGCAGAGCGTGGGTCCTGCTGGTGCAGTACTGTGTCTGCAAAACTGACCACAAGCGCATGCCTAAGGAAGAATATGGACAGGACAATTTCATATCCTAGTCATCTTTCAAGCTCTGGCAATTTTTGGAATTTCCTGTTCCTGTTTTGAAAGAACATAGAATTTAGGATGTTGGAACAAGCACATTCCCCTCGCTTCCCCCACATTAGAAGAGAGGAGTCTGTGGGGCAGCCTGAGCGCGCAGAGGAGCTGTCACACTGTAGAGAAATAGTCTGAGCCTGGCTGTCAACCATCGAGCCTCAGCTCCAGGGACCAGATTGCTGCTGCTGAAGGGCAAGCGTCGATAAACAGGAATCAGGTAAATGGATAAAAAATATAAAATAGATAAATAAGAGTCAGAAATGAGTCAGTATCTAATCATAGGCACACATCACACATGCATAAAGAGGCCGCTGCCCAAGAGCCGTTCATCCACACTGCGAGTGGAGTGGCTCAGTGGCGCTCTGACGTGTGCACTAAGCCTTGGTTCCACCAGTGTGGGCACAGCAATGCTGCATTTCCATACACCCTCCAAGACTCCCAGCTGTAAGCGCGAGGCAAATTCAGCCCCCCTAGTATACTAAGCACAGTTGTGCAGCTATTTTCCCCCAAAGCAAAATAGTCACTTTGAGTTTACTTCACATAAGTCACTTAGTGTCAGTAAAAGCAAATCACTCTCCTTTATCCGTTTCTCCCCAGACTGAGTCAGGAGTAATCTACTAGCAGTTCACAACAGCAGCTAATGGTTTTATCTTTTGTGCTAATGCAGCTACATACATTGAATATATTGGGAATATAATCCTCGGGTTTGTGAATACCTCCTTCTTTCTCTTGATGGAGAACCAAGCGGCTTTTCTAGTGGCCTTCTTCAATAACAGAAACATGACTGTGCACAGACGCTGGCTAGATTTTGAAGTGATTTTCCATGAATTTGTTTGGCATTCCTATGAAGGTTGTGACACTGTTCTTTTAGGTCTACAAGCGACTGCATCCTTTCCAGCTTGTACAGAAACTTTTGCTATCCTGACGCCAAACTCATTTTTGTTAATGGGCTCAATCCACTGTCAGTGCAATCAGTGAAGTGCATTTTTCATCAGTCCTAATGGGAGCTGGACTAGCGCCTGTGTTTCTAAATAAAGCCAAATACTGGGCTTATTCTGTATTCAGTTATACACATGTAAATTGGAAATGGGCCAGTTGGCAACTCCTTTTTTCTTTTATTCCCTTTTGTGTTTTGTGTGAGGAAAAGAAACCCACTTTATTAGGGTGAAAAGGGTAAACCAGCAAGCTTACAAGGATGAAACCGCCATTCTCTTTTCAAGTGATGTTACACTTGATCTGGATGTCTCAGCTCAAAAGGAGCTTTATAAATTATCCCAAGTTTAGCATCCTGAATAACTTACAGCAGCCTTAGGGCTGATATGACTTAAATTCAGCTGTCCACATATTAAAAGAAACTTTTATATTACTTTTGGTTAAGTATAACAACACTCAAACTATACCTTTTACATGGCACCCATGTCTGAGACAGAATGTGAACTAAACCTATCATGTCTGTTCTAGTCACCCCTTCCCCTCAGGAATTTCTCTTCATTTATTTGCTTTGGCGAAGTGGAAAGATTTTTGCACGGGGTCTGGCGTTTCCATGTGTCTAAAGATATCATAACACAATCCCTGTATTTGACATGCAGGTGGATTATGACAACAGGTTACGCAGCAGAGTTTTGAAAATAAGAATGACAATCTGTTGAGTTTTCAAATGATAATAGTTTTCTACGCAGTTTCTTATGCATAAAAATGACAGAAAAAAAAAGTGCTTGAGAACACATGCAACATTGCCAATGAGCTTACTCCAGCTACTTCAAAAAAACTGGAAGTCTTCTACCTAGTAAATTTTTTTCTCATGTATTTTCTATAGGAATTGCCTCACATTTTTCTAGGTATTTGATTCCCACATGTTGAGTCTAGCAAAAACTGATAATAAGTTTTTTCACATTTTAAATTTTATTCAGTGAGATTAAATAATTAGCAACAGATTTATAAACTGCAGTTTTATTCACTGTCTTTCACTCTGCTCATTCCTGTTTGAAAAATGGTGATGATCGTAAAAAATCTGATGTCTAACAGGAAAATAATAGCATTTACCTGCATATGCAAATATGTACAACTACATAGATAATTACTGACTGTATCTTGCACAATATGTGTCTTACAAAATGAGTGTAAGGAAATGATCCTTTAGAGGACAGAGACTGTGATAGAAATCGCGTGGAAAGTGGCGTTGGAGATGAGCACATAGAGAAGAGCAGGCCTCGAAGACTGGCAGGCACTGGGTAATCCCATAATCCTTTCATCTGGTAGAGAGTCATGAACAAATATTTTCTATCATCCTTGAAAACCTGTCTTCACTGACAGATTCTTTCTGTGTCGTTCTGCATTTAGCTATCAAAATGTAGAAGACTTTCTTTCTTTCTTTCTTCCTTTCTCTCTTTCTTTCCTTCCTACCTTCCTTCCTTCATGGAATAAATAATAATAATAATTCCCCTAACTATTCTCTTACTGTTCTGGGCTGCTGAGCTAACAGGCAGCACTGTTGGTTTCCATGGAAGCTGGAGTTATTGGTGGAGCAATCAAAAATGGTTCACACAGGGGAAATTACCTTTTCTTCTCCACCTTTCACAGCCTCAGTCATTTTCCCTGGCACTGATATAGTTAAAGATACAAAGGCACGCATCAAGTTTTGGTATTTCAAAGATAAGCACAGCCACATTTTAATAATCTGAAAATTGGACTGCATGAGTTGCTCATGTGGAATATTTACTAGTGACTTACATGGGTCAATCAATGTTTGCCAAAGCTCCTGGAAAAATTTTCTAGCTGTGTTTCAAAGGATTGTAATAATTAAATGAGTGACAGAAACATCAGTACGAAATATCAGCACCTTTTTTTTTCACTAGCTATTAATTGCCTGTTAGGTAAACACTGAAGAATAAAGAATACATAACTTTCCCTGTGAGAGAGTAAGAGATGCTTTGACAAAAGTTCAGTTTATAAACATTTATCAAAATACCTACAGGATTGCAGGCAGAGATGGACATTTTCAAGCAGTTGTCGTGATGGTGATAAGATATGTCATTGACCTACAAATGGGAGCTTACCAGTTCAAGTTACCAAATTCTTTCAACTACTGCCTTGAATGGAATTCAGCAGAAACAGTTTCCAATTAGAGAAGTCCTATCAAGGCAAAAAGGATCATTGTTTGGGCTGTCATCCCAGCTGATGAATTTTCTCACCTGTGAGGGCTTTTTCATCAATTACTTTATCTTCTCCTCCAGTGATATTTCTCTTGTCAATGGTTTTATACTCTTTAATTCACTGTTTCCTCTTGATTTCTAGGCTGCTGCATTTACTTAAAGACATTTTGCTTATTGCTACAAGTGAGTTTGGTTGTACATATTTAATTAATGCTATGTTTTATGTCAATATATGTATGTGTCCCCATTTATTTGAGCCACACGGCTTATCTTTGCTTCCTCTTCAAACAACTCAACTCCTCTTATGTCTTTCTTTTTGTTTTCCACAGAAAAATATGTGATGAGTGATACAAGGTTCCACTAGTGACAGAACCTTTCCATACAGAAATTCTATCTCATTCCAGTCCTTTCTAAGCTATGAGATATAACATTTTCAAAGCCACATAGATAATTTACTGTGATGGAACGAGTGGTGACATAATGCACTTCACTCATGGGAAAGAAATAGGAATAGGTTTTACTGGTAATGGCAATGGTTTCATGAGATTCTATGGCAAGGTCACTTACTAGTTACTGCATGGAGGTTCAAGGATTACCAAGGACACCCTCCCGTTGGGTCACGAGGTTCAGATTGGACCCCGTCGCTTTCCAAACTCCTTCTGAGAGGAGTCTGAGTGCAGCTGGATCCAGTCCTAGTCCCAGTCCCGGTTTAAGGGATTTGTGCACAGTTACAAGGTAAAGTTTACAAGTTCAAAAAGGGAAGCGTGGACTATAGTCACTTACCACACATCTGTAGTGGGAAGGATCTCGTAACCTCGAGGAGTATCCTTGAGAGGCATCCCCGTTCAAGGAAAAATCCTGGCGTGCGGCCCGCTGTGATGCAAGGAGAGCTCAATGGGCTCTTGGGCTGTCCCCAAGGATAAGATGCTTGACTGATAGTCATTCTTTCCATTTGGAAGGGACTGTTGGCTGGTGTAGTCACAGTTAGCCTTATCTCCCCATCAGGACAGGGCCATCAGGACTGTTATTGATGGTTGATGTCTGGGTGGGGGAAGAAATCAGGGAGGCGAATACCAGGATCAGATAATGTGGTAGTTAACACCTGAATAGGGCTATGTGTGAGAAGTCAGGCTGAGCTGGGGAAGGAGCCCGTCTGTCTCATTTACCCATACATTCTCTATGTTTTTTAAGAAAGAAGAGTTCTTGAAAGATCATAATAATGGACTTCTCCCTAATGAAGTCTAAAATTTCATTTAAAATGCTTGATTTTCATTATCCAAGAGACTGTAATTCTGGAGAATAGCTTGCAATATGAGAATTCTTAACATTTTTTATCTATCTGTTCCAGATTATCTGGAACATAAGATCATTTGTGCTTAAGACCACAACTGATAAAATAATTACTCAGTGCTTGAGATCTACTGGAATTTGTTCCTAAACAAAAAGACAATTTCGGTGTTCTCATGCCGACATTTTAGAGGTCCTCCTCAGCATAGATCTTCGAAGTATTTGAAACTGAGGTAGAAGTATATGTGTAATCCCAGATTTATATATGATTCTGACTTTGTCACTTTGATAACCAGTGCTATGTACCAAGAGGTCTGTTGTAGTGTTCATTATTACTCTTGGACTTGATGCTAAATGAAATCTTTAATCTGAAGGGAAGTGTTTTGAGGGACTCGAGGGAAGTGTCAGGTGTTCTGTATGAGCAAGTGCCAGAGCAACGTCACGGAAGGAAAGGGATATGAGAAAACTGAAAAATGTTTGCCAAATTCCCATCACTTCTGAGTGTATTTGCAGATATTCCTGATATTCATGCACACAAATACTCTGAACTCCCATACTTTTAGTAGGTGAATTGAATTCGTGCATCACTGTGCTTATACAGGTAATGCACTGAAAATATTTACTTTCAGATTACAAAAAAAAAGAGATTTTCAGAAGAAAAAATAAGTCGCCAAACCATTTTTTCCCAAAAAAACCTACACAAGAAACACTGGACACAGGAAGCCTCATGAAAGATTACTATAAAAGCTAAAAATAAACAGGGATTACTTGAAAACACAATTGCTCAATATATCCAGAACTGCCAGCAGCCGTTTCCTCTTTAGGCAATTGACTTCATAACCTTACCCAAAGAAATTTCCTGGTCAACAAGTCTTTTCAGAGGCTTTGCTAAAAGAAAAAAAAATACCTTGGTTTTATTTGGTTTCCTTCAGACTGAGTCACTTCATAAGAATTCAGACTAAACAGTTATAGAAGTTGCTAAAAGTAAACTAGTTTGTCCCTGTAGAGGAGTAAAGGCAAACAAGCAGCTATGAAAGCTTATTGGAAAAAATCTCATTAGCTTGAAGGGGGATTCAGATATCTACTGCACGTCTCTGTCTGTGTATTGCAAGAAATGGTGTTGCAGATTCTTTTTTTTTTATTTTTTGAGCTTTCGTAGACCCTCACTGGTATAAAGTAGGTGAAGGATTTCAGACAGAAAGGGTTAGCTCCAAACTGAGTATTCAGATAATTACACATAAGAGTAGTAAATATTCTGTGAGTATCACCTGGTCCTCAGTGATGACCTTGGGGGGATTATTTACATGAACAAATTCAAACATGCCGGACTATGTGTTAGTAGCAAATAGAACCCAGTCTCTTTCCTAGTTCTAGCCAGTGATTGATATTTGAAGCAGTGACAAATCTAACAAAGGTATCTAGAGTGGTGTTAAGAAATTCTGGCTCCCCTTTCCATCAGAATCTGGATATCTTTCTGTTTATACAGCAACGTGGACAAGTGGGTTGGCCATAATCTGTTATAGAGCTTCAAAGCACAAAGCACAAATCATATCCTTAATTCCAGACGTAACTCTTATCAAAAAAGCTTCATAAGATATGATGAAGAGATCTGTATGGAACAAGACGCAGGAGGCACCTTCCATTTCAAATGCTTAGATTATTTTTAGAAGTCCTCCGAGTCTTAATGGAAACAGGCAGTTCACATTCCAAAGACTCACCGGCTCTTCTTTTTAGATTTCACAACTATAAACACACAAACCTGAAATCTGACTTAAAAAAAGATATGTCACAGAAAGTTTCCTATTAGAAATGTTTTTAACCACAATGGTCTAACAGATGATTATTTTATTTTGGTAGAGGCTTGCAGCTATGGCTCTATGTTGAAAGTCAGATCTAAGCACATGCTGAAACACTCACTTTCAATTAAATGCTCCCAACTGTTTTTTTTTTTTTTAATTTCAGTATTGGATTTTACTACCTCTTATTTTGCTCCAAAGAAAAGCTGTTTTTAAAGAAAGAAAATAACGATTAAAATAAGATAACCCCCTGCCAGGACCTTTTTAACATAACTAAAATTATTTGTGCATATCCATGTCTTAGTCTGACCCACTCTAGATGTAATAGTTAAACCTATTGTTAACTCTATACAAAGTAGATCACTTAAGAGAATGAAGTCTTGTACTTTTTTTTCCAGGATACTCATTTTAACAAACATTTGACATTGTGGTTTAAGAATGCAGTGAAATTTCAATTGACAGACATGGTTAATCTCTCTTTCTGATGTTTCATTCCTCTCTACAGATGTTATGGATATAGGGCCATCCACAGATAAAGTGCTGATTGAGCTGTTATAGATGCTAGTTCTTAAAACATGCTTTGAAAAAAAACAGTGCGCTTTTTTAAGGTATTTTCTTGCTTCTTCTGCTTTGGTCGTCTATTGCAAACTTCCTGTCTACCTGCCACAAACATTTGATTACAGCTTCTCCACCCATCTAAAGAGGAGTGAAAATCTTGCCCTGAGGCCGATGGTCACGGAATCAAGGAAGAAAACAAGTTGTTGTTCAGCCTGGAAGTGTCTGCAGCCAAGAACCGCAAAGAATCCTCTTTCCTACTGTCAACATTCAAACTCCTCCTTACTGTATGTTAACCACTTTATAATTGTATTTGGAACCCAGCTTTTAGCTAAATAAATAAATAAATAAAGCTGGATGGCCAGCGCAGGCTGTAGGAGGTCAGCGCAGGCTCTCCTGGCAGACCAGACCAAATGTGAACAAATAGGAGAATACAGATGTTATGTGAAAACAATTTTTCTAAAATAATTTTAGCAATACAGGCAAAGCCCAGGAGTCCTAAATCTTTTTATCACTCAACATTTTATATAAACATGTAGGTTAATATCACTTAAGCCTCTTCCTCAAGCAGAATAGTTCGAAGATGATCTCTCAATACACAAGAAGCAAAGGAGGACAAAATATTCACTTGATGCAAAAAGGCAAAACTATGAACAGGAGCAGGAGCAGGACTTACTACTTAGAGGTGATGTGTGGAATGGCAAGCACCTCTATAACTGCATAGACCGTGTCCCCAAGCCTCTGTGGCTGGGGAATTCATCTTCTCTAGCCCCATGATTCTCTACTACAGATCCAAAAGTCTTCAAGGAATTGAATTACAAATATAAGAAGAGTGCAATAAAAGACTGCGCTAGAATAAAATATCTTCAGATACGAAAGAGCAGATTCTGTACAGAATGTGAGGACTCGTAATGCTCTCACGATATAAAACAAACTTGTTGCAGCTGAGAGAATTTCAGCTCATAGGCCCTATGTTAGAAATGCCAGACTTCATTCCGACCCACATCCTTTTCCTTTTTCTTCCAGGTCAAGGGCATGGCAAAGACTGAAAAATACCTCAAAGGAAAAAAAAAACAAACAGTTTCAATGTCCTCAGACAGGAATTCTCGTAGCACATTCTGCTCAGTCAGGGGCGTTCTCCTCCTTTCCTTGTCCCCTTTGGAGCAGGGTCCCCTCCTGGGCGCTCGGCCGAGGCCGCGGAAGCCCCGCTCAGGCTCAGCCCGCAGGCAGTTCATCTCCCGGAGCGTTGGGCACGGGCTGCTGGAACTGCTCTGTAAGGCAGGGGAATCCTGCACCTGCAAAGGCAGAACATATTCAATGTTAAAGAAATCACAAATACAGGTGGAGGAAAACATCACAAAAAACATCAGGGAATGTGCTTATAAATTTATCTGTAAATTGTCTAAATTAGCTAAAATTAATGCCTCCCAGCAAAGTTCCACTTTCTCAGCACAACCAGCTATCAGGCACAAGAGAAGGAATGCGTTTTGTAATTATTTGAGCATCCTGATTCAACCAGGAAGAAAATCCAAGTGTTTCTTTGTTTCTGTTCTTAAGTCTTTGTACCATTAACACCTTATATATGACCTCATTCTTTAACCAAGGGGTCAATACATAATTGCAATTATATCACACAGCTTCCCTTGAAGTATAGTGTGACTCAAAGCTACTTCATAGTAATTTCTTCTGGTGAAATAAAACACATTCAGACAGGATTTAAGAATGCTATACTTAGTTCCATGGCGTGCGTGGCAAGGAAGGAAGTCTGAAGATATTTTTGACATACGGCGTTAACTTTGGCTTGTCGCAGCGTGATGACCGCAGTCACAAGGGATGCGGAGCAGAGCGGGTTAACAGCCGGCTCCTGCACACTGCTCAGTGCAGTTCATGCTGCTCAACGGATGGTCACGTCGTGGTGGTTTTGCTGTGCTGTTTTGGTGGTGTTTTCCCCTAGGTGGTTCTAGGGAAGCTCCCCGCTTGCTCCGCTCTGGAGCAGTGGCTTGTCTGGAGCCTGCAAACGCCCCGCGCTCTGTGCTAAGGCTACGGCAAGCAAAGCCAGCTACAGCCCTGGGCAAAGGGCCCATGGAACAAGGTGCAAAGAACATGGCCAAAATGGTAGATCTGGAACCAATATGCCCATCCGTAATCTTAAAGGCATTTAAAACCGTATTAACTTGGTACCGTCTAATATAAAAATTATCCCCTTGTGGATCAGAATTAAAATATACACTTTCTTTTCCATTTGTATGTTACTCTGGGTAGCAATACAGAATAATCTGAGTGAATTAGATGTTTCATCTGAACCTATTGCATCTACAGAATTAATTTAAATATATAATCATACTTATCAATGCTTGGAGCTTTGAGATGGTGCAGTTTCATACTCTGCTGATGATATCTGAGCCAAAAAGCCCACAGCCTCAGCCCTTGTAAGATTTGCTGAGAGCATGAATGGGAAAATTCCCGTATTAGCCAAAAGGCTGGGTGTTAAGTCACTGTCACGGAACTTCCCAGTCAAATTTTGGAATCCATCCGGGTGTCCGTTCTGCAGAATCCCCCCAAATATCAGAGTCATTCCTGTTGAGGGTGGGTTCCTATAGTGCACATGTGAGTAACTTCCTGAGCTAGTTATGAGCTTAGTCTAAAACCATGCTTTGTTCTCGGTTTAGGAAGGGATTTACGGACATGCACCGAAGGATCATAATGAATCACTTTGATATCACACAGCAGCCCAGACCACAGTAATATCAAATTAAGTATTTTATTTTGCATACATACAAATATATTTATATCCTCATGTATTTCCGATTTCCTGAAGACAAAGAAAGATGAATGTAAGACGAGATCTTTGTTTTTTTCTGTTTTTTGGGGAAAGGTCTTGGTGGCTTCTTAGAGTACTTCTGCCCCAAATGGATTCATAGTTCTTAGGAAACCTGTGATGGAAAAAGCAAGAGACAGATTTCTGCTACTTTGAGACAGCAGCAGGTTTGTTGCAAAATAAAATGCCAGATCATCAAACCGATTATGCTTTTGGAAAGGACATTTCTAGCTCAGAAAGAGGTCATGTTAAAAACAAAACTAAAACACTGCTAAACAAATTTCCAGCCCTTAAGGCTCATTTTATTCTCAGTCCTTTGGATCACTTTTTCCTTGTTTGTTTGTTTTTAATTCTGTATTGGCACGCATATAATTGTTGCAGATCAAGATGCAATTAACTACAACACTTTCCTTGACACATCTCTAAAGACCGAGTATCAGATTCCTTTAAAATGCAAGAGGGCCCTTCCCCCTAGGGCAACAAAAAGCAGGGCCAGTTCCTATTAGTTACGATTCCTTCCTGGAAGAAGCTAAACCGTTTCATTCTAGATGGCTCTTTCTAGCTCAAGCAATAAAGACAGGTCTGGAAATCCAATTACCATCTCTCGTCTGGGGTTTGTTTAATACGTTAGAGAAGGTCTCAGAGAGAGAGATCCAGAAGACACATTTAAGAGGTTTTACTTCTAAATTTTATGTTTGTATCCTTACTGTTTACAGTTCAGGTTTTAAGTAATGTAATTTTAAAAGTAAATACACTGTATTTTAGCACTGCTAAGCCTTTTATTCTTTCTTTCTTTTTTTTTTCTTTTTTTCTGGCCAGAACATCAGAGAAAACTTATAGTTTTTCCTCATTCTGTTTGTGGCTCTGGCACTGACTTGCATCTCAGTCCATAAAGCAATGGAAATGTGGTTGTGTTTACCTAGATAAAAAACTACTGAGAACAGAGAGAGAGGGATGAGCATTCATTCAGAGAATTAGTTTTAGCCCTACATATGTCAGTTTTGATTTTCATCCTTCTAAAACCAGAGTGAAGGTATGTGACAGGAACAGGTGTGGAAATCTATGGGGTTTTTTAAGGGATATGGAAGGGCAGTTTCAAATCACAGCAATGAAAAATATCAGGCTTGAACTCCTTGCTCAGTCAAAACAAGTAAGCACATTTTAAAGACAGTATTTGCAGTAGCTATTTCATCCACGACCTGGAAGAAGTCACAAGACAAAAAAACCCACACTCTGCTATGCTAAGAAGAGTAAATGAATCAAAATCCATTGCATAAACAGACCACTCTGACTTACATTTGTAAAACATCTGAAAGGGTTTGCATAAAACCTGCTGTACCAACGAAAATCATTTATGGTATGGGTGGAATGATTATATAACTTTAATTTAGATTTTATGATGAGGACATGCAATATGAATCAAATGCAAGTGCATAAAAATTAGTTTACACAGGCTACCAAAACCTGTGTTTCCCTGATCAGACAATTTACTTGTGCATGTAATTTGGCACACAGGATCCGCTGTGCCGCGCTGCCAACGTGTTTGCTTTGTCAGTTAACAAAGATTGATCCCTTGTGCATTTTCTCATGAGCTTTCCTTTACAGGGGCGCTCAATTTCAAAACAGAGAAATCCACACAGCCTTCCTAAAGGGCAAACAACAGAAGCTGGCCTTTTTAGTGAGTTTTTTTTTGGGGGGAATGGTAATTAAAGTACATTAAAAGCAAAGCTGAGATGAAGCTAACAGGAATTGCTTTGTTGAAGGGATCTGTGTTTGGAGAGAAATAGGTATTAACGTGGTGAAGGGCATGGGTTGAGAGGGGAAGGCACTCGAGCCAAAAATGGAAACAAAGGAAAGTCTCATTATTTCCCCTCCCACATTCTAGAGGCCATCCCATCTTCAGCTCAAACCACTGATCTCAGAGTCAGCTACATGAAAACAGACATACCAAGAAAGACAAATCCAAAGTGCTCCCCGTCTGCTAATTTATATATGTACATTTACACACAGAAGTTTGAGTAATAACCATAGGCAATTAAGTAGACAAACCAGCTTGTTTCAGAAACAGATAATTGTTAGCATTTGCATGAAACAGCTCAGCTTCAGAGAGTTTTTTTCTTTTTTTTTTTTAAAAAAAGCAAAAGCCACTCTACCAGAAAACTCCAGATCCAAATAATCATAGCAGGTTTTTTTGAAGCACCAGGGTTTCCCCAGACAGCCTTCCTAACTAAAGAGACTCATTGTAGGCTACATTTTATGCAACATAGTTCATTTCCCATTTATGAGTCTTGAGGATCTTCAAACAGTTTAGAAGAAATAACAAAAATATTGGAAATCCGAGTTTAACTTACAAAAAAGAGGCTTAAAATCAAAAACTTGTTCTAATCTATTTTTAAAATCATATAACACAGTATTTGAACTTGACATGATACCTACCTTTTTGGTCCATGTGAAGGGAAATGAACCAAAAGGAAAATTCTCTATGAAAGTATCCAAGCCACTTTTAAGGTCCCAAATGGAGTAGTGCTGAGCCCTGTCCCATGGCCACAGAAGCCCTTCTCTGTGTTTGGACGGGTGCTCAGGCTGGCACATGTGCAGCCCTTGTTAATCTATTGAAACAGATTAGCTCTCGGCCCAATTTTCCTTGTTTTTCTTTTATAGTATTTCTGACCATTAATTTTAATAACTGTCATGCTCTAATGTGTTTTATATGTTATCCTAGTTAAGAAAAAGGCTGCTGGTTTAGAAAAAAGCATTGAAAACATCAAGACAGGGGTGTGTGGTGATTGAAGTATATGAAGAATGAGTAAATCTGAAGGTTAATGTCATTAAACCCAACACTTTAAAGAAGAGCAAAGGTGTGAGAAGCAGTAGCTGGACTGATACTCTGTGACTGCAGAGCTAGAGGATAAGAAAGTCAAAACTGCTGAGAATCAGGGGATCAACCTGCAAGCCAGTACCTGGCCTTGAGATTGCCGTTCTCAGGGTAAGCCTGGCCAAAAAGATCCCTCGGATGCTAATGTGAGGCCTTAACTCTCACTGGTCTTTTAGTTCAGGAGTCTCTGTAGAGCTTTTTTTAAAATCTGTATTGTGGAAAAAAAAGTCTCCTTTTACTAACAAATCCTGAAAAAGGTATTCATTTTTAACTGGAAATTGCTTTTGGAATCTGACTTCTTTTGACTCATAATATAAATAAGATCGGGAATTCCAGTATTTTGTAACTTGAATTTCGTTCCAGTGATTGGCAACCAGAAATTCCAGGAAAGTTGTGTATTGGAAGCTCTTATTTGTGATGTGTTTGCCGTCTGATGGTGTGGTAAGCCAGATGGACTTCAAAAATTTTTGATTCCCTAGTCCTGAGTCTGCACTTGGGTAGGGCTTTCAGAAGGGCTGCTCAGAGGTGCTGGTGACACCGTCACACCGTTTACCTCTCACCTCCTGTATCTCCCTGCTCCTCGTTTCCACTGGAAGCAAAAGAGGCTGAACATCATGTGGAATAACCTGTGCCTTGCTGCAACTTACAGCCAAACACTGACCTTGAAACCCAGCCTGGCAAAACTGGTGTGGAGCTCTGGGCCCTGCAGAGTCCCCATGAGCACAGGCAAACTCTGCCGTGCCAGTCTGCCCGCCTGAAACTGACTCTACCTGCTTGGTTAAACTTAGTAACATAGGGGCCGTTTCCTCAGTTAGATAGCAAAATTGTTTTGTTTTGATGAGAAGATATCAGCTATCTTACATTAAAGTTATGTGCCTAACTGGAATTTATGCCTCTCTCAAATTCTGACTAAAATAAGATTCAGTTCCTCAGAAAGATTCCCTCAGCTCCCTTCAGTTCTGCCTTAAACACCTTTTCAATAATAGTGCATTGATGCTTAGGCAGATGAGTTCATTCTTGGCTTGCTTTGTTAAGAATGACTGTATCCAGTAGTAGTTATGACACTGCTTTTCCAGGCTTCCATCTAATGCAGTCTTGCTTCTTGCTAAATTACAACCACTTTAGGACCAACAGTTTTCTCTTCTTTTGTGTTTGTTTTGTTGTACTGATTTTTAACATAATATTAATCTGATACATACCTTCCTTTTATAACAAAAAAACTGCTGTATGGAACTCCTTAAATATTAATAATGTATAACTCGTTTCAGGGTTCTAAGATACTG
Organism: Tinamus guttatus; assembly: GCF_000705375.1. The sequence goes on from NW_010581638.1 coordinate 38,896, forward strand.
TTTTAATCTTTCCTCTTTCCTTTTTAATTTCCTCAGTGACTTTGGTTAGCAAAATCTGCTGATGGCAAAGCTGGGGGGAAATATGAAGAAAGGAAAGAGCGCTATATTAGGCATGAAGAATTGTGTGTGAGGGTTGAAAAAATAGTGAAAAAAATGAAATTTAAACTTGGACAAAAGTTATTGATACAAATGTCTGCTCTGAGCCTGTTAAGATCAGATCTATCAGGATTTGCAACACAAAAGGTATCTGAATACATTAGTGGCATATAGTACAAGGAGTTCATAAAACTTCTGTCTAGATTTGCTATTCCAAGAAATGAAGAAGAAATATTAATGAAAGAAGTGTAAATCTTGTCTACAATACTGTGGGCAATGCTCCAGAAAACTATTTCTAAAATACAGTCTTTGGGTAAGCGAGGTGTCTTGATGATACAGCAGGTTTCTGCAAGTGGCATTTCTGTGCCTCTTGGCAAACTTTGGGGTATGTTTTTGTTATCTGATCGTGAGTAAAAGCCCGTCCCAAAGCAGGGAGAGACGTTCCTGGCCCTCTGCCTGGCCCTAGGGAAGAGGGAATCTTGCAGTTAGCTTAGGTAGCTGGAGCACCTGTCCTCACTGCAGGGCTCCGAGGGCACTGCGGCTCCGAGAGGCCTCCAAGGTGGCTCGACATCCACCAGCGACCTGGATAAAGGATTTGCCTTACACTGAGCTGGAAGGTTTCAGACAGATCCTCCGTGCTGGCTCCGGGGCTGACCCGCACCGCAGCAAGGTGCCTCCTGGCTCCGTGATAACCATGGACAATCTAACAGAGGGCTCTGGAGTCCTCTCTGCAGATCAAGAGCCTGGAAGTCGAATGGTGCGGTTGTTCAGTGCCTGTCTCCTTGATGAAACCAGCCTTTTGAACCCTCAGCTGGAAAATACGATTGGGTAGTCTCTCGAATGAGTGAAAAGACCGTGGATCACCTGACCTTTTTGCAAATTTTCCAGACATCCCTTTGGAATTTCTCCAGTCATTGGAGTGTCTTCCTGCCCCTCCCCTGCCTCAAAATCCCACAGAATGTTAAGGTGATTGAGAAGTTCTCTCTGCAGAGTGGAAGGTTATTTTTAGAAAAACCTTCAGGTCGTCAGCTTTAGTAAGTGCAGGATGCCCGATCTCTATGCTCACATCGGGATGAAACTTAAATCGAGCAGTTAATCACCAAAATGTTATTTTTAGGAGAATATTCATAAGGGAAATTGAGCACCTTTTTTAAATGTTCTAGTGGTATTTACAGCCCTGAGCTTGGGGCAGAGGCTCCCCTGAATGATGCGTAAGGAGCCCTGCTCTCTAAAATCTGGATTCACAGCAATGTATGTGCTCCGATATGGCCACAGACAGCAGATAGCCAACAGGTAAAGCCACAGAGGCACGATTTCCTCTCTGCCCTTATGTAGCGTGTTAGATGATAGGCACGTTTACAGCGGAAAGGCTCTTCAGAGGAAGGAAGCTCAGGGTCCAGACACCCTTTGTTTAGCACTCAGTGGCCACCCACACATACCCACACACAGAGCCAGGTTCGCAGAGCTTCTCAACATGTTAAACTTAAGAGCTGGATCTATGTCTCCTGTTCCAGATCTTCAGCTACCATCAAGGCTTCCTTGGGAAGCGTGTCCTTCCTTGAAGGTGTTCTTGAGGAGCAGGTTCACACCAATGAACGTCTCGGGCCAATGTGATTCCAGTTGATTAAGATTTGCCAACTGCTTGGATTTGAGCCCTGCTCACTCAATGTTCATACTGTATTTTCAGTTTATAACTGCACTGGAGCACACCCTGTCCTCATCTCACAGCTGTAAATAAAGGGATTGCACCTTTACAGCAGTGTCAGGGAAAGCAAGGCCCATCACCTGCTCTTTCATGGCTCAGACTTTAAATAGCATCATTTAATATTGCTCCTTTGAGGTGTGTATGAATATGCTGAATCATGTAGCCAAGCACTTCTAAAGTTCATATTTTCAACCCCAGGGCTCTGAGCAGCTCTACAGACTTGATGTAGCCATGGCTGTGCTATTTCCCGTTCTCATTAAGATGGAGCTATAATCATCTGCTTTTACAGTTTTCCAAAACTTCTCTATTAGCCAGTTTTATTAAAAATATATATATAAATGCGCCTTGCAATGAGATTTTGACGTTGGGTGCGAGTCTCACTGAGACCTGCTTACTCCCATGGTCATTTTTAGCAGCTGCTGCTTAGCAGCCTTCCCAGTTACTGTTGGAATAGGAAGTATTTCGTCAGAACAGGAGGTTTGGTGTTGATACAGGTTTTTCCCTAATTGCAGAAGTGTTTATTTTCCAGTTGCTGTGAACATCAGGACAATTAAACAGGCTGGCATAGAAGCATTTTGCAGTGTGCTGTAGCTAGCACGCCGCTCCTCACCAGTACAAGCCTACGCCTGGATCCGCAGAACGTGTGATTTTAAAAGTCTCCAATCTAGCAAAGCCCAAACGGGGCCCGAACAAGCGGGCACCACGGCTGGATGGCCAGGGATGCGCCGGGAGCGCGGCCCTCGCCCGGGGAGCCCTCGGCACGCGGGAAAGGCGCGAGGCTGCGGTGGCTCTGCCACAGCGACACCTTCGAACTGGGGATCAAGAGCCGCGTGGTTAAGCTGGATTTGACCGAACTGCCTCTGATGGAAAGAGTCAAACGATCCGGGCAGATCCGTATGCAGAGCACAGCACCACCCAGCCCACGTGCTAGGAGCAGTGCAACCCTGCTAGAGTGACATGCACATCAATTAGCCCTTCATTAGCCCTGGCAGCGACTTCTCCGGGGTGAAATTTTCCTTTCTGCTTTCAGTTCTGAAGCGGTTTCAGGAGCTCTCGGTGAGTAGATGTCAGGTGTAAGCTGGTAGTTCTTACACTTCACTCACTCCACCCTGATACTCCACGGGTGAGTGACGAGTGGCTACAGGAAAGGGAATGTGTTGCTGGGAGGTCTTTAACCTTTGTGGGTGCTGCAAGCTGCTCTGTGTTGTAATGAGCGAGTTCACGTCTGCAAAGCGAGCTGTGAATGTTTACCTTATACACTGTTATTTGACAGATCCTCAAGCTTATTAATTTCCAAAATATTATATAGTTTATTATATTGTCTTTATACGGTGTCATTGCAAGTTGGAACCTGATTTAATAACCTTGAAATCACAGCAATATTAACAGTTGTACTATTCTATTTGCACATTTACCTAAAATAACTCATAAGACTGCCCTAAGCAACTAATGCACTTTGTCCTACAAAGAAAAATTACTCATATTAAATAAAAAGCTATAAACCAAAGTGAACAACCTTAGGAAAAGGATTGGAAGAGGTTTGCAAAAAGCATTTATATTTTTCCATTGTGCAATGTGAAACAACCATTCTTAATACCATAGAATTCACATAAGAATTAAGTGACAGAGCAACCCTGACTTCAGTTGGATAACTGCAGTTTTTTAGCAGTTTTCAGTTGGTCCATACGGTGCGTTATGTTTTTCTCATCCGTTCATAGCATTACTCTCTTTAGTCTCAGCTAAAATTGCAGGTGTTGAAAGCACATTTACATGGGTACTTGTGCACAAGTGTGGTGGGCTGCCCATGGCTTGCAAAAAGAAAGAGCACAAAGACCTGACAGTCTGTCGGGTAATGGCTACAGCCAATTTGCCTGAGTTTGCCCTCACAAACAGCTCTTCTGCAGTGTAAAGATCTAACAGGGCTGAAAGAATAAATACAGACTATAGATATGCCCATAAAACTTGTAGAAGAGATTGAGAATGACCTTAAAATAGCAATTAGTCTCTACCACAAAAGCAGCATTGATTTATTTCTGTTTATTTGAGCAGAATTCTGCAGAATTACAGCCTCTGCACTGGGATGAAGTGGGTCGGTACTCTGTTGGCCGCCTTCTACAGTCTATATGCAGAAGATGTAAAGTAAGTTAAACTCCTGCTGCTTTCATAAGATTTAAGGCATTACTGGAAAATCTATTACTATAATCACTTGCTAAAACTTACTGCACACAAAACTCTTCTTCCAGAGTATATGAAACATAACAAATCAGCTTATCGAGAGGTCATTATAAGACAAAATAATTTTTGTAGGTAGTACTAAGCACACAAGCATGCAGCCCATACGAGATGGACAGAAAAGAATGAAAATGCATGAGTCCTGAGCACTGAAGGAGATATAAACCAGAAAACAAAAAAGGCAATAACTACGTTTTTATAATAGCTTTACTGAGCTCACAGAATATTCATTCTATTTTAGGATGACTTGGTCGTGACCAGGTGGGCATTGAAACAACAGCCTTCATTATTTTCTTCATAAAAAAGATCAAAATCTATTCATTACCCTGTAAACAGGACAGCTGAATTGAATGCAGAGATCCCATTATTAAACTATCATTCTCATTAATTTCCAATTACATGATGAACTGAGCACTCTTTCTTAGCTTTGTTTTTGGTTTTTAATGAATATAATGGAATTAACGTTACTCAGTTCAGTGGTTCACAGAACTGAGCAGCAATGTGCTGAGCTATAGAGGATCGCGTGTTATTGGCTTTATTTAGGCATGAACAGGCTCACTGATGCTACATGTGTGGTAGGATTCCCTGTGCACAAGAGGTTTTAGGCTCTCATCCAACAGGGTGATGGGCAGGATTAGGAATCCAATTCTACAGATCCATTTAGGTTGCCTCTGCAGAGTAAGAACTATCTCAAAACCAGGTTATAGTTTCGAAATAGCTCCTTGTAATAACTTTCATATTTTGAATTGATTAAAGGCTTCTTCAAAATACACAATTCACTTTTGGGCATTGCTGAAGTGCTTTCCAAACTGAAGGTAAATCCTCCAAAAAGACACTGACAAGTTCGTCACCTTCAGCACCTGGTTAAATTGCAGGTTTTTGAGACTAACATCCCGAGAAAGCACTAGGGAATTACAGTTTCAATACTCACGTTTTTATAAGTCTGGACTGTAATGGAGCGGTATTCTTCTCAAAATAGATTGTGACAAGGCACGACATGTAACAGTATCAGAAACACAATACCAAATAAGTACTGCAAAGACCTACTGTCAACCCGAGCACATTTTATGAGATGATCTGTGATCCAGATGGTAGTGATGCTGAAGCTCCTCTTTTTTCACGGTGCTGCGGGAATAAGATACTGTGATTTGATGCCGGTGCGTGATCAATAAAGAAAAATGTTGGCAATATTTCGGAATACTCTGCATTCTTAACTGCATGGCATGAAATCCAGTGATTAATGGTGGGATAGCTTTGAAGAATTACTGGAAAAAGCTTCAATATTATTTTCTTTTGTAGTATATTTCCATTCAATGGATTGGCAAAGAAATAACAATAAGAATTTACTGGTCTGAATAATGTAACACTGGCACATTCTTTATAATCCTGTCCAACTGGCAGTCCTCGATTCCCTGCAGCATTACCTGGATTTCCAGATACAAAAACAAATGTATGATTTAAAATATTAACACAAAAATGCTTTTTTTCCAAGGTTCTTCTACAGGGTAGCCACTGAATATCTAAGCAAAAATTCAACTGCTCTTCCGTATGTCAGATTTTTCCAATTAATTAAAAATCTGCAAAAATTCTTCCACCTATATTTATGCAGGAAAGGATAGAAGGAAGCAGGTAGAATGAAGTCTCAAAGCCCTGGGCAATAGTATTTTGTCCTTAAGAAATCCATGTAGAGTCCATACATGCTTTTTATATATATTAATGATTAAGGAATTAAATAAAAGCTATTTAATAATTCTAAAAATATTAGTACTATGTAATATACTCTGACACAATCTATTAAGATGGCTTGACATTTTATAAGACATATTTCTTGGAAAATTGCATCGGTTGAAAGTCTTTTTCTCCCATAGTGATTCTTATTTCTCCCAAAATAATTCAGCTAGTTCTGTGAAGGAGGAAACTGATGGGAAACTTAGTGTTCCTGATTTTCTATGCCCCTCATGTTAAAGCTTTCTTAAAATAGTTTCCACTGAACCCAGGTATTGGAGAGGAGAATTAACTGTTTTGTCAAATGTGTCTACTGCTATTTTTACATAAATTGCTCAAATTTAGGATAATTGAAAAATTACAGTTTGCAAGTGACACGTAAAGTCTTACCTTTAGCAGAGTTCTTTGGAAGTTCCTTCTCTCTTCTAGTAAAGTCTTACTTTTAGCAGATCAGTTCTTTGGAAGTTCCTTCTCTCTTCTCTGAGAAAGCTCCCGATGGGCTGAATAAAACTTTGCCCTTGCCCTGCAGCCCCGGGGCTGGAGCAGGAGCACGCGTCCTCTGCCGTGCACGTTGCCATCTCGGAATTGTCTTGGAAAACGCTAACTTGCTTATGAAACTGCGCTGAAAGATCCTAAACACCTTGAGGACAGAGCTAACCATCCAGAGGTTGAACTGCACATAGTGTGGATGCTGGGTAAAACTCCTTGAGGACACAAAACCAGAGCTAACCATCCAGAGGAAAACACTCTGAACTGCACATAGTGTGGATGCTGGGTTTGCAGCAGTAACGGTTTAGTTCTACTGATCATCTCCTTTAGTCTGTCTCCAATGGACCAGTGGTATAAAAGTGGAATACATCAGTGGTATAGTCCAGCCAACGGGAGAGGCAAAACTGTGGGAAACTCATTTCATGAGATACTAATGGGAAAAAAAAGAAGTCTTCCTTGGTAAGCAAACCCTGATTGGAATTAAGATGGAGGAAAATATAAAGAGGAGATGAATCTGATACTGGGAAGCACGGGAGAAGCAGTAATGAGGACAGTGAGATGGATTAGTACTTAGAACCAAGTGTGGGTGTAAGATGTAAGATGAGAAGGCGAAAACTTTAATTAAATTATTAGTAGAGTACAAATTTTAGCTAGCTAATTGAGAAGATGAAAGGTAGAAGACTCCGTGTTAGGGAAGAAATATGACTAGGAAAAATGAAAGGAAATGTATTGTGATAGCGCTGAGGCTAGGGAGGGCAGGCAGGCCATGCTCACTGCAAGCACATGCTCCCCAGGTCCCAGTATAAACCCCTGAATTCCAGCATCATATCTTTCCTGGGCATTTGTAGCTGCTGTGCAGTGCCCTACTTCTCATTTCAGATTTATGGCATTCCTCTAACTTATGGACTTGCTTCCATCTAATATCTTAGATGGAGTTTATTTCCCAAGCTAAATCTAATCTCCATTCAGCCTAAAGACAGGGTTCTTGCAAGGCTGGTGCTGTCAATGTGATTTCTGTTCTCTTTTGCTGCATTTGAACTTAAAGGAAGGCTCATAATTATGTAACTCCCTCAGCAATACTCCTGCTCTGCACAGCATGGAATGCCAGAAACCAAAATTCCACAGGTGTATAAAAACTGTAGTTCAATTAAAAATATTCACTATTCAGAATTGTTAATATTAGTACAATCCTTTAGCAAATTAAAAATATCATCGCCTCAAAGTAGATCAAGCAATGGCCTTTTTCTGTTCCAAAGTCAATAAATGTAAATACTCCAATTGACAGCTAACAGGACTGATCTTGGTATCTGTATTGGATGCATGGTCTGCATTCTCTGCATTAATTGCTAGGTATATTATAAATAATGATAACAAAATGATGCCACTATGCCAAAAATCCCTTCAGCTTCTTTTCTCTGAATAGCAGTTTCAAAGCCACTAGAATGTTCATGGACTTAGAAATTCACTTAGTTTAGAAACATTTCAGTATTAAAATGAAAAACACCTTAAAAATAGTAAATGGTGTTTATCAGTGTATGAAATAATCTGTGTATATCTACATGTGTTATTAATAATGCAAAGTATGCCTAGTTTTACTGAATCTGCATACGGCGCTCCTGCTTTCCAGCTATGTGACACTTAGGGATTGTTGGAACAGTGAGGAAGGCCTGGAAACACAACCCCAACTTGTGATTGCCCACCTGTGTCCTACAGTGCTCGTGGGAAGGAGACGTGCAGGGAGAGCAGAGCTCTCTGGAACTCACTAAATATTTAGAGCTGATGTGGACGTGTCTGATGCCACCTTCATCTGTTCACAACAGGATATTGATGGAATCAAGGACGTTATTGGTCTCATAATTGCTGGCATCTGATTATAAAACATCCAGCAAACTTTTAGCAGTTCTGGTACGAAGTCACACAGGTAGTCATAAATAAAAAAAACATTTACATGTGCCTGTGAAGATCTACCAATGTTCACCATAGTTCTTCATGTTCTCAAGCATCTCAAGCATATTATTAAGAGTATATTCTGTTTAAATACAAAGGGCATCAGAACTGCAGGCTGAGTCAAGGGATCGCTGGCAGCTTTCTGCTCCAAAGGCTTAAGGGAAAAGAAGAGATGTTTTGATTTCCACCTTCTACCCATTGGCTTTGGGAGCCCATCAAAGCCCAGAGGAGCCAGCAGGTACCAGAAGCGCCTCGCATGGTGTTCAATAGTTTGGGACACCTCTCGTGGGCTGCCCTCCTTGTTGTTGCTGCTGGTAGCTCCTGCAGCCTCCGTGGAGTTGGGTTTGCATGTAGCTTGGACTACGTGAGTGCAGTTAACCAAATACTTAAAATCGAAATGGGGCTGTTTTAATCTCGGTGTTAATAGGTGTGAATCATACAATTGTACAACAAGGACTTCGGCTCTCAAACGTTTGAGTCATTCTGGAAAATGATTGCTTAAGCTACGTAACACTGAGCCCAACAACCTCAACGTGTTTAGAAGTAGATGTTCAAATATTTATCTTCAGGTGTCACAAGTCTCAAGTCACAAGACTCATTTTAGTATTTTGAAAGAGAAATAAATGCAGCCTTCCTAACTTGTGGTCCAAGTGACCCAATCTCCTTCCGAGCCCCTTTTTTATTTGGTTGTGTCTGAGCAGCCCGCATTCACAATCATCATAAGCCTAGCTGGAGCCTCCTTGAACTTCATTCATTTTTCTCATTATGTTTTAGAATGTTACATAGGAACTGCATCACAAGCCTTCAATTTGCACACAAATTCAAAAGGAAATGAACAAAAAAGCCGAAATACTACAATGAAGCAGGCGATTAAAGGGAACATGTAACTGCTACCAATGATAATTTTTGAGGGTGAAAGCTTCATAACATAATCCGTTAGTTTTCCACTGCTTAATGGTAAATAACGTGGCATTCTCACTTGCAGTTTTGCAGTGTCCCTCAAGGAGCAGCATTCTCCGTTTTGGACTCTGAAGGGACAGTGCACATTCTGTGAACTATCTAGTAAAGGACTGATTCCAAAACACAGAAATAACGAGCTAGTTATTTTTGTGGTAGAAAGGATAGATTAGCCTGGCTGCCTTCACGTATCTCCCAGGATATAAACTGGATACTTCTTTTTATTTATTAAAAGAATAATACCCACATAAATCCACTGCACTATGTTTAGCGCTACCTCCCTTACAAGAGTGCTTGCTCATGTAAGACTCAGATTTTCCATGCGACTCGGTAAGAAGTCTCTTTATCTGACATTAGCGAGTTTAGACGAATCGTGTTTATTTGTACAAACATCTTTTTCTATTGCTTGGTGATCATGAGAGCAGAATATTGTTTTGTTGCTCTTCTTAAACACAATTAGCGTCTACTGCAGTATTGGTTCATGCACTTTATCACACATCCATAAAAGATTTTTTACAAACACAGTATTCAAATATTAAGTATTTAAAGACTTCTTTAGACAATTAAAAATAATTCCATAACATGAACATAACCATTTAAACCTCAACACTCTTATGCCAGCAGTAAAGTTTATTTGTAATGACACTGAAACCAAGAGAACCTAGCACAAAAGCAGACATTTGTCTGTGTGTCTGGATGATCAGTTTAGCAATTTTAAATTACATGCTAAATTTTGCAAAATGCTCATTTTTCTTTGATATGATTTCACAAAGAATATACAGGTGTATTTATCAATTGGTACTTTTAATTCCTGATAAGAAGTGAGACAAGGAGTGAGAAGACAAAAGGATCAACTTCTTTACTTAACAGTGGGTCTTAATTCTGCAAACAGGTATGAAATGCCTAATTCTAACTTTTGTGAGACCTGATTTGGTAGGATTAATTGTATTTGTGCAGTTACGCTATTTCGGAAGCATTTCCCTTCGGCTCATAACTCAACTCATAAAGGACAGAATATGAACTCTGCTCCTCACCAAAGCCAGGCCACTCCAGTAATTCATTAAGCTAATAATAGTAATCACAAAGAAAGCTTTCTTTGTTTCAATGATTTTTATAGTTCCGTGATAAAAAGACTGCTCGCCATCACAGCAAGACCCTGGAGTCCCAAACGGATAAATTCCCATTGTTTTCTCTTGGCACTCGTTCTCAGTAACATTATTTATGGAATTGGTGCAAAACAAATTCTTCTGGGGCAATCTAGATAATTAGAATTTTATTTCAGTAAAGGAAAAAATCATTTGTAAAATTCTAAATGATAATGAAAAAAAGAATTATAAAATATTTGACAGGGACAAATCATGGTTGCTATTCTGTAGAACAAATTACATCTCTCAGACTATTTGAAGATGACAGTTAATGTAGAAATGGCTGTTGTAATATTCAAATTTAAAAAATACTTTATACACAATTGAATAACTATATTAAAAATCCTTGAAGATTCAAAGTACTACAACACCATCAAAAAGACTGCAAAATGTAAGTGGTTGTGAGAAGAGATGGGGCATGGTAATACACTGGAATACAAAATACAAAGAAGACCCAAGTGCACTTCTGAGCATGGAGAAAAGTTAGGAGGAGAGGCTGTGTGTAGGTTGCAATACCTATTATGGATAAATAATCTACTTAAATCATGTACTCCAGCCTTCACCTGCAATATGGCATGTTGGTTGTCCTGCCCCAAATAAAACATAGCACAAAAAGATGGCATGAAGAAATGCTTAGATGGGAAGCATAGGAAATATGCCTGGTTTGAAAGGGATGTGATAAGGTTGCAATATGGAAAATTAACAGAGAATTTCAACTGTTTATATTAACCTATTATCCTACTTCAAGCACATAAATATACCCGATGAAACTGAAAAGTACAAAATAAAACATAAGTGCAGATATCTGGTAATAAATGCTCAGTGTGAATTTCAGAGAAGATCGGACTTTTATAGGCAACTATGTATTAACACACACAATCTTTTGTATGGGTTTAAAAACAAAAGCATTTTTGAAAGAGATGTAGATTCTTGTGATCAAAAATATACTCTGATCTGTAATTACTGAAGATTAAGAATAAAAGCTCCCTCTCCAGATAGATAGTGTTATTCCATATTCATCCACTATGGGGTTTCTTGCATTTTCCTTTGAAATGTCAGAGCCAGGAAGCCAGATCAAACACTGGTCTGATGCAGCCTAGATTTTCTATAAAGCTGTAGAAGACGTTGGCTGTTTTAGCTTTTGAGACATCAAAATTTGAGACATCATATAGGTCCAGAAACTTGTCAACCATTTCCTTAAACACAAAGAGCCCTCTAAAAAAATCTCAAGAAATGGAAGTTAAGCTACAGTGCAGTACTTAATTTACTTGATTGCAAGAAAACACAGCTTGTTATCCTCAAGGTAAAAGATCTGAGTAGTATATTTTAATTTTCCTAGCATTTAAAAAAACAAAGACAAAAAGCAACAAATAGTAAATAATAACAGTAAAATAATAAACACACAGTCTGCTTTCTTCAGTAGCTTGCTTGCTTCAAACTCTCTAAGGGCAGGATTGCAGTATGTTCCATGTTTGTCATTCAAAACGCAGTTTAGCTTGGATAGAAGCTTTCGGTTGTTGCTCGAATACGTCACATGTTGAGAACAGAGGGGAGTTTATCATTTCTTGAGGGCTGCTTTGGCTGAGGAGAAGGTAGAAGAGCTAGATCGGGGGTGAGGAATCCTTGGAGAACGGACAAGCTTACCCAGTGCAGACTGCCTTCTTGTCCGGCCTCACCCACGCGGATTTTCACCCCTGAAGTCTCTCAGCGAGGAGAAAGGTTCATCCTCCCCATCACTCCCCACACGCTCCCGCTATTTAGCTGGTGCTCGGTCTCGTTACCCAGACCCCGTCACGCTACGATGGGCTCAAACTCCTTTCCCAACAGCTCGGAAAGTTGATCGTGGCTCTCGCAAATGAGTCTGAACACGTCGTTATCCCGATGGCTGCTGCTCAGCGCCGGTCCTTGCAGGCCTCCCTGCAGCTCCTGGAGGATGCTTCCCTCCGCACGCTCTGCTGGAGGAAGCGCAGGGAGGCTGTTCACACCCCGAGGGCCGCGCAGCCCTTGAGCAAGAGCAAACAAGCGCTGGGGAGCGAGCACGAGGCCGAGGCGGCCGGCAGGGCTCCGGCCTCGCCGGGACCCCCGCGCCACCGCACCTGCCGCGGCTGCACCCCAGCCCAAGGGGCGCCCAACGGCCACCCAACAGCTGCCCAACGGGCATCCTCCAGCCCAACGGCCGCGATGGGCTCAAACTCCCTTCCCAACAGTTCGGAAAGTTGATCGTGGCTCTAGCAAATGAGTCTGAACACGTCTTTATCCCGATGGCTGCTGCTCAGCGTCGGTCCTTGCAGGCCTCCCTGCAGCTCCTGGAGGATGCTTCCCTCCGCACGCTCTGCTGGAGGAAGCGCAGGGAGGCTGTTCA
>NW_010581638.1:57801-96358 GCF_000705375.1 Tinamus guttatus
TTCCCTACAGTTGGCTGCATTCAGTTCCCTTATAGCTCAATACTTCAGTATGGACAGCTGTGTTTTTGCTTTTTAGTCCTAAAATGTGTATCTTGCAAAATGCTCAGTGGCTTGCTAGGAACTGGCCTATATATAAGTATTTTTCAGGAGAAATATGTAGGACCTAGAGAAAGTTACACAATAACAGATGATTAGAACTAGCATGTAGAAACACAATTATTTTAGTAATATTTATGTATCTGTATGTGCTTAGCTGATTTGGAATTTCTGAGAAATGAATTATACATTAAAACTTACTCAGTGCTATCAGTCCCTGCTGGAAAAACTTTTGCAGCTTTTGTTTGAATCTGAGTACTTTTTCAAGCAGGTGAATGAAAAATCATAATATGCTACTATGAAATCAAAATATAAACTTCACGTTTTCCAGAGGCTTATTTAGAGAGTTGGTTGTTATTTTAAGGTGACAACGTCTGGAAAATTTATCCATGTCTCCATCCATGGAAGTCATAGCCGGTGTTCATCCGTCTTCTGATCCTGTCCTCTAAACATTCTTGTCAGGAGATTTTCTAAACTTATCCCCAGTGTTACCCCAGGTTGATTTGCTCCCAATTTTGTGATCCTGCAGCGAATGCTAAGCATATTTTTTTAATGTGATGTTCCTCCTTGCCAGGCACGTGTACGGTCTTGCCTTTGCGTGGTTTCATAACGCGGTTTGTTTCCATGTAAACTGGTCGGGTGTTTAAAGGAGGCCGTTCTGGCTACCCGAGCACGGCCGTGGCCGCCTGCACCCGCCGGCGAGAGCCCGAGCGGGGCTGGGGACACGTTAAAAAAGCCCCATGAGCTGCTCGATTCCGTCTCTCGGAGCGGCTGGGTTGTTCTGTCCCTGCTGGCTGCTCTCACTCAAGCTGGCTGCTTGGAGACTGCAGGAGTTAACTCTGCGATCATCACTTTTTTGTTGCCATTTCATGTGCAGGTGTTGGGGAGAGGAGAATATGAATTAACCTCCGATACACTGGGGTCCTCCATGGTACGGGCAAGCCCAGCATTTGTGCGTGCAGTGAGTCTGTGTCCAAAGGTTGTTGACGATGAAGCTGCATCCTTCTCCAGCAGTGAGAGCAGGAGAGTGGCAAGGGAGAAGCCAGGAACACCTTCCCAATGCACGTGCGGTGGCAACGTGCCTTTTTGTGAATCAGTCCTCATGAATTAGTCATTAACCTTGCACTTCATGGCAAATTCATTGGAGATATCATAATAAACCCAGATGAGATTCCCCTAGGCTGTCAATACCTCTCTTCCTTTATTCCTCTGAAGTCTCAGCAACACTGAAATTGTTCCTTGAGTTTGTTAAAACTGATTATTACTTGTTTTAAAGTAGTGGTGTCCTCGCATAGCTCCCCTTGGGGCACCTTTGTACTAATTTCTTTGCAGTGCAAGCTGTGCTCTGATTCAGAATACCGGCAGATGAAGGACCAGGTGAAGACTCTTCCTCTGAATACCAGGGTCTGAGCGCAGGCTCCGTTCTGGGGTCATGCACTCGGTCACTGCTGCAAAGTAGAACCCCTGTATATGTGTATATATAAACAATGTGAGTTTAAGTACTCTTTTCTACGTGAACAATATTGCTACTTGTTAGCTACCATTTTAACTTCTCTACAACTCCCAAAAATGCTGCTAAAGGGAAGTGAGGGAGGCCTGACCTTCAGCGGATGTCTGGCACTGAATAACTTTCAAATACTGGATTTAAACTCCCTTATCACCTTTGCTCAACTTTTCTTGAAATATTAAGTCTGTCTGAGGAAAAAGTAAAAGTGTCTTGGGAATAGGAAACAATGACTGCCTGTGTTTCCTGTATGTTTAATTCTTTGCATTGCTTTTGCTGTCATGTTATGAATTAGTAATAAATTAAATAAAAAAGATATTTGGGGAGGCCAGTTATTATGCTGTGGGTGATTGGGCCTGTAATCTGATAGATCAGATGGAAACAAGGTTCAGGCAATAAAAGGCAAAGGATTGGCACTCTTATTGTAGTGTTCAGTGTTCTGCATCTTAAACCCATTACTTACTTCGACATGTGCCAAACTAGTAAGCTTCTGTGAGGGAAAAGGCCAGGTGTAAAATACCAGGAGTCTTGTAGCTGAAGAGTAAGTTGTTGTGGAAAAATATTCTCTGCAAAATCTTGTGTGTCAGTCTAGAGCTGTTAATCTCTCAGCCACTTTCTAAGTATTGTTTGTTTAATAGCAGAGAAGATGAGTTTGCTCACAAAGGTACTGATTTATGAAATAACGCATCATATTGCCTGTCATCTCCTGAGGAAGCTGAGTTGCCTCATCCTAAAGCTGTTCATTGGGAAGCTCAGTTTTGTGAAGCACTGCAAGGTAGAGATAGGAGATCTGAGATGTTTGGTCTCCCTGCTCTCCTCCTCCGTGTGAGCATCTGGTGGCCACCAGCCAGGACTAAGGTAGCCGGAGTGGCTCCGTGCTCCTCCTGGAAGCCAGCGCTGCTCCTAGACCACAGCGACGCGTTTCCAAAGCCTTATGGCACGGGAAATTCCTTTGCCACGTGTGGAGGGATGGCATTTCCAAAGGGAAAGTCTGCTGACCGCTGCAGCCGTGGTGGTGAATTACATGAGGCCACTTCCATCTGCAGAGCCTGTTCACTCGCTTGTGGTTCGGGGGCTCCTTCAAATGCTCGAAAATAAAATAAAAGGAATGGATGTAATAACTTCTTTATGGAAAAATCATAAAAAGCTGCAGGGCCGTGTAAACAAATGGGGTCATTTACAAGACATTTAAGTGATGGATATTCATTCCAAATTCAAAGGTACGGATTAGGTTTTTGCAATCGTCTTGGCTGAATTTTGCCCTCAGCAAAACTTTCTTTTTGCCAGTGTCTTTCATATTATAGATGACAAATTTTCAAAAGTTTTTAAAAACTCTTCAGTGCATTCAGAATGAAACGGAGAATTTGGAGGACAATTCAGTAGTATAATTTGATTCTTTTCCAGATAAGTGAGTCCCTTTCTGTTGAGTATGATTGCACTGTTCTGCTGTCGTGGAACTTTGTAGTGTTCTAGGGGAAAACCCAGCTTCCCCTCTGGATTTAAATGTGCCTGAACTAATTACAGAGGAACGGTTTGGCTCTTTGCTGTGCTCATACAATGCAGAACAGCAGCTGCAGTGATATAAGTAAAACTGCACTGAACAAAAAAAGATGTTGGACCGAATGTAAGCATGGAACATCTTATTTGGGGTGCATCGGCTCCCAACACCTCTGTGACCCACCTCAATGTTTTTCAGAGAGTACTGAAAAGGGACGGTGCAAAAGAAGATAACTAATATGACTGTGCAGCAAACACGTTCTGTGAGGTTCTTTATGTGCTTCGGTGCCAGCAGAAGCCAATGCAGGCACACGTGTGAGCTCTGGGGAAGGGGCTGGTGTCGGCTGCCATGGGGCACGTTCTGGAGGCCGTTCCTGCTCGGCTCTGCTCTCAATGGGGCAGCTCCAGCCACCTCGGATCACTGTTCAGGCCCAAAATCATTGCAATATGCAATAACTGCCCAGGGCAGGTTTTGCATTGATCTCAATAAACTGTGCGTGGTTGATCTGTGTGTTTATACACTGGTAAATAACCGGCTGCTGAGCCGTGTTTTGGCGTGATCTTGTAGTCATGAAAATGGTGACTGTTACATGGGAAACGTTTCTGTATCGTTGTACTTATTCGAAGAGGAGCTCCAGAAAATGACTAAGATCCGTCATACTGTGCAGGTTGTAGTGGTTAAAAGGTTTGTATTCATGTTTTTGGCAAACATTTCGTATTTAAAAAATAACAGTACTGGGAGGCATTATATCTTAATATCTCAAGGCTTCATTAGTACCTAGCGTGTCTGACGCTGTATGGGCAGGCTGGTATCTGGAGACACTTCTCCTGTTTGCCTGGCTCTAGCAGAGCAGGGAGTGAAGCAGAACCTGTGCCTGAGAGCCAACGAGCACCGGCTCCAGGCCCTGCTTCCTGGGCAGGAGGTGCAGCCGGATCCTCTGCGCTGCCCAGGGGAGCAGGTGAGTTAAAACGCTTGCAAGAAATAAATATGTGGGGTGGTTCTGCAGTCCAGGCTTCCCCAGCGCCTGCGGAGGCAGGTCTGGGACGTTCCCTGGAGCCTTATGCCATTGCCTTGGAATTACAGTTTTTGTTTTGTCCTACTCAACTTGGGAGTCACCATGATTTGGTGTTACTTTTTAAAAAATAACTAAGGATCCTTGTCGGACCTACTTTCTTTTCTTGTAATGAGATTCTTATCATAAAATCTTTTTTTTTTTTTTTGATGTATATAAAATTAGCATTTACCTAGTCTTAATTTATGACAATTTATACTCTCATTTCTAGTATAAATCTCAAACACCAAAATAGCCTTTCAGGCTCCATTTTTTTTTTTTTAAATAAAAACCCTTCAGAATTTTCTTTGGAAGTAAAATCAGTAAAATCAAGACAGTTTTGTTAGCGTTCTTCCTTGCTCTTCTAACCCTGTATATTTCCATCCCGCATTTCATAACTGTGATAAAATCCTCAGGCTGCCGCACTGGCATTTTCCTGGTTAATCTCTCTGCTGGATTTTTAAGGCATTCTACCCTCTCTAGAGTTGCACGCTTATTTTTAATATGTATCTAATAAAATGAACGTTTCCTTCCGTTGCCTTCCCGCTGCCAGCTGAGGAGTTTCTCGCCCAGCAGGTATCGCAGGGCTCCAGGACAAAGCTTGTTCTGGACGGTGACACATCCAGCATCCCGTCAGCCGGGTGTTTAAGAGCACGCGCTCAGGAAACGGGCAGCGGGAGCGCCGCTGTCCTGCGGACGGGCAGCGTTTCTGTGCGATGGCTGAGGGACATCAGCGACGTCTGGCACGGTCACCATGAGCCCCTACGGCTTTGGAGGGCAGGTTGGTTTTGGAGGAATGCTCACCTTGGCTCTTGCAATAAGAAGTGATTTCCAGTTCTGCTCGTGCAGCCTGCAGTGTCCTCACCCTTTGCTTCCTTGGCCTTCCTAGTGGCAAAGTGTTTGTGGGCACATTTTAGTACACATTGGTGCATACAGTTTGTGTCAAAAATGAGAACGTTCAAACATACCTGGCCCTTGTGAACACTGCAGATCTACAGTCAGATTACAGAGTCCAAAATTCTAAAGTCTAAGTTCTCTAAAGTGTCCTACTAGGCACTCACTCTTTTTCTTGTGGAACTTGTTGGTAGGGTAGGTGGACAGTGTTTGTTGGAGGAGTCGCTGCAGCCTCGTCATCACTTCTTCTGAAGAGAGGGTTGAGCACATGGTGGATCGTTATGTCATTACTGTTAAGGGTCTTCACCAGGAGAGTGTTTCAGAGATCAGTACAATCTCTTTACCATTTCTAGGCATTATATTAAACCCTTTGTAGCATAAAATGCTGGGGAAAACCATCTTGATACATTTTCCTTGTTGGGAATGTTTCTTTTACACCTGATTCTCAGTATGTGCAAGAAGACAAATGGGAAGCAAAGAAGGTGCCTTAGCCTGAGTACAAACAACTGGCAACTAAGTTTCTGAGCAACTTTATTAACTTTCCTCTCAAGCAAGGACATTGAGACTTACCTAATGTACCTTGGTACTCTTGAGTATAGCAGTGGAGAACTGTTTCTCAAATTTATATCCAATTTACAAAATTATCGTCCTACTTGTAGGAGTTTTGTCTAGTTATTGAGTAGAAAAAAAGCATGTTCCTAAAGTACGTATTTCTCAGTGGGAATCTTAAAACTGTGATTCCTCTCAGTAGTCAGAAAAGGTGGTGCTGTGTAATGGCAATGTAAAGGTGCTGTGTCACGGTAGTGCTTGCTGGAACAGTAGGGGTGTTTCTGTGTGGTTACCACTCTTAACACAATAAGATCACCAAATACTGTGAGCTGTTTGTGGTGGGACTGTGGTCTGTCCAGTGGTGCCCGTTAGCTGCACGTTGCCCGTAGCTTCTTTTTGGGATAGTTTTGCAATCCACAACACTTCCATGAAGAACCTTGTTTTGGAGTTGGAGCAGTGGAACACTGCCCTTGCATAAAGCTGAGGTCTCATGCTCGCTATTTAAAAGAAAAAAGAAAAAAGAGAAAAAAAAGAGATCTTGCTAACGGTTTTGATTCACCTGGACTTTTAAAAATACTTCACAGTAGAATGGAGATTTACTTTCCTTACCGGCAACTTGAACAGTGCAACATTTTCTTCTAGGAGCAGTCACCTTATACATGGTCTTTAATTACTTAAATTTATAGTTATGTGTGCTCGTGTGTGGTTTACTCTGACATTTTAATGCATGTGGGTGCTAAGTGTTTGTTCCAATTCTGTTTATTGAGGTAACTTCTTGGGTTAGATTGACTTTGTTCCAATTCTGTTTATGGAGGTAACTTCTTGGGTTAGATTGACTTGTTCTTTTATTTATTTATTTTCTCTTTCAGGAAGTTCTTATTTTAGTCTCAATGTTCATTGCCTACATTTTGGATGAGAACGTAGCATGTCATTTTTAAAAGCAATAGTATCTTGTTTTGAGCTGCTTAGACAAGCAGTGGTTAATATTGGAGTTAGAACTCTCAGTTTTACTAAAAGGTGTATAAACACATCTTCAAACATACAATAAATAAAGTGATAGCATAGATTAAATAGTAATCGTGTGTGTGTCTGTCAAGGAACGTTAGGTAATATGATAAATAATATTTACGTTTCACTTCCATTTCTGGGGGTTGGGAAGAAAGGGTTCTTCCCAGTTTCCCTACGTGTCAGCTGTTGGGACGTTCATTTAACTCCCGGGCAATAAGGGCTGCTGGGCATGTGTATCCTGGCCCGAGGTGCGAGGAGCCCACGGAGGGAGAAGGCTGCAGCCGGCTCATCCCATCCGGCTCGGGAATTTGTGTGCGCAGCCAGATGTTGCTACCGAACACGGAGCAGAGTAACTAGGGATCCGTGAGCCCTGTCGTGTCTGCCTCTCTTCAGGATCTCAGGAAACAGCGATGGAATACGGCTTTTAATGAGCGCATTTATCAATAAATCACATGCCAGATTACTGTGGTACACAAGCTCCTAACGCTTCATTAATAATTTCCTGAGGCAGGTTGCTATAAAGCAACACTGGGCAGTCGTTGGCTTTGTCTATGCTTTTTATTAGCCCGTAATGATCAACTCGAGTGGAGTTGTACTTTTTTAGAGGAAGAAACGAATACGGAGCCGTTTTCTGTCTCGCTTCATGTTAATCAAAGAGTTCATAACCTGGGAGCAAAGAGAGAAATAAAAACCTGCAGCTGTTACTGTTCATGCTAAAGCAGTCTTCAATGTCGTACAAGTATTTAGGTGTCGAATGAAGTGCGGATAAAAGCAAGTTCTTGGGCGTTTTAGCAGTATGGGGCTCTCAACATGAGCGTACTCTGTACTCCTTTCTCTCTCTTTACTCTTTACTCTTTTTGTTGTGACGTAAAACGCAAATGCCAGAAGTGGCCCTTTTGAACTGCTCGTGTTTTGTGTGGCTATGTGCACTTCTGTGAGACTGCATTGTAGCAATAGTTTTTATTAGTTTAAATAAGAGCGAATAATAATTAAGAGAATTAGGCTTAAAATCAGGATTGACATATTTAAAAAGTGAAACTTAATGGTGGCGGAAAAACATCTTGTCCCTGACTGAATTCTCCTTTTGCTCTCTTCTATGACGCCTGCTTTGTCACCATAAAGAGCTCGATACACGAACAAGAGGAAGCGAAAATGTAGCAAGTTGCACAATAATACACGGGTGTTAGGTTAGATTCAGTGCAACCACGTTTTGTTTGTGCTATTCCTCACACTTTTGAATTTCAGGCATTCATGATGCCTAACACCTGGAATGTTTCTGAGGAGAAACCAGGTTGCCATCAATATTTCTTTGTCCATCTTTCCCTTAACTTTTCATTATTTTTAAGGGGTGAGGGGTCCTGCTGTGAGTGCGCGCTAAATATCATACTGGTAAGTAATATGGTGTTTCCTTTTTTTTTTTTTTTTTTAAGGCATGCTTTTAGAAAACCAAACAGGAGGAACCCACTGTTGTTCCATTCTTGAGTCGCATTTACAGTGCGAGTGCCGCCGTGGGTGCGGAATAAACTTTGGAATAAACTCCTTTTTTTGTAGGAATAAACTTTGGCAATTTGCAAGACTGCAGCAAAGCTTGCGAGAAGGCCAAGCCTAGCACGTGCCTAAAGCCCGCAGCAGGGACAGCCGGCTCGTCACAGGGCAGCAAGTGCCACCGCGTTGCTGTCCTGACGGGCCCTGTGCGCCCGAGGCTCTACACATGGGAGCAACCAAGTTGACTTTTTAACTCCCGCTGCTATATTCTCCAAATTGCATCTTGAAAGCAACATCTAACAAAGTTCCCATTCTTCTTATTTTTACCGGGGATCTCTGTGAAGAAGGTTGGTTTTGTGCCTGAATTCATCCTGATCGAGGATGTCCCCTAGCTGCAGTGAAGCAAATGACTATGAAAGTCAGCGGGGGTTTGGTTGAGAAGGGAGCGGTGGAAAACAAGTGCATTCCTGTGGTAAAAAGATGGGAGAAGGAAAGCGGAGTGGGAAAGAAGTGCAAGAGGACCCATTTTAAGGTCTTGGAAAAACAGTGGCTTTGGTCATAACGAGTCCTGCGGGTGTGTTTGTTGTTCTTATTGTCGTTACTTGTTAATAAACTGCGCCCTAGGGGAAAAGGGTGTGATTGAGATAGTGGTTACAGCGTTGAACAGCAGTTTGCACCTGCCAGAAGGGTTTTGGTCGGACGCGTAGGCACGCTGCGATGGGCCCCGGGGAGGAAGAGGAGCTGTGGGAACGCCTGTGGGTGCCACCTCGCGGTCCCGGGGCTCCTGGAACGAGGGATTGAGTCAGGACGGCCAACGCGTGACCTTGCCCAGCCGGGGGCTCCCGTCTGGGACAGCTAGAGGGGCAACGGGGAAGAGGCTTGCAAGCGGCCGGGGCAATGTGCGTTTCCAAAATGAGCGACCAACAACTCGCTCCTTCTGTTGAACATCATTTCTATGTTTGATACCTATTTTACAATCAATATAATCAGCTGCTGAAACGGCTGGTTTCTTGTGTTCTGTTACGTTCTCTGAGATTCCTTCAGGTTCCCCGAGGCTCTCCTTAAGGGACTGCCCGTGTTTTAGCATGAGTTAATAAATCAGAATGCACAAACTGATACTATAAAAGCTGTATTCTCACTAAGGGGCTTGTGAAGGAGAAGTGGGTTTTATCACACACATACCAGCAATCAACAACGAGAAGGATTTAAATGTTAAGGTATTTTTTAACATACCCAGGCAGCAGTATTGCTATGCAATGCACTTACTCTGCTAAAAAGTGCTACCGAGTTTCTAGCAGAACTTAAAGGATCGGCAGTACCTTCCCAAAGTGGTTTCCATTACATAAAATGTAAGTGAGAATACATAGGGACTTCTGTGCTTGAAAGTACATAATGTACATAAATGCAAGTGAGCTGTCTCCCCTTCTCTTTCCTCATCATTCTCATCTTTAGTAAAAGAGATACAGGGTTCATCATTCCTTGCACTTTTTTCCCCACTCCTTCAAATTTGTGATGCAGGTTTGAGTACTCAAAGTTATATTTTGAAGAGATGGTATCTAGAGGAGCAGCTCCCTTTGACAGCTTCAGACACCTCACTGTCTCTCTTGTAATGAAGCATAATTACTTCTTTAACTTGGTTCTATTTTCTTTTCATAGCTTTCTTAAGCTTAAAAACCTCTCTTGAAGATGTTTGCATCTTAAACTGACTGCAGCATGTTACCAAACGATGATAATGCCACCTCTAACAACTGATATGTAGCTCTTCAGGCTGTTGCTTTAAATTAGGCTTTAGACAGCGTTAACTTGTTGAAACAAAAATCTCCTGAGTTCTCAAGTTGAAATACTTTTTTATTGCCTTTTTAATGCTAAAATAGTGCCAGGGACCTTGAGTTAATGATAGCCTGTCAGAGGAACATTTTGGTTATGTTTGTTTGCATCATGATGTCATTCAGGTCATAACAAAGCCTGAGTTCTGCAAAGTCCAAGGTCTCGCTGTTTATCCTGCTGTTTTCCTGCTGGAGTGGGAAAGGCTTCCGAGGACCCGTGCGGCGTTAGAGCAGGTGGCTCCGGGGAGGGCGCGGG
This sequence comes from Tinamus guttatus, assembly GCF_000705375.1. The sequence continues at coordinate 67,969 of NW_010581638.1, forward strand.
TGGCTCCGCTCTGCTGGTGCCGGTGACGCCGGTGCTCCTGCCTCCCGTCCCTCCTGCGCCGGGCGCTTTCCACGGTCCAGAGCAGCAGCAGCTGCACGTTGCACACACGCCTCGCGCCCGGTTCGGTGGAGAACTGCTCTTGCTCTCCATAAACGCGTCCGGAATCTCCTTGCATGCAGCAATGCCCGTGCCAGTGAAGGCCTCCGCGCGCGGCCTGGCCGCATGCTCGATGTGGGCCCCGCTGCGACGCCGAAGCGCGGATCCAGCGCTGCCTTCTCCTGCCCGGCCCAGCGCCTTGGAGACGTTCCAGGACGGTTTGGGATCTTCACAAGAAAGCTGGGACTGCTCCTCATTTATTGTGGAAACCATAGGAGAGCAGCTGTGACAGTCGTGACACGGGATTCAAAAGCAGAGCTCACATACCTAAGAAAGGCGAAGGAAACAAGACTGTGGAGAGCAGAACACTTCAAAGGCTTACTCAGATGTGTGGCTCCTGTTTACCAGAAAATTTCACAGTTAAGAATTATCAAACTGAGTTCTAAAATTAGAAGTATTTTATGATATGGAATTGAGGTTTAATTAGCTCATTAAATATTAGACTGAGGAGAAATCAAGAAAATTATTTTTGATTGTGCTCAAATAGAACTGCTTTGTATTTGAGATGAAACAATTTTTATTAAAGGTAGACAAGGAAAAGTAATTAAGGGTATGGGATAATATGCGCATTTTGAATATCATCGATGGTAATGAGGCCAAAAGGGAGAGATAAGGTTAAGTATAATGCTCTGATCTACGAAACTGTAGATTAAAAGAACGCACTAGCAGTGCAATCTGTGTGCCAAGGCAAATCCTGGGGAAATATCTAGAAGGCAGGAGCAGTGCTAGCAGGCCCGAGGAACGTCCTGGTAGCGCAGTGTGCTGGGGCAGGCGGCTCCCCGGAGCTGCTCTCCTCCCTTCCAGCAACTGAGGAGTCAGAATATATATATATATATATATATATATATTTAAGTTGGAGGGAAAGCTTAGGGGTTTGGTAGCCCAATAGCTTTGATAGCTATAGTTTGCTTTGGTAAGGAATTCTATAGTTTAACTGCATTTCGGGTAATTCTTTTTTCTTTTGCTTGCTTTGAATGTGCTATTGCATCGTTTTATTGAGTATCACCTCAGTCCTTCCCTTGTTTGCCTGCGGTTTTTGGAGCTGGCATGCAGCTGTGCCCTTCCGGGGGTAGAAGTCCTGGTCGGCAGAGCCTCCCCTGGGAGCTTCCCTGGCCTGGGGACCCTCCTTGCTGTTCTTTGCACGTGTACATGTGTGCTGTGGATGTGCCTAGGAGATAGACGTATTGGTACCTATAGCAGATCTGTATAAAAACAGAGAGAGAGGCTGTAGCTTCTGGTTTTCCAAGTATCAAAAAAATATTGGCAACGGTATTCAAGATTTGGGTATATGTGGATTTCTGCAGTGGTAGTATTTTCTCTTTGACTCTCTGCTCTTTTGCTGCACATTCTTTTTCTCGGTTTTTCCTGGTATTCCTGTTCACAGGAGAACAGACAGCAGCTTTGTATGTGGGAGAGGTGCTGAGAAACTGCTCTGAGCTTTGTGCTCAGAACTGGGAGCGATGGGAACCGCAGGGGTAGGAAGCCATAAATTTCCCCCGAGCAAACTGTTTCCAGGCTCCACTTAGACCATTTCATTGTTAGTACTGGTAAAAGATGTTGTCATTTGGATGGTGACTGTAAAAACGAGAAGTAAACTTTCTCAAGTGTTCTTTCTGGAGCCCTAAGTTGTGGTGTCAAGTGGTGTTTTGTTTATTTTGGCCTTGTTTTCTTTTTTTCCCATTGACTTTTTTTTTTTTTTTTTTTTTCCCCCTTCTGGTTTATAAACTCTCAGGACCAGAACCTACTCCTTGCTCCTTCAATGGGCAGTAAAGAACAGTAGAGACTTTTTCTTCTACCTTACTGGCTCACAAAAGAAGCAGGTCGGTTCCCTGAGCTGATAGGAACAGCCCCTTTCAGTGCTGCCGTGGCAAAACGCAGATTCCTGCAGCTTGGAAGCAGCCCAGAAGTTGGCATTTGTTTGCTGCTCATGTGAGGGAAGGATGCCTGCACGAAGGGGTAGGGATGCTGGCTTTTCGTACGCTCCAGAGCGAGCTGTCTCCGTGTTGTAATGGCAATAAATGATCCTTGTGGATCATTTCAGGTCCACAGTGGAGAAGATGGGGGTTCTTCAGTGCAGTCAACAGCACCGGATCTTACAAAGCAGCAGCTCCTTCCAAACCCGCATTTCCAACCTGCAAGCAGGTTTGCTAGTGCCCGTGATGCCTCGTCCCGTACGCTCGCTCCACTGGCGGAGGGGAAGGATTCACCCACTTCCTGGGGTATCTTCCTGGATTTCACAGGATTCGGCACTTCCAGGCTTTCTGTGGAGGACATGGCTCTGTTATGTTTGCAATGTGTTTAAACTGTAGCATTTAAAGTTTGATTTTAAATTTGCACCAGGAAGTCAGCATTTCTAAGCCTTGGAGGTTTCATGAGAAATAATTTTCATGACTGCCTTCTACCATTTTCAGTTATTCTTTAAAGATAGCTCAGTAATTGAACTATTAAATGCCTTGTTTTCATTTGGCGGGTTCCTGAAGGAGGGATGAGCTCCGTAGCCCAGAAGAGCCAAACGCACGTCCTGCCGGAATTCCCTGTTCGTCGTCCCCTGACCGCGGCGATCCAGGCTCGCTCCTTCCTGAGAGGAGCAGCGAAAGGGCCTGACGTTCCTGAGGATGGTGTCAGCGGTGCAGCCGTCATTCCCACCTTCAGGAAGCTCTTTGAGGAAAAGGTGCTTGCTGAGACATTTTTGCCCTTTTCCTTCAGCCTTTTCTCTCTTAGGAAGGGCTAAATGCACTGCAGGGGGAAAGAAGAGGCAGAGGTGCTTGTTACACTAGCAGAAGAAAGCTTAATAACCCGCTTCATATTTGTCTTTATTTGGAGAATATTATTTGGCTTTACCCACTAAGCAATTGACTTCATATGAAAATGTAGGCCAAAGTGATACCACGCTAGGTGAAACATAATAGAAATCTCTGATCTTACTTGGCTTAACTTGCTGGCACTTCCTTTTCTGGCTGGCGTTCAGTTGCGCCTGTGAGCGCAAAGGAATGGCATGTATTTATACATTTGTAAATAAGATCCCACACATTTTCCGCTGGAGAACAGGCTCTCGGGCCTTTTATGGTCAGGAAGGGGTGTTTCCCTCCACTGTGAGCTATCCAGAGAAATCCACCTCTCCGAGCATGTTCAGAAACGTAGGGGTAATGCTTTGTGAACTGAGTTTAAAGAAAGGGAAAAAATGAAGTCTTTTTAGAGTAAAATATACATGGCACAGCTCCTACCTTCTACTAAGTGAATTGCCTCATCCAACTTCTAAAAACAGCAGTTAGATCAAGCTTCCATTGCCATGTGTGTTGTTTTCAGTGTGTCTGTGCATCAAGTGAAATCCAGCTGACCGTTGGGGCTTGGCCTCTTTCTGCAATATCAGTTAATCGCAATGGGTCTACCTACTCTATCAGCTGTGTTCTTAAAAATAAATAAATTAGCCTAAAAATCTAGGTGACATACCAAAATTTGAAGAGTAGTAGCTACCATCAGATCTATTCTTTCACTTCTCAAAGAAAGGTCTAATTCAGTTTCATTGGTATTGTTGAGTCCCACAGTGGGATGTGGAATATTTAGAAGTCACTGCTATAAGAAGTATTACTAGAGTAATATAGGAAGGCACAAATACAGTATCTCTTTTATGCAGCATTTAGATTTACCACATCCACCAGAATTTATTATTTTTCTTGTATGTGTCAAGTGAAACGTTTTCGGGCCGCTGTAGTATGCAATACAAAATACCCATGCGATGCATTACTCTCCACCCACTGGTTTTAATCCTCAGTGTTTTGAAGGACCACTAATGATCACAGAGGCCCATTTGTGAGCATTGAAATGCACTCTAAGGTCCAGATGTAGCTTTGTTAACTACTAAAACAGCAAACGTACAGGAAGTAGAATAGTCACTTGCTGTTTGTTAAAAGGAAGAGTCTTCAAAATTTTGACTTAATTTCTGAATAATGCTTTCTGCAGAAAGATAAGTGGCACTTGCCATTGAAGAACTTTTTATTTTCTGACCTTTTTAATTTTGTCAGAATATAATGTTCTTCTTGTAATGATGTTAATTACACTCTTGCCTCTATGTCAGTATAGGTAACAAGAACGTTTTGAATTATAATGCTTATGTGCACTTCTATTTTTGGGGGGTTTTTTTAAGCTCTGATCAAAGATAACCTAAAAGTATTTGGGAAGCTTTGTTTATTCTACTCAGAAATATTAACTACATCTGATAACTAGTTTCATTATTCTTAACCTGCTTTTGGTCATACCATTTTTTGCAAAGCATTTTGGTGCTTCCTTGAGTTTAGACAACAAGGTTTGCAGTCAGTGGAGAGGTCTGTAAAGTATTTGTACCTGTGCTTAAAATTGTGCGTGCTCTGCATCAGTAAATATAAACAAGAATTTAGGCAAGAATTAAATTCCTGAGGTTACCTTGAAGATGCTTTAATAATATGGCAAGCTATCTCTTCAAGGCCATGTTCTTGCATTAACCTATGCCTTTGAACATACTTAGGTTAAAAAAAAATCCCTACCTTTCAAGTATTTATTATGTATTTATTACTTCTTGCAAATGTAGAACTCCTTCTACTGTAAGTGTTGTGGTGCTTCCAGCTTTGTCCTTAATAAGGGATAAAGGGTTAGTTATAAAACAGCCTTCCTTGGGTTACAGCTGTCTGGGGGCTTATTTTAGAAAGAGAGGAAAGGGGGCAGAGGGAGGAATGACACGGAATCCGAGGAGATGGAATTTGCCAGAACCGGACTATGGATGCTTTCCCTGCAGGGAGCCCTGGGCCGTAACCTGCTGTGTCTCGTCTAGGAAGGAGCTGGTGCCTCGCTCGCCTGCCTACCCTGTGTGTGGTAATTGGGAAGGTTCTGTTAGTGAGGAAACAGTTGTGCGATGCCGTCCTGCCTTAAGATGAACCAAAAAAAAAGAAACAAAGAAACAAACAAAAAAATCACTGGCGTAGGGCACTTAGGGCGCTTCTAGGGGACTTAATCAGTTCAGCTCTTTGGGTAAGAGCTCAGCACTTTGGGTAAGCCTGGAAAACCAAGTGCCACCAGTTAATTAGTGACATAATCTTGAATGTTTTTCTGCCAGAGGGAAGAGTCAAAGCTATTACTTAAGTGGAAAGAAGTGGGCAGATAGAAAATAGAGAAAAGCAGGCCTCAAGGGGATCTAGCATGTTCCCAGAGCTCTGTTACCGTTGTCACTTGGTGCATTGGGGTATTCCTTTATATCTGAGGTAAGCAGTGTGAAATCTGAAATTGCAAGTGATTTTGCAGACTTTTGGATTGGAGACGTCTGTCTGTTGCTGTTACAACAAGACGTGTTTCCTGTGAAGTCCCACTCTGCCAGCGATCTCCTCTCCTCTCCTTTCCCGGCTCCGCAGGTGAATTCCTTCTTGGCCGGTTTGATCAGGGCTCTTGTCTGCTCTGCCTGCTAGTTCACCGCACAAGGTAGCGCTTTCTCTGCTGGTGTCACCCGCTGATGCCATCACCGGGGCTGGAGGATGGGCAAGGTGCCTGTGCAAACTTACTGATCTCTGCTTTCTGCTGAGCTTGCTCCCTAGCCATATGCAGGGTCACAAACCTAACTGGTGTTAGGGGTAGATGACTCTGCCTTGGGAGTGGATTCCCTTGCCCTACCAAGAAGCTCTTCATGGACACTCTGTGCTCCAAGTTAAGTTCTTTCTTAGGTGCTTGTCTAGATCAAGGTCAAAGGGCTGAGCGTCTTGTAGGTTCACATTTATTAGTTCTTCGCTTTTAGTGCTATCTAAAATGTTAAGGCCTGTGTTACGTTAGGCCTTTCCAAATAGATGTACTGTGCCCTGAGCAGTGGGCTTCTAGCAAGGGCTGCCGTGTCTGAAATCAAAGCTAGAAACCAGCAATTTGCACCTGAGTGCGAGTGTGCTGCTCCAGCTGCAGAGCACCCGGGCCGTGCGCTAACCCGGGCCAGGCGCGCTCTGCCTGCAGTCCTTGCTCTGACCCGCACAGGAGCGCTCCTTGCTTAAACACCACGCGTTGCGTTGAATGCTCGTGAAGCAGAGGTCTTGCTCTGTCACCACTGAAGTCTGGAAAAAATGGTGTATGGAAAATAAAGGTCAGCTCTGCACTTGTAGGTTTATCAGTGAAAAGCTCCGTAATTCATAGCCGCGTTAGTATTTCCAGTGGCCCTTTCCGACATCATCTGACAGGCTATATTTGTAGCTGAGAACTCTAGTTGTCATGACACCAGGGGGTTAAATTTTGTTCTTTATTATTATTATTGGGTCCCTTCACCTTAAAAACATTAGGTCATTAGTTTCCCTCCCTCCCCCAAAATTAGGGGATGAGTAATTCTTAGCTGCCAGAGCCCTGAAATTGCGTCATCCCCCAAATGTAATAATATTTTGATGACCATTTATACAATTTTCTTCCCTCCAATAGCAGCATAATCTGCTTTATATTATAGCTTTTGAATGCTCTTAACGTTTTTTTTTGTTATCATCATTGTGGGTAGTTGTCAGAAGCCCTGCGTTTAACTCGGGAGAAGGTAATCCCGGAACGGTTCCTAATAACGGGACGCGTCTGTGGTTTCCCCTGCAGCCCCAGGAGCCCAGGCTCGCGGAAGCGCTGGCTGCCGGCGGGAGCCGTGTCCGGGGCCACCAACACCGCGCATTGAGGCACAGCAGCGCTGAGGTGTACGTGGTGGTGGTTTACCTTCCTCTCATTACATTTTTACTCTGTGAAATTCTGATTTCATAGGGTTATTTCTAAAAATTAGTAAATATTCCTGCTTTTTCTGATGTTCTATTTGGTTCCCGACCAGGAAGCTCTTCATGCCTTTCATCTATTTTGTAATGTAATATGTAAGCAAATGCTCATGGCAATCTGTGGAAAGAACAGTCCATCTTGGGGAAAGAAACAGCACAGAGCTATGGAGAGTTTACCAAGAGTTTGGTCTATGAAGCTTGGTTATCAAGGAGCTTGTGAAAATATATAGTAACTTTTGATTACGTTTACATTCTTAGACTTGTATGAAATCCACGCTTCCATATCGATGGGTAGATAACAAGTAATGCTGCCAGTGGGCTGCGTTTCTGAGCATTTACCCTACCTGGGAAATACAACTTGTTGCAATAGCTGTGCTGCTGTCAGCCTATGCTGTTCTTAATAGACCAGCAGATCTCCTGACACAGTCTGTTTCACAACTTACGAAGAACAAAAACTACACTTAGAAAACTTTGCCTGTTGATAAATATGAATAATATTTAACACTTTTTTGGCATATGCATTCGAAGATTGCATAAACAGGAATGTCTTGGTCTTTGTCTTGAGACATAATTAAATTTGAAAAAGAGTTTATTGATATAACTTTGGTTAATAAACCTGTGTAGTGCAATGGATGTATTTTATAGCAGTTTGAGTGCTAACGTGAAAGTATGAAATAAAAATTTGGTATCAAGAATGCGTATAAGACATTTTAGAGTGTGATAGATTTGAATGTAAGGTAATAGTCTCCCTCTCACCTAGTGTATCAGTGGGGATAAGGCAGCAAACGCAGTCATGTTGTCGTGTGGTTTGGTCGTGCTGTAGTGGAACGTGCAGGTCTCGTCAGGCTGTGGCAGTTTATCTGTCTAGTAAAGGTGATGTGTAAGTCCGGTGTCCACTTGCTGCTAATAATTTGTTCAGTTTGCATTGATGTATAAATGCCATTGACTTTGGAGCTAATTTCACGTAGTCTTCCTCCTTGGTTTCTTATACGAGGCTGTGCTATTCCTGTTGTCTTGTTTAGGCTGTTTTGTCAGTAGAGCAGTGTTCTGTTAGTATGTTGATCCTAACAAAAACTGCAGCATGGATAAACATGTGGATCTTCAGTGACCACAAAGCTCTAACTGCATGACAAGCAAATGAAAAACTGGGGTTTCATGTAAGCAGCTTGTTGAAGGCCTTTATAGCCAAGTTCCCTTGGAAGAGTCAATTCCATAACCAGTTGTATCATGCCCTAAAAGGAGTTTTCTTACTGTAAACTGAGGAGATGTAAAACCAGAGAAATGAAGAGAAAAAAATGTGCAATTGCAAAGCCTTTTAATTTGCCCCCAAGGCCTCGCTGTCGGTGCTACAGTACGGTGCTGAACACAGTGCTGTCCTGTGCAGCCTCTGCCTGCGCCGTGGCCGTCGCGCTGGGGCCGGTGGGACGCGCTCCTTTAGCCTCTCCTGGTGCCTTCACGCTCAAGGTCACACAAGTCGTGGGGCCATTCCCAGGCATGTCTAGCCGGTTACAGGGTCAGAGGCTTAGGATGGAACTGATAAACTCGTGAACTGTGACGCTCTGCCATGTTCTGGGTGTTTAAAAATGGCTTTTGGACATCGTGCTCCCTGAGGCCGTGCCTGCTCCAGGAGTTTGGACGGTCGGTGACAAACCGGCGGGGGAGGCCACGCGGGCCTCGTGGGTGACAACCCGGCCGGGGAGGCCTGCGGGCCTGGTCGGCGCCGGCGCCACGTGGGCCGAGCTGCCCTTGGTGTGCAGAAGGTGAACACGTTGGCCTGTTGTGTTTACTGCTCGTTGTGGACATGGCTGTTGCCTTTTATAGCTCAGCACGAATTAGGGTATGTCAAAGTCCTGAAACGCTGTCTTCTGCTGGTGAAAAACACTGGTTAGGGAGGGCTGGTTACGAATGGACCAATGTTTGCACGAGCCCCTTCCCCCTCCCAATAAAAAATAAGAAAAAAAGTTAAATAAAATTGCAGAACTCTCTCATCTTTCTCTCTGAACCTTCCCCCAACTCCCAACTTTTTTCCTCCCTGTATTTGTTTTTAATACTAGTTTTATTACTAAAAGTTAAGCTCACACAGGTGGTCCTATGAGAGGCTGTAAAAGCGGTTGCTTGAGCAGTATGAGGAGAGTGCCTGAATAATGCTGGTTTTTACATTTAGGGCTGATCCTGCTTAGAAACCCCCAGATAGGACATATGCATGAGAGCAGTAAAATATATGTAACTTGTAAAACATTCTGGGGTATGCAGAGAGTTTTAAGATCAGTCAGCAGCACGAATTTTCCCACGAGGGGTATATTTCTAAGATATCTGGCCAATTGCTTCATCAGTCTTTGCTGTTTATCCCTTGGCAGTGATAGTTTTCTTTACATATTACTTCCTTGCATAAAGCTTGTTCCATGGTCCCTGGGATCATGGAACGGGTGGTTGACAGGGTTGTGTTTCCAGCAGCAACAGCTTTCCTGCCTTAAAAAGAAGTCAGAAAGTTGCTGAAATCTAAATTTCTGTCCCCCACTTCCACTTTAAACTATTGCTGTAACTGGCAGCATGCTTAATTTGTAATGTGAATATTCTGTGGTCTGTGAGCTTCTATTGAAAATCCGCTGTACGTTCCTGTAAGCTTTTTTTTTAAAAAAAAAAAATCAGTAAAGTTAATACTTTTAAGAAACAATGCACAGTCAAATAAGCAATTGGACAGAGATTCTGAAAACTGTTCTGCATAAATGCTGAAAATGATGGGGAATTAAGAACCCTGCTGATGGAAGGGTGTTACAGTGTAGGGGAGCTGGTACAGCCAAAAATCCCAGAGCGCAGCAACTGAGAGGGTCCTTAGCAGAGCTGGCCGCGTCTCCTCTAGTGCAGAGTGTCCTGCCTTGATGGCAGGGAGGGGACACGACGTCCTGGTGCAGCTCGGTGCCTGCGCTGGAGGCGCAGAGACCTTTACTTGGAGATTTTAGGAGCAATATATTATTTTTGGTGAAGAAGATAAAACAGTTTTAAAAGTGTGCATGTGTGTACACATACTGAGTGTGTATGTGTTGTTTATATACATATACATATAGTTTTTTTTTCCTGTGAAAATGGCTGTAACAACAACTTGGTTTTTGGCTGACAGTTTTAAAGACTTTGACCATCCTCAGAACCAAGAAAGGATTTTAAAAATGTGTGTAGTGAAGTGGCATGTGATGTGCTGTGTACTTTGAGTACATGCCCAAAAATTAAATTAGTGCAGGTGGTTAAGTTTTTAGGGCTAGTAAATACGTAAATGCACACAAAAATAGTGATGTTTTTGAAATAAAAGTTTGTAAGACAATCCACTGCAGATTAGTTACAAAATATCAGTCTCCATCCCTGTAAAAACAGGAATTTACTGAAAGAACATGGACAAAACCTTAACTCTAGAAATCTGAGTAGCATCCCTGCAATACCGTTCATGCTATTGCAGTAATCTGTGAATTAGTCACACATTCACCAGTTGCTCTGTCCAAAACTTCACCCTAGGCTGTAAGCCCTGAATCCCGTACGTGCTTTTCCCAAAAGCTTGTATGGGAAGCCTTACCACTTCCTAATAAAAGAAAAAGTCAACAAACAAAACAGCCTTATCCCCTTTTCCACACAGACAAAAAGAGTAAAACAGCATGTTAGGAGTATTTCAAACTGGTTTTAAATTTTTATACATCCATATTAATCTCATATTTCAGTAAAGTGCTGTTGCCACTTCATGGACTCCATCCCTTAGGATTTAGATCTGATATTGATTTAATGTGGAAGACTTGGAGAAACTCCCAAGAAAGAAAGTAATGTTCTTGTTCGTGTCTCCTGCCCTGCTCGTGCAAGGCTGCCCTGGCCACGAGGCTGCGTTTCTGCTGCCTCTCCAGGGCAGCCCGTGCCTCGTGACTCGGGGTGTCTCCCGAGCCGTGGCAGGAGAGGCTGGTCCTCTGTGCCAGGTGTCCCTGAAGCCGAAGGGCCGTCGTGCTGGTTCCTGCAGGGACGGCTGCCGCGTTGGTTCCGCGAACGGAGCGAGCCCCGCGCGGGAATCGCTGGTGGCACCGCGCACCGGCCCCGGGTCACGGCCACCCTGTGAAGTGTCGGCCTTGATTAGGCACCTCAGGGTGGGAGATTTCCTGACTGGTGTGTATGGCAGCAGGTAGCGAGCAGCTCGACAGACCTCGGCACACATAATGACGGGTTTGTCTGTCCTGGGCCTCCCGCTGCTCCCGGCCGCGCCAGGCTGGAGCGGCGTCCAGGACACCTGGCCTCAAAGGAGAAGCATTCCCGTCACCTGCAGAACGGGACGTGGAGTGTGGCCGTTGATTAGATGCTTTGTGTGTGTGCAGGTTTTTTTCCTTTCTTTTTCCTTTTCTTTTTCTTTTTTCTCTTTTTTTTTGTCATTTTAGAGTTGAATTTGGATTTTCAGCACATCATGGACAGTACATGGACAATATTGCTTTTTTAAAAAATTCAATAATTTGATCTTCCTCTGAAAGCAAGGGACATCGTAGTTGCAGTGTCACCTACTGTAACGATATTTTATCGTGTACCTCCTTTGCTCCAAAATTGCTCTGAATCATGTGTGTATTGGATTCTGATATTAATGACAAACTTCTGCATATATATATATATATATTTGCCTGAAACATTTTACATCTCTCTTGATTTTTATGTCGTATTTCACCTGTTTCTAATGACATGTGAAGCTGGGGTTAACACTCTCTTTGGAAGATTTTGCTCTTAGTTGGCCTAGAAAAATAAATTTCACTTTACTGGCTTTATAACTGTATGTCTGAGAGATCATGTTTTTAATGCTATAAATAATTTTGGGCAACTCAATTTAGAAAAAGAAAAAAAAATCCAGGAGGGCAGAGGCTATGGTCAAGCCGTCACCTGTGTGAAGTGATCGTGGTCACAGGGGACCTGTCTCAGCGTCCCCAAACACCCCTGGACCCATTTCCAGGGCCTGAGTGAGTGAGTGAAGGTGCCTGTGCCGCTTTGGGCCTCTTTTTAGAGCATAGCCCTGACAAAGGGGCTGCTTTCCTTGGGCAGGAGAGCCGCAGAAAACGTTTCGTGGAGTTTGAAGTTCGCCAAGACCATCTTTGATTGAACAAAGCTGAAAAGCTGTGAGTAGATGTGAAAGCTTCGCGTGGGTTTGCTCGCGTTGGATAGGCAGTAGTGCTCGGCTGGTCTTGGCAGGGTGTCAGTGCTGACTCTCTTGACCTCACTGTGGTAATCAGTTCTTTCCCCAGCACAGACCCACCACATGCATCTCGCCTCCCTTGAAGAAGCAGTGATTGAGTGTTCTTAAGTGATTTAATCTCTGCGTAAATCTGAAGCTCTGTAGATAAACACTTCGACTAAAAAGCATGTTAAACTCCAGTGTGTTCTCTTTTCATGCAAATAGAGGATTCTACTTCACGAGGTGTTTGTTCATAGTGTTCCTCATTAGTGTGGTCCTGTGTCCAAAGCTAAACTGGGTAATTTAGATAATTTAGCTACTTAGCTAAATACTGGTGTTCCCATCAATCTTTGTTCCTGCTGCTTGTTTCTTGTTTCCAGCAGCCACCAGCACGGGATTTGAAGGATATCTATGTCCCTTTGCTACCCTGGAAGCAGGTTTCCCCACCTCATAGACTGGGAAGTTTTGGTGAGCACTGGCATAGTTGTCCCAGGAGTCATGTGAGGTTGCTCACTAGAAATCCAATTCTGAACCGTAAAGCTCCTGAGCTGAATTCAGAGCAGCGAAACAGCCCAGAGGAAAGGAAGTGTGTTAGGAAGCTGCACTGCGGGAGCCCTGGGGTTTCAATGCCTCCATAAGCACCAGGGTGTAGAAGGTGAAGTGGGATTGAGAGATGGGACACACTGAGGTGGAAAGGAACATAAGGACTGGCTAGAGAGGATGTGGAAATAGGTAAGAAGGGGAAAGAGAGGGTTTCTGCGTTTCTCTGCTGCTAATAATGGAGAAAAGGAGGAGGGGAAGCAGATGAACAAAATGATGAATGCCTTTGCCTGGGAAAGGCAAAGTAATAAACACTCGGAGATGAGTAGGAAAAGGCTGCGACTATCTGAAATAATTTGCTGTTCCGCCTGAACCTGCTTTCCCGTGTTGTGTGTGTGCTTGTGCAGGCCAAAGCCTTCAGCCTGGGAAAGCAGGAGCGCTGGCACACCGGGAACAAGTCTGTTTTCAGGCCCCGTTTTGGAAGGAGAGCAGACTCGGGTTTAGTCAAGAGACGTTCAACACGTTACCTCCCTGTCTTCCTAATGCAGATACTCCTCAGCTTGCTTGTCTCTATTTTGTTTAGACCTTTTCCAGGGACAAAAGACCAGACAAAAACCATAACCATTGCTTGAAGTGTCCTTCAATTGGTATTATATTATTATGCCTGCATTATGAAATATTTTTAATCAATACCTATTTTCTCCTGTGTTGTGATGCATGTATAGTGATTATATGTATAATGCATTAAAAAAATCCAATATCGTTTATAGCTTTGTCAAAATAGCAGACATAAAGCAGTTGTTCTTGCAGTAAGAAATCATTTTGTTAAACTTGAGGTTGCCGTGTCGTGCCAAACTGCTCAGGCACATTTCCTGCACACGCCAGGTGCATGTAGCAAAAATACAGTTACACTGGAATAGCAGGTGATCTGCCTTAGACCAAGTTTATTTTTCCTTCAAAACCGCTGCTTAAAATGCAGTTATTTCCTGGTAACATTAGAAAGAATCTGCATATTTTTGATGTTTCTGGGAACAAGGGATGCAAGGAAGCATACCTGACATAGCTCTAGTGCTCCTTCTGGGATTAGCTGATGTTGTCCGGGGCTTGTATGGTTTTTAAAAAGATTTTTTCTTTTGGAAATCCTATAAATATGGCTACACTAGAGGGAAAAATATATAAAGCAGTTTTTTTTGGTACCGTACTGATGATTCTTCTTTATTTGTGTGTTCGGTGTACAGTCCAGAGATCACAAAAGGGACAGGTCTAAGACAAACTTAAGGAACGTCACAGCTGAGCAAGAAAGAGGAGGCTTGAGCAAGTTGCTCGGGTATTCAGAACTGTGTGTACAAATTATAAATCTTCTCGTCTTACATCTAATAAGGTGTTTCCTCAAAGTGAAATTAGTGCATGTTTTTAGCTTTGAAAGGTTCCAAAGTCCAGCTAGCACAAACCATTTGTCTGCCCTGAGGCAAAATTTGTAATAGAAACATTTCTATGCTTAGAGAAGGATTTGGAAGACATCCAGTGCTCAACTATATATATTAAAAATATATTTAATAAGGGATTTTTAATATATGGATGTTAATATTTGTCTTTGTACAAAATACTACATGGATGATTTTTCTTTCAAAATACTAGTTGCCATTGATGACGGCACGTTGTTGTTACCTATCCAAGTTGTTGCTGTTATGTTTTTTGATTTTGTTTGGTCTTGTTTCTTGTGAGCGCTTTTTTGTGCCGTGTTGGTTGGTTGTTTTCTTATGTACTTCACAGTTAATATGAGACCTTGATAACTAATAAATAGAGGCAGCTGTGGTGGCCAGTGCCAGCTTTCCTGCTGGAATATTCTTAGTGACAACAGAACTTTCAATATGTCCTGGACAAACCGAGCGCCGAAGTGGTGCTCAGTCCTGCTGCAGACTAGGTGAGTGCCATGTGGTCCCACGTGAAGGCAGCGGATTTACATTTGTGTAATTGCTGACGGCAGTGTTTGGCCGAAGTAAAGATGCTTCTTTTTTTTTTTCTATTTCTTTTTTAACACATTTTCTTTCTAACCTGGTTTCTTTAATAGGTAAGAAGAGTCTGTACATATTGGATTTTTTAAGTTAATGTTTGAAAAAGTCAAGTGCTTTAAAAGTAAGTTCAAAACAGTGACTGAATTCAGCGGCTTCATGGATTAGGTCCTGGGATGGTGGACACAAAGGGTCATGAGGAAGGGCTGCCTTTGTGCAGAAGTGGTGCTGGTAAGGTTTCCTAGTCAAGAATTTCCTTGGGTTAGTTTTCTCTTTGAGTAAGATCCTGATAGATTAAGTATTTGTACCACTATTTTTTAACAAAAATAAATCACTTCATTATTGGACAATTCATATTTTTTGTTGATCTGATTGATAATCTGTACTTCAAAGTTGAAAAATATATTTAAAATATCATCATTTTTACTCCTGTGTGACCCATTTATGTATGATCTGTAGTATCTACTAATTCCTGGTATAACCTCCTATTTGAGCTTTTCACACCCAGCCCTAACCTAGATAGGAGGGAGGTATAAGCTGTCGTATGGTACTTGTGGCCCTGAAATAAAAATCTGTGCCATTTTGTAGCAACTAGTGTAACTTTTTATTATGAAACAGTAGATTTTCCTGTTACTACTGAAGATAAGGGAAGCAAACCTGGCAGGTAGAGGGTTAGAAGGAAATGTGTGGGTGTGTGTATACGTACATGTATCTGGTAGGAGAGGGGAGAAAGGGTAGGTCTGTATAGCATGGGGTTGCATGTAGCCTTTGGTTACGTGCCTCTTCCTAAACCAGTCTGCAGCTGCTTGTTACCGATGCTCTGTCTAGCTGCAGATGTGAGGATAGGTATGGGGAAAGATCGGAAAAATCTTTAAATCCTGCCACCTCACAGGTCTTATTCCCGTATACTGGAATTCCCATAAACTTTCTCTTTCTCTAGTGTTCCTTTCTGCAGAGCTGGTGATAACCATTTGCAGACCCCTTGGTCAGACCGGATGGGTAATCTGAAAGGTTCCTGGTTTAGGGACTTTCCCTGGGAATCTTGGCAATAGCGACAATTTCTGAATTTGCACGGGTGGGGAAGGAAGAAGCGCAGGACGGGAACCGCGGTGCGTCCCGAAGAGCAGGCCGGTCCACGGTTATCCCGAGCCGTACCAAGGACCTGTTACTGCATCTGTTGTGAGGCCAATGTGTTAACCTCTCCCTTCCTAGAGGGCACGGGGAAGATCTGGAGCATTCCCCGGTTATGAACCGCAGCTCCGGATGGTTTCTGCGCACCGGGAGGGAAGAACCCTGCTACCCTGCAGGCGGTGCAAGCAGTGCAGTTCATGCTAACCCATCCCTTAGGCCTCAGGCCCTAAGGCATTATAAAAGAATTGCAGCTTCCTATTTGCTTTGTATCATTGTCAATGTTAAAATACAGTTAACTAGCAAAGACAGAACACTATGCTACCAGTACTTATGTCTGCTTCATGACCAAAACTCAACACATTTTCTTAAAAATAACCCTGTAGTGATTACGCTTGAGCCAGAACAGTGGCTCATCAGGAGTGAACAACGCGAGGCTCAACCGAACCACTGCTATTCCCTGGAGCTACTGCAAAACTGAGGAAATTATTTCATAAGAAATCTTTTTTTAGAGGAGCTGGCTGCTGACAGTCACATTTTCTGACCTGGCTTTAGAAAGATTTGAAATCTCACAGACATGCTTTGAGACACTTCAGCACTAGCTAACAAGCGTTCAGCAGTCTGTGCCGAAGTATTCAAAAGCAACAGGATAGACCTCTGTATTCTCTAAACAATGATTACCTCCTTTTCCTACTTGAACAAAATTGAAAAGTCAATTTTTAAATAGATATTGTGTATGTGGGTGTATTTTTATACACTTGTCTACAGAGAAATTTGTCAGTATCCTAGTGAAGATTCCCCGTGTAGGAAAATTCATTACAAAAACCTAAACCTTGGTGACTTGTAGAGAAAAGACAGTTCGCAGCTCCAGTTTTAATTCTGCCTTTAAAGCTGCGGATGTACCAGTTCTACTAATGTCTTAGGCCGTTGCACTTGCCACTTGCAAAAGTGGATTCAGATCGTGCACATATTAATGATTCTCTATTCTTGGGATGTGAAGTTGCTGAATGAGATGCTTAACACTAAATAAATACTGAGGGTGGGTGTAATGGAAACTAGGAAGGCTTTGCAAATGTATTTTGGCACTTCAGTTTGAAACATTTTGCTGTTTGGAAGCTATTTTCATACTTACAAGATGTTCAGCTTCTGGTAATACTAATTAATAATTGTAAAGGTAATCCTGTCACAAGGGAATGCTTTGAGAAATAGCTGTTAAAATCATAGCACAAACTTCCTATGTCTGAGCCATATTCGGTTTCATTTTCAAGACTCAGATTTTTGTGTGTGTTTTTTTTTTTGTACCAACTTTCTAAGTGTAATAATTCATTATAGTTCTGTCCTTTTTTAAGTTGGATCTGGTTACTCTCTTGTTCTCAGTTCCTTTATGAGAATTAAGGAGCAGTTTAGACTTAGTTGAGGACATTCATTTCAACAGCCTTTTAGAAAATACATCAAACGGATCTCAAAATGAGTGGGTTTAGACATCATTAAGGGTTCAGTGGACTATTCAGGTTCAATTTGCACAATTTCATCTTACCTCCCTTTTATCAGCTTAGGTACGCTGGGGTTGACTTGTAAGACAAATATGCCTCTTGCAGCAAAGCAGGAGTTATAGAAGAGCAAGCTGGGGTGACGTCTGTTCCTCAAGCTCCAAAGACAAACCTTCGTCTCCTGACAAGGACTAGGTAATCTCTAAGCCAGTCTTTGCTGTACTTTTCCCCTTAACTGCAAATTGTGCTTCAATGTGACGCTGCGGAGGGAGGACGTCTGCCTTGCTGCTCACCGTGTCCCTTGAGCAATGCGGTTGTGTGCAGCGCGAGTAAACCTGGCATGCTCCCTTAGGAATGTGAAAAGTGCCTTCAAATTAGATTGCAAAGAGCATAAAATAAGATGCACTAAACTCCACTGCTATTTTGGGGTGCTTTTTTGTGTGACAGAGTTTTTTTGTTTTTCTTCAAGTTCCAGCAGTTCTTAACTACAGTAGAGAGTAAATGCAGAGAGGGAAAGCTCAGCACTTGCCAATGCCTTTGAATTTCCATTTCCCACAACTCTCTCTGAATTACATATGCTGCAGCATATGATGGCTAGAACAATGCATACTTCTTGCTACTTCTTACTAAAAATGCTCTTTTATGAATTTGAAAATATTTAGTAATGAAGAAAATTACACCTCTCTGGTCTAGTGCTTTGGCTTTCTACCCGTCATCTTTCAAAGAGCAGTTGTTCTGCAGAATAGCTCCGGGAAGGCAGAGAAAGTAGAAGTTTCTGAAATTCTATTAGTAGCTTTGCGGCAAGATCTGAGGGCTGTGGGTTCTGGCTGGAGGAGGTAGGCTGCTCGGAATGCCCTTGAGGCCAGAATTACCATTCCCAGCTCTAGCCTCCCCTGTTAAATTTAGGCAGCAGCTTAGCTTTGTCCTCTAATTAGGAGTATCTGAGATGGGTGAGCTTATTGCTTAGAGTGTGTGGCGGTGCCCAGCCGTGGCTTACGGTGAGGAGAAGGGCTGCGCTCGTCTGGGCTAGGCATGGATGTTTGTTGTTAAGGGGCACATGTTGGATGCATTGGAAACAATGTGCTGGTTGTAAGAAAGATGTTTATATTCAATGATATTGCATGTGTTTATACCAGATCTGATCTTGGTGTTTCTCGTAACTGTTTGAATTAGAAAGTAAAACAACACATTAACGTCAAAAATAATGTTTGCTCTCTTGAGTCCAGTCCCTGACTTAGAGAGATTTAGATACTGTCCCTTAAGTGGAAAATTTCCATTTAAGGAGACCCAAGAAAACCAGAACGCACTATTTTCCACGCATGTTGACAAAGTAGGTCTCTTCAGTGTAGTTGTGTGGCCTAAGGTCGGTTTCTTTTCTTCCATTCTTGTGGGATTGTGTTTTTTTCCCCTCTCCTTTTCTCCCCTTTGCTGGGGAGAAGTGTCTGCCCTGGTTAGCCCTTTCCCAGGGGTTGTGAATACGAGGAGCCCTTCAGCAGGGTTCCAAGGTTACAGGGGCTATCTTGGGTCTCAGGAGCGGGATTTTCTGTCGGGGCTGGTTGAGCTACCAGAACAGACCTATTCTCTGCACAAAGAGCTCATGTATTCCCGAGAATACTTTGAACCCCGGCTCAAAAATTGAGTTTGCACAAGAGACCACCCTATTAGTCAAACAGTTGTTGAAAGAGAAGAATTGTTTGTTATCCTCCTTCCCCCATTCTGAGGAAGTCTGAAATATCCTTATCTTCAAAGCTTGCAGCAGCTTCGAGGCAAGCCTTGTGCAGGGCTGCCTTTCCATCCCTGCTCTTCTCCAACACCTGCATTCCTCACATCGCTACCAATGCTTGGACTGCAGCTCCAACTGCAGAGTTCTGAAGCCTGTGGAATTCATTTGGAATAGGTTCAGAATACAAGAATTTATTTTAAGCAACCACTGATGTAAAAATAAAGCAAATGTTGATCCAAGACAATCTGTCTGAAGTCAGTAGGCTACAAATAGACCTTTTTTCACATTTTATTTTATCTTGCAGTCTCTGCAGCTAGAGCTTTTTAGGACTTTTCATGTTTTGGCAGCTAAATGGTAGTGAAGGAAGACAAAAGTCATGTGGATCACACTTGGTTTGTAAATTGTACTGCAGTTTCTCTTCAACATTTTCATACTACTTTTTTTCATAGCAGCTAATACATATTCTCACCATAGGCAGCAAGAAATGCATAGTTAGTTGTCTGCATCACGTAGGAAACGAACAGGCACAGTTGTCCACCCAGGCTGGGTAAGATAATACTGATCAAGTCTCTCTACTGTTGCTGCCCTTCCTTTACAACAGAGAAGGGCAGAGCTTCGACCTCCCTAGAACGATACTCCATATGCATATATATATATATATGGAGTATATATATATATACACTTCACTGCATTTATTGTCTTAAATCATAGTATGGAGATTGGACAAATCAGAGGCTTAGGCTAATTCATGACCGGAGTGACTTGGAAGAACTGCAGCTGCGTGAGGCAGTGATGTCTTTATGGCGGTTCTGAAGCAGGTTTTCACTACCTGATGTTCACCCTTCTGCTTTCTGCAACATAGTGACACCTCGTTCCTGTTCAGTGTAATTTGGTGCTTCTTCGTTGTGGCTTGACCTGAAGCAATCCCAAGTGCCACTTCTACGCTAGCGTGCAGTGCGTTAGTTAATGTGTCGCTTCGTGTGCAATCATGGAGCAGATTGGAAAAGCCCTGTAAATATGCAGGTGATTTCATTTTCTGTAAAACATGATCAGTATTAGAGGTTTAGAGGTTTGTCTGGGCCAGTGTTCAAAGGTAAACATCTTGGAAAACATCGAAGAAAATAAGCAGATGCTGCTATCCATGTATACCCCAGGGCTCCTGTCCTGTGGAGCTCGGAGGCTTCAGGAGCTGGAGGTGGTCCCTGTGCGCTGGGCATTTCCAGCCTCTTCACATCTCCAAGTTCCCTTCAACTTCTCTCTCAGATTTGCTTTGAACCTGCTACCCGCCAGTTTCATTTGAGCTTCCTTAGTGGTTGGAGTCACCACATGCCTGGGAAATGGTCAGTCTTCCTGAAGGGAATTGCCCTGCTCTTCTTGAGGACAAGCAGAGCAGTTTGTCTGTTTTGTTGTTCCCTGCTGGTGTTAAAGCTCTCTGGCGATGCCGGAGCTGTGATGAGCCCCAGGGCCTCGGGACGAGCGGGATGTGGCTCTTCCTGCAGCTGGAGCCCCTGGCGCTGCCAAGGACCGAGGCCGGAGGAATGGGAGCACTTGCAGGACAAACGTTCCCAGCCATCCTCTTGGCTGCCTGGCCAATTCCCGCGTATTCAGCCACGGTCTGCAGAATTTTGACCATTTTCCTGTTTCCCACTAAACTTAGAAATGACTAAGGTACTGCCACACTTTTTGGGGTGAGGAGGGGGAACCCAAGCATTTTATTTATTTTTCTACAGGTGTGCTTGTCAGTCTGGTTTGACATAGAGGTATAACTAAATCTTGATAGCAGCTTGTTGGGAAGGAATAAGAGCTTGGTAAAAATACATGTTAATTTAAGAGATTTGTTTTGTGAAATAACAAATGCGAAGAGTGGAGGTAGGAGTAAAGATTCTTGAAACCTTCCTACTTGCTCTGGCAAGATGACTGCTTAAGTACTGTGGTAAAGGTAATTATTTCAGAATGAAATTCTTGTGTTTGAAATGCACATTTGTTTTAAGAACGTTCTTTGCCCTGTTTGTACCAGACTCACTTTACGGCTGTCTCGGCTGCTTTGGTTCTTTGCTCATTAGGAGCATGAAGCCGATGGAAACGCTGTGCCGGGGAGGATGATCCGGGGAGCACAGGTGGGGCAGCGTGTTCGAACCCGCGCGTGCGTTCGCTCAGACCCGCGCGTGCGTTCGTTCAGACCCGCGCGGTCACGCAGGGTATGCCGTGCTGAAGGACAGCCCTGCGCTGCATCCCCGGCGCTTCTGAGCAGGAGCCTCCACTGCTTTTCCCGGGACTGTCCTCAGCTTCTCCCTAACACCGAATGTGCAGTCTGTCTGCGGTGCTGCACATGCCTTCCTGCTTGGAGCCTCTGGAGTTTGCTCGCTTTCTCTTTTTTTATGACCAGTTTGATTTCAAGGGAGCAGAAGTATAACAAAAGCTCCTTGAACAGAACGATACTCTCTCTGGGTTTAATGGAGCATACTTCACATGGCTGCCTCCCTAGGCCCGCTTGTTTTGTCTGCCTTCTGGAGTACTACCCCGTAAAGAAATCCAACACTTCGCTGTTTCCTGTTGCTCATTTTGTTCAGCGTCACCTATAAATTACTTTGAACTCAATTACAAAACCTTCAGAAGATAATCAGAAGAAAACTGGAGACAGGAAGAAATAATACTGATTTGTTTTTATTCTATAAATCTGCTTTATTGCCAGCTATCTGGGCACAGGATAAAAAAGGGAAGGTTATAAAGAACGATGCTATTTCTGGTTGGCAGTGCACAGGAGTTGATTTAGTATAATCAATGCAGAGGACTTGCCCAACACACACCGCCGCCAAGTCCTCTAAATTAGCAGAGAGACTTTTTGTTGCTTCAGATTTTTTGTCCCTATTTTGATTTTTCATCAACCCTGATTTGTTCTTGCATATTTTCAGCGCCTTTCATAAATTACTTTATTGATGATATACCAGTTATTCCTAACAGTGTCTAGAGAACTGTAGTTGTGGCACAATACAAATAATTTACAATTTATCTTTCCAATCCAGGGATCTGTTCTCATAAAAACTAGCCTGTGATAAGTGCTGTGCAATCGCTAACAGCACATGGTCGTGGTGTTAGGCATTGAATGAGGGCTGTCATAAATGGTTGGAGGCAATAAGATAAATGGAACAAGACAGCAAAGGATCAATAAACTGATGGAATCACCAAGTTTTATGAGTGTTTTACCCGCAATGTGCTGGATTTGTCCAAACACTTTTGTCACTGCTAGAACCTATGCAAAAATAGTAAGTTAATACATGCTTGTTATGGTACTGCCACTTGCTCAATCACAACTTGGTCACTGATGGCAGCTTTCACAACCTTTGAGGGATTTATTTATTCTTTTTTCCAGTTTGAGCTTTACATTGTGTACTTAATGAGATATCAGAGAGAAACATGGGCGTTTTTATCTCTTTTCACATACTTCCAACTGATCTTTTTCAGTACCTGGGCCCGATTAAATAGAAAAGCAGTGTAAAGAATGAGTGCAAAAATATGGTAACTTACAAACAGAGAAGAACACATACCCAGATGAGATTAACCGCAAACAGCAGCGGGGTGCCGCAGTTTCGGTGTGGAGGGGATGGACTGGCAGCAGAAGGGCCTCGTGCATTCGTCACGTTGTCACCGCGCCGGGCTGGGCATGTTGGTCCTGCTGCGGCGCGCGGGGCCGGCGGGGTGACGCTTGGGCTCTGGGGAGGTTTCTGTGGCGCGGCCGCTGGCTCTCCCGGGGTGACGGACGGGGCTCCGTGAGCGCTGAGCGCGGCCGGGGCAAAGAGGGCTTCGTTGATGGGCCCTTGCAGTGAGGCTGCACTCTCCCTTTCTGCTTGCTTTTACCTGAACGTACATGGCAAAGCCTGTCTGTGAAATTCCTGAAATCTGTTCGAGTTTACAAAGGAGGAGGTATCGGTATGCGTATACCTGTACTGCATAGTGTATGTTTTGCTGTTCTTCTTTCCTCGCTGTGCCTAAATTCACTCCTACCTAGTTCCAATTTCTTGAGCAGATTTGCTCATTGCAAAGCTGTTTCCCTCCACTTTTTCTTGGCAGTTTCTTTCCCGCTTAGCAGAACTTTGCGTGCAGGCCTCCACGCGCGTTGCCGCATGGGATGAGTGGACACAACTGCAGCTAGGTGCTGCCCTAGGGTTTGGGTTTTTTCCCCTCCAGGCTAGACAAGCCCAGGTCCTTGAGGCTCTCCTCTTCCACCACACAAACACAGTAGTGTTGGCGCTCGCTGCCCTGTGTGTCCTGTCAGCCCCTCTCCTCTTGGCGTGGGGAGCAGAGGGAGCTGCCAGGCCTGTCCCCGCTGGCTGGCCCAGCTATGTGCTTAGCGCTCGCCGCCGCGAGGGCGCAGTGCCGACCCGCTCCGTGCTGCCCATGGGCACCCGGGCCCTGCTCACCACAAGCCAAGCGCTGCTAGGCCCAGCCTGGGCGCTCCTCACGCGCCCTCCTGTTTGCCTGGAGCTCCTTGGGGTTCCTCCCTTGGTGGAGCCTCCTGCCGAGGCCCCTCCGCGCGGCCGCCCGGCGCTCCCGCTCTGCTCCCCGTGTGGTGGCACCTTCAGGCTGCTGGAGGATACGCTCTGTCCCTTTGCCTAGAGTACCCATGAAAACATTCAAAAGTATTTGCCCTGATATGAACCCTTTCAAACTCTTGGCCATTACCTTTTGAGCTGCATTGTCCAGCCAGTTTTTCCACCCACCTTGTAGTCCACATATCCATATCTCCTCAGCTTGACTGCTAGGAGAGGTGCCATGGTGTTATAAGCAGTAATTAGAGGCCTTTACACAGACTTTAGTAAGTTTTACAAAGAAATTGTGCTGCCCTCTCCTTATCTCCAAGAGCCGGTCACCTTACTGGCGAAGACAGGTTGTTCAAAAAAACTTGACCTTAATATGTGCTTGTTGCTTCAAATCCGCCCGTTCCGCGTGCGTCCGGAAGCCGCCTTGTTAGGACTTGCTCCTTTCATCTTGAAATTGAACTGCGATTGAACTGAAGGTGACTGGAGCCCCTGCATCCTCCTCCTCACCTCGTTTGTTGTTTTGGCTTTGCTCTTGAACACACATGAGCTTTGATCTGGTATTTTCACCACGGTATATCCATATATATCCCTAGTGATACTAGTGCGGCGTTCCCGAGTATACTTTGGTGCTTATTAGAGTTGGACTTTTATCACTTGGTGTTGCAAGTTCTTTTCTACGCTTCTTAGAGTCAGGTTTAAGTTTGACCACCCTGGTGAAATGTTGTTTTTCTCCTGCCTTGTAAGATTTCTAATACTCCGACAGCAGTGCCCCCAGCGCTGTTTTTTGAGAAACTGTGTTGTTGCCTCTCTTAAATTATGAAATAAAAGCCATTGTATTTCTGTCCTTTATGTGCTGTATTTTAACAAGTTATTAATCTTTGAGGGAACCACTTCTGTCCTAGGGCACTGCATCTACAAAACTACGTAAAACCTGAAATTTCTACATAGATCGTATTAAAAATATATTTTAAGTACAATTTACTCACTTATGCGCTTGTTTTTCATTTCACACCAATTTACTTGTGCATAATTTCATTGACCTTTGTGGTACTAAGTGCAGTCTTAAACATTAAGTACATGAATAAGCGATTCAAAATTGTGGTTGTAAATAACAAGTTGTTTTGTAGACAGAAATGTGTCCTATTGATGTGGTTTCTTGTTTGTTTGTTTTGAGGGATTTTTTGTAAGTTTGCACTTCACATAAATAACTACTGATGCCTCCCATAACATACCAAGGTATTGCAACATAGTTTTCTTATTTCAGAATGCTCAAAACTGAAAATACAGAATAATCTTGAAAGAACAAAAATCTGCACGACCTTTTACTCTGGCTAATTTCTGAGAAATAAAAGACTTGGAAACGGGACTCTCCTACCAAGAACCATACCTCCCCAAATTGTGCTGTGCCTCGCTATTAATTTCATTCAGTACCTTACAAAGATGCTTCCAACACTTTTTGGATCTTTTATATAAAAAGAAACATTTTCAGCAGTGCTCAATATTTTTGTCCTAACTGTTCTTTGGCTGTGTTTTGCTCTCCTCTTCATCATAATTATCTCCTACTGGAGACATGACCTTACTGATTCCCTCCTAAAGGGTCTGATACTTGACTGCTGTTGAAAGAAATCTGTCTCGTGCACAACTGCTCTCTTTGGAAATGGCAGCTCTGCTCAGATGCAGCCTCCTGGAAACCATATGGTAGATATTTTCATCTTGTCCAGCTAAGTTAATAATTCTGAGCTTGACTGTCGTCACAGTCTGTTGTTAATGCAACAATCTGTCTTAGAAATGCCTGCAAGAGGACTGAGCAAAATAGAACTAGGAATGTGTAAATAAGATCATGAGACTCTGTAGCAGTGAGAGGGTAGTAGCTGGAGTCTGTCCTAAATAACGGGCTAACTTTTAACTCCAGTTGAAGGGGAAAGTGGAGGAGGAGGAGAAGTCTTTTGCAACCAGAATATTGTCATTAAGTTTTTTTAGTTGTCTCCTCTTTGTGCAACTGGACTGTTAAAAACTCATAATTAATTAATGGATTTTGTAAAACAGATGCATTTGAATTCTATTTCTGTACATTATGCATCTGTTCTCAAAGATAGTCTGCAATGTGGTATCAATGATCGCCACTCAAGAAAACAACTTAAAACCACGGCTTGAAGGTTCCCCATCCTGCATTCCTTCTGCCAACCCAGTTCCTGAGGATTAGGCTGTTGCTTCCCTTGGTACTGAGAAGAGAGAAGAACAATATAAAAAGTGTCTTCTTTATATGGGATATGAGCTTATTTTTGTTTATCTTCTGATGCGTCAAACACTGGGTTCTGTGCTGCTTTAGTACAAATCCTGACTGTTCTTAAATGGCAGAGTTAAACTATGCTTGACGTTGGTGGCCTCTCTGGACAGTATTTCTGATAGCATTTGGAGACTTCTTTTTCTTTTTTTTAGAGAGTTTGATGTTTTGCTTGCAAGCATAATTGCAGGAAGAAAACAAAAGCGCACACAGATGAAGGTGCTTTTCTGCAAAACTAGAAGTTCAGCTGGTATTAACCTCAATGATTCAAGACCTTGAATTTGTCAGAGCTGGCAAGGCCAGGTTGTGATGCATAAAATCTGCAGGATCTAGTTTTGAATGGTCGATTTGCTTAGTTTCAGTGTAGACTCTAAACAGATTCTAACCTGTTCTCCACCTCACTACATATTAATTTCATTTGAAAGTTAGAGACTTGAAGAAAAACAGTCTTCCTTGTGTCATCCCTGAGCACACAACCTTTTTTTAGCAGAAGTGCTGTGGTCCGAAGCAGGATTTCCAACGGAAATAGCAGTTTTGTGATGGCAGGTTTGGGATGCTCTGGGTGCCGGCTGCTCTCCGGTGCCGGGGCTCCGGAGCAGCTGGCAGTCCGCTCCGGTGCTCCGTGTGTCATTCCCGGATCAGTATGGTGGAAGAAAACTGGGCTTCCTCCAACATTCTGTTTCAGTTTGGAAACAGTATTTCCAACTGTTGCATCTTGTCCAGAACTAGCAAAACTAGATAAATATCATCATTCTTCGGATGTGCTTTCCACTCTGATAAAACATGAGCAATTATTTAAAGAGGAGTCCCCCACCCCACCCTCGACCTTGGTGACATACACTAAGTTTTGGTCTTTTTTGAGCATCATCTGAAAACACTGCGTTAGAAAACCGGTGCAGATGTGTTGTTAGCTTTGGGCATGGGCTCAGCGCGTGATGGTGTGAACCGGGGGGTGTTTCCCTCTGCTTGCCCCCGGGTGCGCGGGGGGTTTGGGCAGCGCTAGGTGGTTCCTCAGGGACGTCCCCGCTCTGCCGCGCGGCTCCGAGGGGAGCGCGGGCCGCGCTCCGAGGCTCCCTTCCCCGCTGCAGGCAGCCCCGCCGGCTCCTCTCGGCGCGCGCTGCCTTCGGGCCTTGCCCGGGGCCCTTTCGGGAGCGTTGTCATGCTCCAGCTATGCGGAGAACGAGGCGCTGGGGGTTATTTTGGGGTTTGCCTCGCTCTAGGCCCGTTCCTCGTAGCCGGCACCTGCCGTGGCTGCAGCCCTTGGGCGGCCCCAGCTCCCTGCAGCGGAGCCCACCCGAGACCCGGCCAGCATCCAGCTGGGAGATGCTTTGGAGTGAGAGTTTCTTCATCTGCACCTTTACACGAGTTTTCTCCCTTCCCTGCCCTGTCCCCTCCCCAGATTTACAGTCCTGTTGAACGTTTTTGTCTGGAAGCTCAAGCAGAGCTGGTTACTCTAGCGTGCTCGCTCTTGGAGGCCTCAGCTGCCGGGGAGCGCGTGCCAGCCTCCCTGCTGATGGGCACATCTGTTATATTTTATCTGTTTGTAATCCAACTCTTTCAGAGGCCGTTTCTGTCCATATACAGCCAATGCCATTGCGCATCAGTCTCCAGCGCAGATGGCAAGTGTGCTCAGGACGGCGTTGCCGGCCTTGGCCGCGCCACAGCCCGGCGCTTGGGGTGATTTCCTAGCCTGTGTGTTAGGACACATACAGTCTGCAAACAGTGCTGCACTAAGGACTTTTCTTCCCTTTGAAACGCTGGCAGTTTGTGTCTCTGTTATTCTGCACTCGTGTGAGTCGGGGTGAACAACGCGCTGTGCCGAGGGTAGTCCTTGGCACCTGGGCCGTGGTGAGGCGCCGAGCTGCGGGAGTGCTCACAGAAACCCAAGACCTCACAAAGAGCGGTGCGAATAAATACCGGGCTAGTATTTAGACTGGAGAAGCTCTCAGATACTTTGTGCAGATTTTTTTTAAGTGTATTTACATAATAGAGCTATCAACCAATTATGAATATTTACATATAGCCTGACAGCAAAAAAAAAGGACGGACGGGCAGGCTGTTGGACTCGTCCTAGGTCACCCCTGCCAGGGAATAGCAAGAGTGCCCTAGACAAGTATCCAAGAAGCAGAACCCTCTCAGTCTGGGTTGAGGGGGTTGGGGGTTTTGTTTGTTTACCAAAAACCCTTTTTTGTTGTTTTTTTTTGGAAGAAAGCCAGTGACCTCATGCATCACGCAGCCAGCAGAGAGATGGCACTCTGAGTGTGAAGTGGCTGCTCAGAGCAATTCGTTCATCACTACCAGCACATGTTAGTTAGCACTTCAAGTGCCGCTCTGCTTTGCACTAAGTGTTGCTTGCTAGGTTTGGTAGTGCTTTACTTATGTGTGATTAAGAAAAAATCTGCTTTGGCAGTAAAATGGTGGATTATGAGCATTTTATAGAGGGGAAGAAAAGTCGAATCAAAAAGCTAATTATGGCATAGACATTTCCTAGCTTGTGCAGCTCTGCTGGGAGAACAAAGACAGCTGCAAGGGCAAGCTGCAGAAAGTACCAGTTAACTAGTCTGCTCCCTGACTGTGCACACGTGTCCTGGGCAGCGATGCCA
>NW_010581639.1:0-36295 GCF_000705375.1 Tinamus guttatus
AATAACAAGGAATTAATGTACTTTTTTCCTGATAAAAGCATCTGTTTATTAATGCTTAGATCACCATAGAGGATTTTTGTTATTTCAAACATTTGAAAGGCAGAGGCTATCGTCTAAATTTTTGTTTTCTTTAAATGCTATTTCTGAAGGTGCACATATTTGTTTGAAAATAATTGCAAATGTCACCACTCTGCTTCATTTTATGTGTTGCCTGGCTTTCAGGGATAAGGGCACTTAAGTTGCTGGTAAACTCCAGCCTAGAAATATTCTGGCCTTTTCAGTTTCTAAAACATATTTTATAAGCAGCATTTCCTTTCTAGCCTGCAGCAACAGGACTTGACATTTATATATTGTCCCACACATATATCACATAATGTTGTCAGATTCTTTATGATTAACTGATGTAATTGACTTCTGAGATAAAAAGAAATGTATGTGGGAGAATCCACCGAATAAAACAAAGTTTGGATTTTATTTCAAAGTTCAACTAAGAAAAGGAAAAAGCAGGTCTTTCCCGAGGGCAGCCATTCTTTCAGGAAAAACAAGCATATGAAAAGAGGCTGCACAAGAAGAGGGGATAAGCAAATTTATCCTACACCTGGACAGGGTATCAGATCCATATGTCAGAGAGAATGCAGGAAAACATGGAACAAAAAATTTATCAGAGAAGCTAGAACTGATAGATATTATTCTCAAAGTGTATAGTAGGCCTCCTGCCTTTAGGAAGGACTGAATCACACTGATTTTTGGGCTAATCTTTTATTCAAACATTACTCAAGTATTAAGCTTACAGTCCACATGTGTCTAAATGCCTCACGACCATGTGTATTCCTGGTGCTGTTAAAAAATAAGACTTGAAAATTTACAATCGATGTGAACAGAACCACACTTGCATCTGAAATTGCAGAGCAGAGGTCTCACATGATGCTTTAGGTGGTTACTTTTAAGTGTTACTAGAATACTTGCCAATTAAAACATTCCACGATTAACTTAATTCTCCGTTTAGTCCCTTTTAACTAACAAACTTATAATGTGTTTTGCAATCATCTGAGCACCTCTGAGCTTCAGAACTTCAGGTTTCTGCATTAGCTCTATAAATTCAAAGATATTTTTGGGACAATTCAATAAAATGGGAAAGGTCAACAGCAGCATTGAAAAGCAGTGTAACACAAGATGTCAAGGAGAATGGCAGTGATTGGACCATCATGTCCTTAATAACAGGAATATTTCAGATCTCACTGCACCTATTATGAAAAAAAGAGGCTTTTGTTAAAGTCCTGAAGGGTTTATGTATTAGCCCTCAACACTTGCTTTTTACCACAGGTAAAAAGTCTGGGTAAAAGAGTACCAGGATGAATATCATTTTCCATTTGCTTGATGATGAAAAGATGTCAGATTAACCAGATTGATGTGAAAGAAGTTTCCACTGATTTATTTATTTTTACTGGACTGCCGTATGATTCTAGGAAACTTGTCTTTCTGAGGAGGGCAAATCATTAGATTCCACAATTCCAGAGGACCGTTAGTGCTGCCAGGGTAGCGTGTAACTAGGTCGTGTTACATTGTATCGCCTATTGGAAGAGT
This sequence comes from Tinamus guttatus, assembly GCF_000705375.1. The sequence continues at coordinate 1,585 of NW_010581639.1, forward strand.
TTATGAGATCTAATCTTCTTTAATGCATATATTAAGAGCGCCTCTATTTTGTTTCATATCACAGCAACCAATCACAAAAACACGAGTGAGCTCTGAGACACTGAGCTTGTGTTAGTTTTTCACTACATAACTGAACTTCAGCAGCGGAAAATAAATAAGAATACTTCAAGACCCGAAGAAACCTGTTGTGCTCGTGTTAATAAAAGAAAATTGAACGGAGAAAGGAATAACACAGAGAAGATTAAATGACTCCTTATCTTGTAGTGCAGTGACATTTTCTTATCCTTCTTAGAATTTGTGGCCAGTTCCAGGAGTTCTGTTAGTAAACTCGATTATTAAAACTCAAGCTCCTTGCTGAACTTTAAAATATTTTCCCTAGTGCCCATTAGAATGAAAAGAAACCTTCATTATTTTTTCTATTTGAGTGGCTTCCTTCTGTCAATGCTGTTCCGTGAGTCATCAGCAGCCGATGCATCACTTTACTGCTTTACCTTTATTTATAATAACTAGAAATGCAGAGTGATACATATTATGAGTTAAGTAATAATTTATGACAAGATATACAGTATGCAAAATGTCATATAGTTTGCAGAGATTAATGCATGAGCCAAGTACAAATACATTAACTTAACCAACTACCTGGAAAGCAAGCTTAATGAAAGAGAGAAATGAGTGTAACATAGGGAAAAAAAAAAGACACCGCGGCAACAGAACATCATATGCAGAACATGCATGTTATATATTATATAGAATATGTTATAATATACTAGATGTATGAATTATCTCATGTGAGCTCATGTTGGAGCTCACGTACACGGATACTCTTCACTGGTAGGCAGGGACATACTTAATGATAGCCCAGTTTTGTCTCATCCAAGTTCTAGTGCTGGAAGTTGTTTAGCAAAGGTTAGCCTTTAAAAAGCTTGTTCCAGGACAACATGATTTCATACCCCTAGGTATAACATCTCAAAGCATGTTTTTGGACTATTTAAAATAAAATTTTTATATCTCTCTTAAGTCCCACTTCTGCAATAGAGTTTAGTAGAAAAGGCAAGACTAAACCTCAGTCTTCAAGTCTGAGCATTTCTAACAAACTGCTGCATGCTGTTTGGGAAAGACCTGCTTACGTCCTCAAGCACATATGTAAAGATAGGACTATCTGTGGCCCATACTGGTCAGCTTCAGAAGTCTCTGGATTTCTTCTCTAAGCCTGGAATATTGTCTGTGATAACATCAGAATTTACACTGTAAGGCTCTTGGCCTTTAAGTCAGGTGTTTTTTTCCTGGAGTCTTTTGTGTTGGCTCTGCTTACAGATTGGCACAGTCTAATTTGAACCTTTACTTAAACTAGTAAGCTGAGGCTTGATGGAGGCTTTGAGAATCTTAAAAAGTTGCCATCAGAAATGTGTGACCTGCCATCTTATTCTTTCTTTCTATAATGGGAGACCCTGTTTGTCCTCCGATACTTTGGGCATCACGTGTTACAGCTAGTTAAGGCATAGGAGAAGGCAGTCCTTAATTCAGCATCTTTTCACAGTTGCAGGCCCTGGACCCCTGGACTTTTATGTCAATGTAGGGGAGACATGAAAAAAAAAGTTCAAAGAAAGAGATTTAGAGAGACACAGTTGTTCTGGCTGATGCCCTTCTTCTGTCCTAGAGGCCGTAGCTGTCTCCATGTGCTCACAGCAGACCCTGCCTGGCTTGGTTTCTGAAGCTCATTACAAATTGCCATAGGTGATAAAGATGACTAGCTGTGTATTTACTCCTACATTGTGGGCTACAGTGTGAAATTTAAGAGCCCCTCAATATATAGAAAGTCCAACTAGATGATTGAATGGACCTTTCTAGCACCGTGAATCTGTCTATAGATATATAACCATTAGGATTCTGTTTTCTGTAGACAGGGCCATTAAATTTATGGGATTTGGCAGTTTGCAGAGGTAGCTGCCATTCTGTGAGCTAGAACAGATGCTGCCTGTTTCACTGAGATGCACAATACCTTGTTTGGAGAGTCTTTGTAGTTCATATTAATCTAAAATACATCAAATACATTTAAAATATAGATTAACTTTAGGGACAAGGACAAATATAGCATAAGGCTGTTTAAATGATTTGTCTCCATATGGAATTTAATCAGAAATCATAAAATTATAACCAGAGAATGTCCATCAGAAATCAAGATTTCCTCCCATGGTGCTCTGTCTTTGCTCGTGGCTTCATTTCCACAGTCACTCCTTGGAGGGAAATCTTACATTTAGCTGTTCAGATACAGTCCCTTGGTAGAAAATGTTCTCAAAGATCCCTCTTAGAAAAGACTGCTACAAAAGTACTGTGATAATATTGAGGCACTGTGAATTTGAATATGCATAAATACTGAATCTTTACACAGTGATTATCCATATGTTTCAGAAAATATGGGTTTAAATCTTTATATGTGTGATTTACGAAAAAGACACTAAAGAACTAAAATATTTCCTGTTTTAATTCCTAATTTTTACTAACAGTAAACAGAATTGCTGACAGCAGGAACTATTTTCCCATAAAAGTAGCAAAAGAGTGGGTGCTACATATGCAATACCAGAGTGTATTGCAGAGTGGAAGCTGCATGTTTTTTAGCAAAACATACTTTGGGAAACATTAATTACAATTATTTATTTCTCAGTCACCAGAATTATGCGCGGTCTACATTTTAACCATCTTTTTCTCAATTTCCTTAAATAATTTCTAGGTTCACATGGTAACCTAAGAAAGCTGTTCAAGTTCCTTATTTATTTTATTCTTGTAAGCCACATGTATACAGCATACATTTAATTTTGAAACCAGCTATAGAAGAGTATTCTTTTTTGCTGTATACATGACATATATGGTATTACTGTAAGAAAGAAAAATAGAAAAAGCCAGGTATTGTGCTCTGCCATTGCTTCAAGACATTATATGATATTCGAATGGAACAACAGTAGCTACCGAACTGGCTTGCATAGGAATGAACATGAACAAAAAGGACCTTTGCAAGGCTCAGACAGTGGACTGAAAGTTTCTATTCAATCCATTTCTGGGTTCAAGATTTGGGGAAGGCTGTTCGGGGAAAGTTACCTAAATACCTATTTTTGTCGTCGCAAATGAGTTAAAGAAGAACAGGTATGCTGCATTTACACCTGTCATTAAGCTAATGTATCACAGATGACTTTGTGTATATTAGAGCAAAAAGAGAGGTCATATTCCTCTTGAATATGTGCTGAAGGCACATCTTCTGTCTGACTACTATAAAATGCATTAATTGTCTTCCTCTTAATAATGTATTCTCTCCTGCCTTTTGTTGTGCATACTGGCTGTTTTCTTTTGTAACATTCATGTGTGATTGTAACTAATCATAATTTTCAAGTGTTATTTACTCCATGAGGGAGCAACTGTACTGACAATAGTGCTAAGCGTTGTTTGCTTCCAGTAATCTAGAGAGATTTGCTGGCTCATTTCTTTTCCCCATAGTAACCTCATGATAACCATACTGACTGACAGTTCTCTCAAGAAAGTATTAAAAAGTACCTACTTTTTATTGCCTTAACGATAGCCTGTTTATCTTACTATTTCTTTTTGTACTTTTCTCCTTGGAATAACTCTTAAACTGGCTTAAACACTTTTCAGTTTTTATGATTCCATAAATAATCTTGTTTATGTGTAGAGTATATAACTCTTACTCCTGACTCCCACACAGGTAAATATGGGAGAAGTATCTAAAGATAATTAAGCTATATATATTTACAGGATGAAAATTCGTAAGGTATCTTTTGTTAATATATTTCTATCAATGTTCTTTGCCCTAGCTTGTATAACAAACTTGGTATACTGAATTCTGTAACTTTTAATCACACAGCTTATTCTCTTGATGCCTTTTTTTGAAGTTTGAAGGTTGCCCTGCAGACTCTCTCAACCAGTGTTTGCTGCCCGCACAGCGAACAGCCCTGACGGCAGCGCCCAGCGGCCGTGTGTGGGTGATGGACGACGCGCTGCGCTCTCTGCGCCAGGGCACTGCCAGCAGAGCAGCTGCAGCCACGTATGCCCAGTCAGGCACTTGATGTGGCCTCTCCACTGTCTAAATGTCAGGTGAATCAGCAGGTATTCTCATGGCTGCTCCTGATACTACTCCAAAGAACAACCCTTCTTTACAGGGTCATGTAAAGACAAACACTCTAAAGCTAGGCTGCAGCCAGTTTGGATGAGGAATTACCCTCTAGAGCATCTCTGAGTGGGGAGAGACTCACAGAGAGGAACGGAGACTCCTTCTCCAGCAGGATCCTTTCAGTGTTTTGGTTCAAGTCACTGTGGTGAAACTATTTGGTCCTTGCAAAATGTGTATGAGATAAGTATATCCATTCATCAAATAAAATACGGCTCAGCAGGTACAATTTAAACAGCATTGAGATACTTCTACCAAACAAGTTTTGGATCAGCCTCTGAATTTGGTTATCCAGGTATATGTTTTTTGCATCTATTTCCTTCTTACATTTTAGTAAATTATATGTTATTCCAAAAGAGATGCCAGCAATGACAAAAAATGCCAGTTTACTTATTCTACTCACTAAATGTCCTGTGATTTCTCCTGCTTTAATTGACAGATAAATGGTAAAGCTTTATTAATTTTCCTAATTTTCCAATGTGCAACCTTTGGATCTCATTATGTTTAGCCACGTCCATCATAAATTTGAATCAGCATGCACAATAGCATCATCACACACTAAGCCTGAGTAGTATTCCATAATCTGTGGTTCCTTTGCATTTTCAGATGTAATTATCTACCAGTTCTTTCTGTTTCTTGAGAAATGATACTGAAAAATATTCAAATAATCTTTTTTCCAAGAACTTGAGTTTCAAATAACTCTATTTTGTCTGCTGAGAAAAGAGCAAACCACTTTGGGTAAATATTTTATTACTTGATGAATTCTCTTCAATTTCCTTAATGTTAATCTTTGAGAGATAACTATGTACCTCAGTTCCTTTTGCTTCTGTTCAAATACATCCAGCATACCAATACTGTCTATATTCTTTCCACTTAGCTTCACAATTTTTGTTTCATGTCCTTTATCTTACAGCCAGAAATTGAGCCATATTCCTTTATTATTTGGAATAGTTCTGGGATTGATTCTGAAGCTATTAAAATATGCTATGAAGCATCATCTGCGCAAAACAGATTTTTTTTTTATGAAAGACATTTCCACTTTCTATCTGCCTTGCTTTTTCTCCCTCTCTCTTATACTGCTTGTCAAAAGTTCTGGTGACACAGCCGAAGGGAAACAAGCCTGCCAGTATAGACCCCATTGCGGACAGGGTGCAGAATAAATAACTTGTCTGCAGGTAAACTGCCCCTGCTTCTTTTCTTGTTGTCTTTTCTTCGTTCTTTCCAAATGAAGAATTGGAGGAATGTGTAGGGGATGCTGGGAGTCATATTTCTGGAGGACAGTGGTGATAAGAAAAGGGATGATTTTCCCCTTGCATGAGGCGCAATGGGTATTGGAAAGCGGGGGTAGCTCTAATTTTTCCTACAGTCTCCTAATCATAAAAATAAAGTCTGGGACACAGAGGAGAAATCTTCATCTTAGAAGTTCTCTTGGAAAGAACGTTTCTGTCATTATTCCTCCCAAGTGGGTGGTGAAACGCATTCAATTACAACTCTTTTTCAACATGGGATTCTATTCTCTTTTTTAGGTAAAGCCAGGTCTGCAACTAGGGAAAAACCTGCCTTCTTTTAAGGATTGAGAAAATCAGGTTGCAGGGTATGCTCTTTTCAAAGAGTGTGCAAACTATGCAGAAACTCTGGGTTTGTGGGTAGGCCCAGATTCCAGAATCTAATGTATATCTTTACTCTTATATTTTTCCTCCCAAAAAGGACGGAACAGAATGCTACAAAAGACACCGCAAAATCTTTCTGGCTCAAAGAAGAATCAGGCAGTCACAAACACAGACACAGACTGTGGTCCAGGTAGGTGGTTTCTCTAATGTTTTATAGTGTATGGCAGTACAGTGTTCTTTCTTGAAAGAGTGCAAAAGAATTGCCTCTGTGATAGTTGTGTGCTGTGTTTTTCCACAGTGTATCACAGTTACTGAAAAACTTCTGGCTAAATAAACATGTTGAAGACCTTCAGATTTTTCTCTATATATCTCCTGGAACACAGTTTAATTGATATAGTAGACTGCTGCATAAATCATGAAGGGAAATGGAAACTACTAAAATCATGTTTTCACGAAGCTACCAGTTAGATCAGAGACCTCCTTCTCTTTCTTTGCTGCTACTCTATGGAAAAGCCCACTGTAAATGATGCCAGATGACCATTTCCTTGTCTCTCCAAAACTGACTGTCTGTTGAAATTACTATTGAGTATCTTCACAAAACCCTTAAACCCTTACATTGTGTCTTATCTCTCTCTCTCTCTCTCTATATATATATATATATGTATATATACACATCAGTTGTTATCTCACACTAGGTAAGTGTGCATGGCTATGTCCCTTGCTGTGGCGGGCTAACTAACACCATGGAAGAATTCCTTACCCTGCTTATTAGATATATACCTCTAGATGACATTGGAGAGGCCTATGAAGAAGACTGCACATGTTTCATCCACAGACTACTCAGAGTAAGTGTTATTTCAAAGGACAAAGTATGAAGTCAGAGCTTACTACATGCTTATGATAAAGTGTGTCTGAAACTATTCTTCCCTTTACAGCTGAACCATCAATTAAACAAGTCTTCTACCCTTCTTTTAAAAGGATTTTCCTTTTAGAAAATGCAGTCTTATACATTAATCACCATGGAATACAAGGTGCTATTTTACTAGTCTGAAATGATTTGCTTATCAAATTATTCAGTAGAGGTAACTGACTTCTAGCAAGTCTAGCAACAGACTTCTACAGGCACTCAGAAATGTATACCGTGAAGTACAGATTTGTCACTGCACTTTGTGGAGTATATTATACTAATGAAAAAGCGCTTGTCAGCTATTTTTTTCAGTTGTTATCTCATATCAAGCTCTAACATTGCAGGAAAGTCCCACTTAGAAAACAGTTTTTTGGTTACTGTAGTTATGGTCACATAACTGATCATCTGGACAACTAAAACTTAGTCCTATTCATCACTGGAAAAGAGGGACATTTGGTATGGTCTGACAAAAGGCTTGATGGCACAGGGACAGATGGGTACAAAGATTAGAGCAGAGCTGGTGGATGGGTAGAACAGATGGAGGGCTGCAGTAAAAAGCATGACTGGAAAACAGTCCTGCTGGATAGGGTAAATATGGAAGCAGAAAAGGTTATGAAAACCAAACACAAGAGGTTTTGTGTTGTCCAGTTTTGGTCATCCAGTTTGCAGTCAACGTATTATAATTTGTACTTCTGCTTATCTCACTGTCCAGCCAGGATCACTGGATGGTCTGGAAAAAGTATGTGAAAATAAGTGTCAATTGGATAGTCATTCCTGTTCGCATGATCTCCACTGGCCATAATGGGATTGATTCACCATTTCACCATTTCCACTGACTTTCTCCAAAACACTAAGCTCCCAGGCAATGTATGATTGTCCTTTCCTAGCAGACTGCAATATCGGTTTGAGAAAGGAGACAACGGTGGGGGCTGAACTGGTTGACCATTGCATTGCTCTGGAAGTTAACTGTGCATCCCTAAATGTATAAATGAGGAGCTGACTGAGTATTAAGGGCAAAGAATCTGAGATAACAAACAGAGAAAAAGGGTCTACTTGGGCCTAAAGTTTGCAATCAATAGTTTGCAACTGATTCAAAACAGATTTAGGAAGCAAACAGTATTTTTTTTTAACCAAACATGAGAAAAAGACAAGTCTGTTTCCACACAATTGAGTGGATAGGAATAATTTTTAATTATAGGTATATTTTTTCCACCTACTTGATAGTATATTTAAATGAAATTAATTTAACAGGGCTTCTCAAGAAAAGCTAATGAAAAAATTAACTGTGCTAAGGGATTAAAGACATCTTCTGGGTGAGCAACATCAGGAAAACAAGAGAGAGGTATTTGCTAGTTATTAATTGGCAGGGCAAAGCTCAAATAAGGCTCTTGAACAAGCTACCAAACTCTGTCACATCTCTCTGGCAGCTCAGTGCTGCTGCAAATACGCTATTGCTGGAAGTGGTTTGCACATTTAAGTGAACTCTGGTGTGCCTTCACTGTGTGCTTGTAATGTGGATAGATTGTCTAACTGGGAAATTTGACCACAGAGATACTACTACTTGCACATGTAGTTAGAAATATTAAGGGAGGTACGACACCAGTTTGCACCATAGGTGCCCCAGTGTAATGAAAATGGTAGGAGTTAAGGCTTGGTACTGAGGCAGTTGTAGAGTGAGTATTGACATTGCACTCTTGAGGAGCTGCATGTAGGGGCTGATCTCTTGAAGTGAATGCCTATAAAAGGAGACATTTTGGGTGCAGCTTTCCCTGAGCTATTACTTTCGTGCAAGGGGAGTACAGTAAAACCATGTTGGACTTTGCTATCAAGCACGATCCTCCCCCAACTAGTCTTCGTAGCCTTTAAAACTGGTGTGAGCATTAGCCAAATACCAGATGCTTGGTCTTTTATTCAATACCCATTCATCCTGACAGCTGGAGAGTCAAGCGAGTTGTTTAGGTCAGCTAGAACTTTGTATGGAGATGTACATACCAGGCCATTAATACCCTCTCAGTAGCTGCACATCAGAATGCCCTGCTGCGTTAATGTTTCCAGTTCATTCAAAAGCTCTCAAGGGCACATGTTGAAACATAAGAACTCAACAGGCAGTGAAGTAGTGAATCTGAAAAGATGAGATGCAGTGAACATTAGAAAGTAAATGTGCTTCAGTTCTAGTTTCCTGGGTAATCACAGCTTGGAACAGAGCTGCTGACACATTTTAAACTGTTCTGTAGACTGAAAGCAGAGCTTGTGAAGCACAGAGAATCACATCTGCAGAGGTCTTGGAGATCTGTCATTTTTAACAGCAGTGAAAAGTACTTTTACAAAGTGAAACCCTTATGGCACCTAAGAATAAAGGCAGTACTGCCTTAAAAAAAAAAAAAGGATACAATAGATTTCTGCATAAGGAAATGTCTGTAAAATGATAAATTCACCACTGGTTTATTACTTTTTGTAAGTCATGCAAAATGAGCTGCTGAACATGGGACTATTCTATTACTCAGCCTTGCAAAAAACAAGACCATGTGAGCAATGCATTGAAACTGTGCACAGAACCAGAAGAAGTCATTCATCCAATACACTCATTTCAGAAGGCCATGCATTTTTATCACCAAGTTAATGCATTAGCTTTCCATAATGCAAATGGAACAGAATGTTTCAAGGAACACAGTAGTATTTTAACATACAGTTTGCAGATCCCTATTAATAATAGGCTCATATCCCAAGACAGATTTACTCTCTTTAATTTTTTTCTGTTGCAAAGGAGAAGTTAAATCTAGATACATTATTAAGCAGATAGAGCAACCTGTAAATACACTGCATAGAAAAGCAACATCATTTCCTGGGAGATTTGTCATACTGCCCAGTCAAAACACATGTTTTTAAAGGGCTCCCAGGCTAGCCTTATTAGCTAGAGGTGGACATATTTTTTCCTCTGTAAATCTGAATAGTAAGAAGAATTTCAGCTGCCCCAATATCAATCTCAAATTTTGTTTTTGCTGAACATTCTTTTTTTCAACTTTCAAGCAGGTAAGGAGAGGGGAGAAGGGAGAGAGCAAGCTAAAGGCAGCTGTTGCCCTGAAAGACCCTGCAGTAGGAGGCCACTCCCTGGGGTTCAGTTCCTTTCTGAATTTGCAGGGTCTCAGACCTGCACCTTGAACCTCCTGGTGTGTCTCCACCACCAAGGACCGATAGACAGAGTGGTAGGAAGGAGTAGTCCACACTCCCTGAGTCAGAATCAGTCAAAACTGTTTCACAAGAGGAGAAAGAGACAGTTGGATGTCTATTCATTGAGATAACATCACTTACAAGGATGGTATGCTTGATTTGAAGCACTGAAGCTGAATCAAAATTAGGTCTTTTTGTTTGTGCCATCACAATAAATTGAATATAGAGCAACAGATATATATATACCAACAGTGGCAGGAATCAGTGAGTTCTATCCAGATTAGTGTCCTGGAAATTGGAGACAGAAGTAATGCAGAAGTTGGAAGCAGCAGTAATGTAGATCTCTCAAAATATCAGGGTCTTGCTCACTGAGTGTACTATGATTATTTGGATAATGAGCTCTATAACATACTGGCTTGGTGGGCAGTATTCTCAAGTCCATAGTACAGTAGTACTGTTGGAGCAACTTTGGGAAAGAAATCTTAATGCCTTTTCAATGTATTTGTTCCCCAGATAACAGCAGTACAGTTTGCTGAACTTGATCTTTCCTATGGCAAAGTCACTTTCATCTATTTTTTGGAGCTGAGTTGCTGTGTAAGCCAAAAGAGATCAAATCTGCTGCCTATAAGGAGAAATATTTTGTCTGAGCCTACAAAGTGTTTACTACTTTCACATTTACATCTAGGCACCAGTAGCACAGATGATCTCAAATATACAGTATTAGTCTATTCTGTTCTTCTCTTTCTCCTTTCAAGATTTTTAATTATTCCTCAGCATACAGATAGGAACTGTTCTGTATTTCTGTACATTTTCATGAGACTGGAAAATGAGCGTTACCTGTGGCTTCATAAAATTCAAGTCAGATTGCTTTACTTGTCAAAGTTGCTTTGCTTGTGTCATCTACAGGGCTCAAAATATATACGCAGTCCTCTGGAAGTGCAAGAGCAGAGCTCGCCAAAATACAGAGCCTATTGTCTCTTCACTGCGCACATCTAACTTCTCTTTGATGTTGACTGAGATGAGGACACACAGCAAAGAGAAGAAGTGATGTCCTACAATTTTACAAAGCTTGGGGTGAAAGATAAAACAGTATCAAAAGACTGTGTTAGAAATAAACAAACAACAGCATCCTTCACTTTCAATATACACTGAACTGTGCACTTTAGCCTATGAGAAAGAGTATGAAAAAATCGATTTGCATTGATGCTACTTCACCGTTACATAAAACAGACACTTGGGACAACTTTTGACGTATGTGTTGATATACATTGCTAAACCCACCAACCACTAAAAAACGGCGAAGTTAAAATACATTTGTCTCCTCACATAGGTAAACTCTATTACTTAAAATAAAAATAGGTGTTTTTGGATAGTTGTAACAGTTCAATATTTATGTGACTGAGTGCAAGGACCTGAAAATGAGAGCTGCAGCAGGAGGTATCAGGGATGAGTTACCTACAAGTTTGTGGCATATTATGGAGGTGTTGATCTAGTGACTTTGTGTCTGTCTATTTCTACATGGTTTGTTAGATCTTCAAAAGACTTTTAGTGTGATGGCAGCCTGCACTTCTCCTAGATATGAAATGTTGGTTACTGAAAAATGACTTCCAAAATGCCTCGTTACTTTATAAATGCAGGTCATTTGGCCTGGCAGGAAACGTAGTTCCTTCTTGTCATACTGTATTACAAAGTTATGACTTCATTATAGTTTGTATCTCTCCTTCTATAAACTAGTCTAATCAGACACAAAACACAAGACCATTCCTTTTTGCTCCTGCCTCATTTTATTACATTGCTGCTAGCAGGTAGTTTACAGCAGTGTCACTGGTCCTTATTTCTGCTCCATGTAGCCTACATTATTCATGTGCTGAGTTTTGTTTGTTAATATAAAGCCCTTTAAAGTTTAGAATGGCTTAGCTTCTTTGTGAGACTTTGAATAATGCAAAAAAGAAAAAGTCTTTAAATTTTCTTCATCCCTCTAAAATGAGGGAGGATGGGGGTGCAAAACATATAAGGCCCACCAAACTGATTGCTATAAAAGGGAAAAATTCATTTCTATAATCCTCAGGGATGAACCGCAAAAAGTAAATCCCATGACAGTGACCATTTAATAGCATGCATTTCCAAAGTCATGAAACTAAAGTGAGAGAGAGAGAGACACTCAGTCCATGTCAGAGAGGTCAATTTGGAGGAATGGAAAGAACTTGGTAGCAACAAATTAAATGACAGAAAAGTCCAATATTGACTGCTCTGCAGTAGGCTATTCAGAAATTGTATTTAGAAATTCAAAACCTGGAAATGAATGGTTTACATGTAAAAATAAGACCAGATGGCAACTTAGTGTATGTTTGTCAACACTGCACAGGCAAAATTCATTAGCTTATTTTTGCATATTTTGTTTTATAGGGAAAGACAGGAGTTTGTAGAGACAGACTAATGAAAGGGATCTTGCCAAGTTTTCAGTAAGTAGTTTTCCATCATGCAGTAAATCTACTCAGAGGACACCCCTGGCTTAGAGATGAATAAGGAGTGATTTTGTTGACCTAAGACTGAGGAGTCAGAGATGGGTAAGGATCTCGGATCAAGAGCCCTAAGATGAGCCAGGAGTCTTTCTGCACAGAATCACAGAATCACAGAATCACAGAATGCTTAAGGTTGGAAGGGACCTCTAGAGATCATCTAGTCCAACCCCCTGCACACGCAGGGTCACCTAGAGCACGTGGCACAGGGTGGCATCCAAGCGGGTTTGGAAGATCTCCAGAGAAGGAGACTCCACAACCTCTCTGGGCAGCCTGTTCCAGGGCTCTGTCACCCTCACTGTGAAAAAATTTTTCCTTAAGTTCCTGTGGAACTTTTGATACTTCAGTTTCTGGCCATTACCTATAGTTCTGTCGGTGGCCACCAGTGAAAAGAGGCCAGCACCATCCTCCTCACTGACTCCCTTGACACCCCAGCGGCTACTGGAGAAGGCCTTGGTCGCAGGCTTTGAGGCAAGAAATGTACCTCCCAGGAGAGGCAGCACTCAGCCCTCCCCGTGTCCCACACCAGCTCCATTGCCCCTCAGGAGAGGCACCAGCCAGTTTGTCTTTCGAGGCGTAGGCTAAGCTAACAAAGCAGCTCAGGTCACTCCTGCTGCCTTTGCCGGGGAGCATCAGAGAGCTGTCTTCTTTGCCTGCATCATCAGATTTAATTACACAATTATTAAGATAGAAAAAATTTGTTTTACAAATAGACAAAAAGAAGAAAATAAAAAAAAGGATATGGTTTCTTTTCCTCTCTAAATTTTAAGAGATAGCTTAGTCAGAAGGACCAGCCATTTGTAACACTGAAGAAATAACACTCTAAGTTGGACAGCATTTATAAATGGAGAAGGGGAGAAAGAAAGAAATATACTGCTCCAGAGATGTTAAACTATTAACAAGAAAGGCTTTTTTTGGTTCTTCTAGTCAGGGAGTGTATCTGCCAAATTCAACACAAAAAGATGGGTAATTAATCCACAGAGACACTTACACATCTAATCAGATTTGAGATACCTGTGTTCTTGGCATAGGTAGCGCTTCATTGCTACTTAAGATTAGTATAAATTGGCATTTAGCTGAAGACAGCACCTGCACAGAACATGTGTATTTTTGCTTGTCAGGAGACTACATCAGATGTTTTTGATAAAGAAGCAAAGAAGAAGATTCAAGAAAGAACTGGGAGATGCTGAAACCTTAGATCCCACTGGTAAGAGCAGAGAGTTTTGCAGAATGTATTTTACTCTCTTTCCACAAAAGCTCCATCCAGAAGCACTTGCCAAAGTCTAATGTTAATCAAATAGCTCTCATGCCAACTCACTGCATAAGGCAAAGAAAAGCTGATCTGAACCCTGAGTGCTAAAGTAATCATTGCCTGCAATCAGAGGTTTGCTTGCAGTGCTGGGGCTACATTAACATGAACAGTAATCTAGCTAGGCCAGATTCCACTGAAAACAGTAACAGGGACTTCAGCGGGAGGGTGAACTGTGGGTAGGAGCTGAAGGTGCTTTTGCTAGATCTTCACTACTGCTGTTATTCACATTAGACATTTTGCTGCAGGGGCGACCCTCTCTGGGCACAGGGGAGTCCCCAGCAGACCAGCATTTAAGCTGCTTTCCTGAGGTGTGACTCGTCTCTTAGCAGTTAAGCTGTTTTCATCCTCTTCAGGTAAGATGCAAGGACAAGAGCTGGGACACATCACCCCTCACCTCTAGGTGTCTTACCTTAGGAATATAGTTATTAACCTTAGGAATATAGTTGTTACAGGCGTCTTGCATAGTTGGCACAAAAGGAGAAATTCTGTCCAGTTGACACCACTGGAGCTGTCTTATTTCTTTTTGTTGACTAAAGGAAACTTTGGCATTTATGCTTCCAGTTTAGGGAATTTGTGAGGTGCCTTAAGTTAGAAGAGGTGAAAACGTGTCAGATGGCTCTGAACAGATACTGTGTTTTTCTTCTCAATCTCAGAATAAGTTCTAGTTTATGCCAGAGCATAAGAGCTTAGCACAGACTCTGCTGTGTAATTACTATATCTGCATGTACTGGAAAATCAATACTCTCTTACAAAAGTTTCAGTGTTCAGCAACTGCCAGGGATTACTAGAAAGCAACCAAAACATGTTCCTAACCACTGGAGACTGGCAGTACATCCACTGACCTCTTGGACAAATTTGTGCCAGATAAAATGTTTACAGCAATCCTTGGAGCTACTGAAGAATGCTTTAGGAAACATTTGGAAATGACCTATCCAGTGACCTTATCCAGTGATGTCAAACAAATATTGAATCTAAGCCTTTTTTTTTCAAGGCAGTATTTCAATATAATAGTTTAAATACTATCTTCACATGATTCACTATCAATAACATATTCTGACAAAGCAAAATCCTGAAATTAAAAGAACTCTGGTCTCACCCAAATCATTTCAATTTGTATCAGTCAGAAAATTCTTTGTGCTTTGTGAGGCACTAAATATAGACTGGAAAAAATGATTTCTCTATATAAACTTAATACTTATATCTGAAAATAGACTACTGCTGTAAGGCATATTTAATATTATCACTTGTTTGCTCTCAGAAACAGAGTAAGAAGCAGAGGTTTTATTCCTCTCAACAGCTAGAATTGAGTGAATATTAAAATAAAATAAATGTATATATGGTATGTTTAAGAATAAAATTTACTTAGGTCATACTAATTTGGATGGATTTCAGGATCATTTCACTACCTATCGAGGACAATCTAGTAAACACATTTGTTAAAGCAAAATATCACTAATATTAGCATCACAAATGCTGGTATAGTAATTACATCTAAAATGTCTGACATTTTAAAGAAAACAATTTATTATTCTTGCATGTAGAAGAACTATCACTGCTGACAAGTGGAAATAGCAAAAATATTTCTCATAAAGTTTAGAATATCCAATCTAGGAAGCAAAAGCTACCATGTGAGTTTGATAGCTGACTAGATGGTGTGAATTGCATGTTAAAAATGATCACTGTGATGAAACAACAAGTTGGTCTCAACAAGTCATAAAAGACTGTTTATTGCTGATGATTGTCAAATCGCATCTTCAGAGAAAAACATTCATCAAGCAGGAGAGCAAAATGAGGGCTTCAGATTAGGAAGTGAGTGAAAATCACAACCTTGATGAATTAGAAAAAATGAACCTCTGAATTTATGTGATAGGTTTTTAAAACAGCAGCAATGCAGTCTTATAACAAAAAGCTTCCTATAGTCACAAAAAGTGCTTTTCTATCCTGAATGTGGACAGATTTTCAAGCAGAAGCTGCAGTAGTACCAAGCGATTTACATATAAATTAATCCATATTAGACCATATGAATCATTTCTTCCTTCAGGGGAATGATCAGCATCCAGTTGGTCTGTTTACCTAAGCCAAGTGAATATATAGTGTTGATTGTGGTACACATCCCATCCACAGCCAGCAAGTTTAAAGAACTAGGCAGACACTAGTGTTAATGGCTCTTGCGTTTTCGTTCTACCGTAGATGGCTTTAAGGAGTAAAGTCCTGCGCTGCAGTTTAAATTTACATGGTTATTTGTCAAGATCAAGAGTGATATTTAAGTCTGTGATTTCCTTCAGACCTGCAAACATGGCCTGACATGTGGTTCTGCCAGGGAAAGTTTATATTTTTTTCATTGGCCCCAGTTACAGAACCTATGTTAAGGTAGCAAGCCTGAATGCCCTTGTTGCACAACATTAGTCAGTCTTCACTGATGCCAGCACCTTCTTCAGCAAGGACATGCTCTAATTTCTGCTAAAGAAACCGCTCAATTACTGCTCAATTAGTACTAGGAGTTTTAATTTTCCTGGCACACATTCCTTTCTCTGAAGTGGACGTACTTAGATTAAGGAGTGAAGGTATTTTGAGCAACAGGAACTGCTGAGTACCGGAACTGTGAGCTCAACAGTTCCCCAGTTCTCCCAGTTCCTCCCAGGACCTCCATGCTGGTTTCTATCATACAAGACAGTATTTCAGAATTAAAAAACTAACCAACCAATCAACCAAACTGGTCCTGATCAATCTTTACGAATTTGCTGCAGTAGACACAACATGAAAAATGCACAGAATTAAGATAGGAGCTTTTCTTTCTTCCTTCTCTATCTCTGGAGTCAAGCTAAAAATGGAACATAGTCATTAAAAGGTTATCTAGTGTAACAACCTAGCCAGTAAAAGGCAGAGGCAGAAGGCTATATTCCTCTGTGAATTGTTTTATGAAGTATCTCATGGCTGACAATCAGTGAACTAAATCCTTCGACAAGGAGAGATTTACAAGTACTTGTCTACAGAGACAAATTGTTCCTACAGACTTCAGGCAGCCCTGGGACCAGAGATTAGCAAAACTGCACATAAATATAGCTTACAGCTACAGAATGCCACAACTGGGAGCCTTCAATAGGAAACTATTTGTAAATATGCCTATGGAAACAGGCTCTAAATACTGATCATGAAATGTATAGCTTTAAAATAGCTTTACAGAACTTTTTATTGGACTTTGAAAAGGTGTTTTCTTCGATGAACTCAAACTATGCCCCTTATGTCCCTAGAATTTTGCAGTCAGACTTTATCTGATTCACAGTTACTTTAAACTCTGCTGCCTGGAAAATCCCAAATTGCAATATTCCTATTTGGACACTATGATTGAAGGTTATTCCTTATAGAGCGTTGTCTTCATAAGGGGCTCGTGGTCTTTTTGGTTTTGTTTTGAACTGAGTGATGAGCATTAGAAGATGCAGCAGACAGATTTCAAGTATTACATGCTGTTAAATATTAAACACTTAAGCAATACGTAATTAAGCAGTTGTACTCAGCAGGTGACCAGCTTCTGAGCGGTGACTGCATGCCTGGGATGGTATTGTACTGGAAAAGACCATGTCTGATTACCTTTATTAGGCACCTCCGAGGGGTAGTAATCAGCAGCCACAGAAATTTACTGCCTGAGAAGCACACTGTTATCAAGGAAATGAACAAAAATTATCACAACACTACACTTAATGGGTATTGCTGCCACACACACAACAATACTGGCAAATCATTTTGCTTCCCATTTGTGTTCAAGTAGTATCAAATCTGCTACATAATACTGATCTTAAGTAGGATTCAGCTGGATAAGTAGGTGGTTGCTGGTACCTGTATCGTGCTGGTAACTCTGCGACTAGCATCGTTTGAGAAACAAAACTTGCACGTAGCCCTCAGAGCTATGTGTAGCTCCGAAGCAGCACAGCAGAGACTGTGCATATGTCCAGGCTGTGAAAACTAATCTTATTGCTTGACTGTACTTTAAAATTAACTGTAAAACTACAGCCCTGGTGAACTTGACATGCTACACATACCATTACAATAAAAAATTCAGTGAGGAACCATCATGTCAGGGCAGCATAATCACAGGTTGGGGTACAGCTGTTCTTGAGCAAGGGCAACTGTCATATTCCAACTAGTAGTCATCATGTTGATCATCACATCTTTTGTCACATGCTGGTGCTGCTAACCCCATGTGCTCAACAACTGGCAAGTTACTTTCCACATGGCTAAATCCCCAGTAGAAGCAAGGGAAGATGTACATCAGGGTACCTCAGCAACTGATTAAACACTTCTCTGAATCAGAATCTTAAATTGCTTCTATTCTTCTTCTGGGGAGATGTAGGATCCTTTTTCACTTCTTGCCCTAAGCTGCTAGGCATAATATGTCTGCACACTGTAAAGCAGTTACTGCATATACTTCATAGATGATTGCTGGGCAAAGCAATCTCTCCACTTACTTGGCGCTCTCTCTCCAGCATACATTAGTATGCCGATGAATGTGTCTACTATTCCAACCCCCTGAGCAGCTTCAAGGACCCACCATTTCTTTTAAAATCCATCTGACAGAAAATATGTCTTTCTTCTTCCCTCAAAGGGGAACAATTACCCAAGCTGTCCAGACGGAGCCCAGGGCCAGTGATGGGTTTCCTATCCATAAAAATGACACGACTTTGAAGCGTGTTGTCTCTCTGCCTTGGTGGGCTGGAAAGCAGGAGTTTCATCCTGTCTGAAAAGGGAGAATTGCAACTTTGCTACCAATTCCTTCTAAACTCTGGAATGGGATGAAACCAGAAACGTAGTATCATGGCACTGCTAGAGAAATTTGGGAGAGGATATTGTAACATATGCTGAGCCTGGTGCAGTTTGAGCCAAAGTAAGGAAAACATATGGCTTTACTGATGGATAAGAAATATCTCACAGAACTACTTATATTTATCTGAAATGTTCCCAAAAATGTAACAGTCGTAATGAAATGATAACAGTATACATTTGTATTATGACCATTTCGAACCAACACAGATCACCTCTTTGCATCATGCTTCACCAACACGTATTTCTTGTAAACAGATTAGCAAAATACTTTAAGAGCCCTTGGGACTATAATGCTTACATCATGGTAAGGTATTATTATTTAATAATACCTTTCATATATCAGTTATCAAATAAATCAGTGCTATTAATAATACCAGTTATTTCATATACCCTGTGCTTGCTAAGGATTTGACATGGACTCATTTACACAAGTGATGTGAAAAAAACAAAAAGCAGAGACAGCAACTTGGGAGCCGGAAGCATTCTTTAAAGACATCTTTAAATGATATTGGTTCTTTTTAACATCTGCCTTTGGCAGCCTTCCCTCCCTCAGCACAATTACTAAGTCAGGACATTATTATTATGGCATATGTGATGAGGATGCAAGATACTTTATAAAAGGCTCTATTTAAAACAAATAAAACCTGTAAGTATTCCCATTCCCAACAGCAGAGTGGAGATATGTAACAGAGAGATAGCACAAAGTTCTAGGGATCTGAGTATGAAAAAATAGTAGTTCAAGTTCATATTCATTCTCCTTACACAGCCACATCTTTACTTTCTGTGCAATTTATTTCTCTTACTACGAAAAAAAGTTTGAATCACCAAAGGGGGATAGTTTAGAGATTCTAACATTCAAAAGTGATTATAAAAGCAGATTCATACTAAAAGCAGCAATAGATAACTTGACTGACACCAAGTCAATACTGACAGTAGTGCACCATCAGCCTGCATGATGCACAGGGGGATTTTTGTCTTTAGTTCTTTGATTCCTGCAATTATTTTGTTGTCTTAAGTAAAAAATGTATTGAATAACAATAGAAATTAACTATGAAAATATGAGACAAATGCAGTGTGCTCAAAGCATAAATGCACATAATACTGCTTTCTCCTCATACTATGAAAATATCTTTATATTGTAAGATAGTATTTAAAATTTCCATGTGCTACTTATCTTTTGAGCTCGAAATAAAGGCTTCACATTGACAGTGTAAAATTTTCAAAAGTATTTAAGGATGAAACTTAATGTCCTTTCCAAAAATGAGCTGAACCAATACATAAGCCTCACTGAGGGGCAGTGGAACAGAACCTTCCTGGAGCTCTGGACAAAAAGTCACCGCCAGGGCCCACGTGTCCAAAGTGAGATAATGACACTTTTATGGCATGACACTTAGATGTGCCCCCTGGCTCCTCAGACTGCTGAAGTTCCTAGAAATATAGGCTTTTGCTCAGAACACTTCCTAGGAGAGCCATCTCCATAGGGGTGATCTGTATGCTTTTGCTTTCGCAGCCTAAGGAGGACCAAGCATGCCATACTGGCTGATTGGGTTGTGCTATCCAGACCCTTACTTGCTCGTTCAAATGTTCCTACATGAGTGAGGCACTGGAGACCAAAACTAATTGCAAAAGTCAGTGTCTAAAAACACACAATACCTTTAGTAACTAAAAGGCATCACTGTGCAGGTGAAATGACTTGGCATATGTGGGCTAGCTGATGATGGAGAAGAGGTGATCCATCTCAGGGTACTGGGAAAATCTTTTTACTCCTGAGGTATAACATCATAGAATAATGAATATTGTTCTGATTTTATTGCTTACACCAACCAGTACTAGTGACATGTAGGAAGGCAGAAGTTCTCTATTTATGATTTTAAAAAGTAGCTAGAAGATTTTGAAGCAAATAATTTTGAAAGAGATCTTTCCCACAGGATACAAACCATTGCTGCATTTCTTTCCAGGAGTTAAATATTTTAGATTCTCTTCAAAACTAGCAATTTAATAGAAAGATACCCCCTCAAACAACAGTACTAAATTTGTTCATTTACAGCAAAGATTTAAAGTTTAAATATTTCTGTACTACATACTACACAAACTTTTATTCACAAAGCGTCCAAACTCACAGTTTTGTTCCTTATTATAAGATTAGCTTCTGATTCAGATAAAATTGTGGATAAATGCCCTTGGACTTTTTGTTCAAGGCCACTCATTGGCTGCAGCCTCCACTGAAGTCAGTGGGTATTTTTTTCACGGACTTCAGTAAAGGATTAGATCTGCCCTGCCTGGCTCAATTAATGGTAGTGGAAGTGCTGCTATAAAAGCAGAATGTCATGACACCAATTCTGATTGCTCACAGTCAGTTTTGCTGGTCAGTCTGGAGGGGAAGTTGTGAAGTAATCCAGGAAGCTGAATACGAAGGGAGCACCAGCTCACTCGGAACACACTTAAAAGCAAGCTTACAAAAACAGACCTACTTCTTAGGTGGAGACAAACACCGCACAGCATTTTACAAGAAGCTCTAAGAGAACTGCTGTCTCCTCATTGCTCACATAATTTACAGGTATTTGAGCTGTGGGGGAGGAATGCGTTGCTAAAATAACTGGGAATGAGGAGGTAGCCAAATTCGTGCGAGCAATCAGGAATTTGAAGAATATAGACTAGGAATGCACATTCATGGGAACTCACACAGCATTCTGAGCTGAACTGACTCTTTCCTGCAAAAATAGCCATGTGAGAAGGGTGCTCCCTCCGTTGTGATCTGGAGGGCCAGGAGAATATTGCTTGCTGAAGAGACATTTTTGGTCAACTTTAAACATAAATATGCCTGAAACTATGGGGCACCTCTGTCTGCTTGGTTTTAGACGACTGCTATTACAGCAGGAGCCACAGGCTACCCTGTAGCTAAAATAAAGAGTTTTGAAGTAGGTCTCTTGGGTAAAATAGCAGTTAAATTGGAAGAGGAACATAAGGACATTGACACGTTTAAGCTAGTTTTGTGATAGCCTGTGAACTAAAGATATCACACAGAAAGGTTTGTAAACCCATAAAGATTGCCTATTTCTAATAATTAATTATCTTTGTTATTATAGACTTTTTCTGTCTTACTTTGAGGACATTGCTTTTTTTCAGCCATCTTGCGATAACATTAATAATCCTCTCTTTCTTTTGTACTGTCTCCATGGAAATATTTCTGGACTAGGCTCACATTCCCCTGAGTCCTTCTTTTTACGGAGAAAATTAATTTTGTTTCCTCTGTCACTCACATATTAGTCTATAATCCTTCCATAGTGTCATTTGCTTGCCCTTCTTTGGATTGTCTCTGTTTCTACAATATCATTTTTAATCATGGACAATAGGACTACATCTAACTTCTCAAATATAATTGAATACATGCCATCTGCTCTTTCAGTTCCTTGACTGAACAAAGTGCATGGTCAGGAGCATACTTTCAATACTCGTGACGCAAGAGCACCCATTTGGAGACAAGATACTGCATAGAAACCTGAAATTACTTAATAGGCATATGGGGAAATGCAAGAGAAAGAGGCTGTCTCTGCGGTACTATAGAAAGCCCACACTACAAAATGACCAAATGTGATTAATACGGATTAACAATGCTGGACAGACAGGATGATACGGTCTGTTTTTTCTACCAGCCAAGAAATCCAGTGGCTCTTGTGACACCAAAAGGACTCCTCACCTTCTCTTTGTCAACCATGGGTGGCAATAGCGAAACCACACACGGCTCTTGGAACAGCGAGAGGCAGCAGGAGACCTTCTTGGCCAGCACCATCCGTAAAGGAGGGCAACTGTCCATGAGGAGACTGAGCCTGACATTCTCACACAGCACAAGGACTAAGTGTCCCCCACTCCATAGAATTTGCTCTACTGGGTAAGGCCAAAGGGCAAGTTTCCTTGGGGAAACCCTGTGTGCAGCTACACTTCATTCAAAATACTAAACGTCACTTTATTTTACTCTAAAAATACTGAGAAGAGAGCTTCAGCAACATAGTCTTAACTTTCCCAATAAGTGAAACTGGCCTGAGGTGGAATGATTTTTAATTTTTTTTTAATTTCATATGTATAAGAATGGAGCCAGAAGCAGCCATTATTACTACTTTTACTGAGCATTTTTCAAGACCTACTGAAACAATCCCTGGTGAGGATTTCATCTGTTAATTGTCCTTTAATAGATGATAGGCATCCAGCTATTGTCCTATAATTTAATACCTAAACCATCCCTTCAAGTTTCATTCAAATACATGTTCTTTACAGAGGTACTGTTCTCGTTTAGATTAGTAAAATTACCAAGACTGCAATCTGTGATTCATATGTCTATTCATTTGTTCCTGTAATAGTACCACATCTACCAGCCTCATTAACCGTAATAGACCTTTAAGCTCCTCAGGGGTTATAGGGTTCTAAAGTGTTATGAAGTAATTCCTGTCACTATAATTTAAACATGATGCTGTTGTTATTACTGAATCTATTTTCTGAACTTTTTTTTCCTTACTAGATTTATGCAGAAATGCTTGGTTGTACATTACACTTGGCTGCAATGGTAACAAAAATCTGGGTAATTACAGATGATTAATGGTGGGTACTGAGCTCTTGAATATCTACAAGAACATTCTGCCCTAATGCACATCATAGTGAAGGTGCTCCAGCATAATATTAATGAAGAAGATTGCATACCTGCCTCTGAAAATGAACCCAAATTGTGATCATTATGCATGAAGATACTCAGATTCACTGTCAGAAACTTTGTCAATGAACCTTTTTGATATGATCAAATGACAGAGCATCCTAAGGGGTTACTAAAATCCATACTAAGATATTGGAAATTTTTGCATATATAAAATAAGACTGCTCTAGTCATTTGTTAGCAGTAGTCACAAGGTAAGAAATTGCTTGTATTCTGTGTAATACATTGCTCCTGAAGAGCAACAAGAGAAACAACATGTTGTATTTTTTATAATACTAATAGTATTTCTTCATCTCATATAATCACACAGTATCTTTCACTCACAGATCTTAAAGGCTTTTTTTAGGTTCAATTAGTACAACCTAACAACTTGAGAGCTTGTAAATTATGTTTATTGCTGTTATTATATACACTCAATGCATTCATTTGGCAGCATCCCACCACGTTCACACATCTATAGTGGTGAGATGATCATTACAGAGTCAGATACACTCCCCTGATTTTAAGGATCAAGCCAGTCCCAGATCTTTGACATATTCTGCTTGCAAAGGTCAAACTCCAGTCAGTCAGTGTCAGACTTGGCTTCCAAGGCCTTAAGGTGTGCTGACTGCCCCCTACATTGACTTCATGCCCTAGACTTCTGCATGCAGTTATTCTATCCCTGCCCAGGGAATAGCACATTCTTTATTAAATGAGGTCAGAAAAGTGTTTAGGAGTGCAATGATTCAACAAGGGCAAGTTAGCACTTCCAGGTCAATCAGATTAAGGGGGACACAAAAAGTACAGTTAAGCTGCAAGATAAGAACAGTTGATCAGGTTTATTACTCAGGAGTGGACTTCCTTCATATGTATCAATGCTTCCTGCAACAAGCTAAAATTACTCCTGGGTGACTAAAACAAGTCGTACAAATAAATGCTCCAAATGGATGGCCAAGCATCCTTTGTCCAATGGGAAAAGAAATCTGTGTCATTAGATACTGGGACTGGAAATGATATTAATTATAGGATTCATAGCACTTTTCCAAAGAGTCATTTATCAAATCATATGGATTAGATAAAGCACTTCTTCACAGGTAAAGCGTAGAATCAAGAAGAATTCACCTGCCTCCTGCCTAATGTTTTTTGCCTAGATTCTGGAGTAAATTACAAAGATTTGTCTTTTCCCAGGCTGTGTTATCAGTAGTTCTGGTTAATAGTTCTGATAATTTCTTCTTTGCCTCAGAGTTCTTTTCTGCAAAACTCACTACTTTTTCCCCGAGATTAATTCCTTCTTGTCTAACAATGGCATATAACAGGTGACTGAAGCACATATACAATCCAGTACTACTGATACTGCCAAGAGCCTTTGCCTGGCAAACTCGAAATCTCCCTATTGTTACAATATTTGTTTTGATTTCTTACATTCTGTGAGTCTGTCAGAAATGCCATAGAACAGCAGATCTTTACTCTTTTCCTGCTTTGTGAAATAAAATAAAACCCCAGAGAACATACATACAAAGAATATATTACCTTTTCCTGTCAAGTATTTAAACATGAGACATGAAGAAGGAAATGTTTGCTAAAATTGTGTACTGTCAAAATGTTCAAGAGAACAAGTGGGTTATTAATCATCTGAAAGGACTCATCTGACAATCCATAAAGGCAAAAGTTTTTATTTCTTGTGAAAAGTATCTATTCTCTCAAATTGTTTCCCTTGGCAGACTGAGAACTATGAGTCAATAATTACTCCAACTGCCGAAGACAGTTTAAAAACTTAAAATCAAGCAAGACCTGTGATATAACCACCAGCTTTCCTACTGCACTGTAATACTAAGTACATCACACATAACATGAAACAAGAGCATATGGCAGCATCTTGGCTTAAACGCAAATAACAGACCATCACACTTCTTAACCAGAATCTCCTCACACTTACTGAACATTCACTAATTCTAAAAAATTCTTAGCTGTTCTGGAAGATGATTTGAAAGAATGTAACACTCTAAATAACTACATTCAGCAAAGCTGGGCAACTCAGAAGATGAAGGCAGCTAGAACCATATTTTTTTTATCCTGGGGGCAAACATCTAGATCTAAACTGCTAGCATTTACAACTCTAAGAAAATTCTCATTTATGCAGAGTATTATGCCATTTTAGAAAAACAAACAAACAAACAAACAAACAAAGGAGAAATTAACCTTGACAAACAATGGCCTAGATCTTCAATCGATTAAGTCATTTTCCAAATCCATAAAAAGTAGAAATTTTTGATTGCTTTTTGTGTAGCTGTAAGAGGCTCCTTTTTGTGTTGGTTCCTTTCTTTAGAGGACTTGAAAAGCTTAGGTGTGTGTGCCATGTCCCTACCACCACCAACTTAAAGTCTATGTGAAGGCTGAATTAAGTATGTTCAATGCATAGTGCATTAATGCTGACTCTTTGCTGAGCATTTCAATTAGACACTTTAGAGTTGTTTGGGGTTGGGGGGTGTAGAAAGAGAGAGAAGGAAGAGACAAGTTTTTTTTGTTTTTTTTTGTTTTTTTAAGTATAAACTGGCTTAATACTCCAGAAGTTGTTAAGCTACAATACCAGACATGAGTTGGACAATGAGAATTTTGCAGTAAGTCGATTCCTCCACAGGGAAAAAATGAATGGTGCACATGTTTAGAAATCCTTTGTTTGATGCTTTAGTCACAAGCAACAGATACATAAGGTCATATTTATCTTAAAACGGGCAAGGGCAGGCCTCCTAATCAATCCATCATGAAGACTTCAGCTGAAAATGCACGTGTCCCACACTGCGCTGATCAGCAGCAGCTGCCTCTGTCATCTGCTTTACAAGTGCTGTGATCACCCTTAGGACTTATTTTGCATTGGAATAATGTGTTACTGCAGTCCTAGTACCAGAGCAGACCCCTGCTGTAGATGTAATTTAGCCCAGTTTGTTACTACTGGAGTATGTACTACTGGATCCTCCCTACTACAAATCAGCTAGAGACACCTACACTAAAGCCAGGGAGAGCCCAGGTCTACTATTCAAAGCCAGAACTTTGCTTCAGTATTACCAGGAAGCTAGGCATAAGAAGAGAGACACTATCTGACATAAAATATGCTTCCTTCACTACATTAAAAAATCCCCAAGCCAACAGCATGTATTGGATGGGCTAGAGTGTCTTTGTAGTGGTGACTTTTTATTACATGGTGGCAGTGATTCTGGTCCAGTACCAAGCACTGTTAAAGCCTGATTTAATGCCTGTGGAGCCACATCCTAAGGTTATTAGTCACTATGACATCAAATCTGTCCTAACTACATATAATCAATACCAGCTGCTCTCTCTCCACCAAATCGTTACCCAGCTTTGCCAACAGTGTGGAATTTACAGCTCGTACATCTGCAATGTGGGGCCTGCTTTGGAGCCTACTGCCCTGCTTGACACATCGTTGGTTTTATGGGATGTAAGTGGAGGCAGCAGCTGCTGGTCCACTTCTGTGGACCAAGGCTTGTTACCCTGTAGAGAGCTGAATCTCGTAATTGAGTAGTAGGAACTACTCAGAAAGTGACCATAGAAATAGAATTTGTTTGAAACAGATTGGATTGACCTTGAATTTCGGCAGAAATGTATTCTATCTATGACCTAGGGTTCTTGCATTTAACTTCTGGGAAAGATAGGACTGGAAGGCAAGGGCTAGTACACAGTCAAGTTTTTTTTTGGTCTGTCTCTCAGACCTGAATACTAGCAAATATTAAAAAAAAAAAAAAAAGGAAAACTATGTCCTTTCAGGTTACCACCATCACTGGAAAAATGTATATACAGTTTTGTGATATTTTATGTTTGAAGATAGTTCTTATGAAGGATGGATCAGGTGGTCAAGAATTAGCAAGCACTTTCTCACTAGAAATGATTTAAGGAAATCTGCTTTGTTTCAAAGGTGCATTTTCAGATAGCCAAGGAGTTCAGTAGTACTGGATCTCATTGGGTAAGCCTGTACATAGCCAGCAGGTAGACTAGAAGCAATTTGATTTATTTTTTCTCCTCATAAGGGTAGAGCAGAGTTCAAAAGATTTAGAGATACTGCAGCAATAAAATACCAATTGCACATACGTAATAAGTAGGTTGAACAATCATCTGAAATGAGCAGAATAAGATTATAAAAATTAGCTGCTTCCTGTGGAAATTGCCTGAGCTTACTATCTATGAACTTGTGGATGAGATTTCTTCAATTTTAGTTTTTCATTCCTTCCTTTACTGTCTGTGGCTCAAAAACTCTTCCACAGACTTGATATGTGACCTTGGGCAATTAACTTAAACTCAGCCATTACTTAGTTTCTCTTATTTCTCTTACAGCTAATATTTTCCTGCTTCTCAGGTAAGTTAGGTTTATAACCAAACACTTCAGTGATGGTGGGTGTCATAAAAGTCTAACAGAATGATGTAATTACACCTGACAGGCTCAAAAAGTACATCTAGTTCTCTTTCACTAAAGCATAGGAAATACTGAATTGCATGCTGGATAGCCCAGAAAACTAAATTCTCAGAAACACTGTTATGTGGTTGTTGAAATTTAATAAGAAGGAATAAACTAACTAAATGAATTTCATTTGTAGAAGAAAAAATAATGTTGTATTAACAAAGCAATAGATATTTTTAGTAAAAAGCCCAAATCCTCTTCTGTAAAGTAAATGAAAAAAGTGTCAATGAAAAATGGACTGTCGGATTGGTACTAGTCTAATGCTGCTCTTTCTACAAGGAACATTATGCATTAGTGAGCTGAGAGCAACAAGCTGGAATTATTCTGAGACACTACATATTATTTCTTTAGAATAATACAATCAACTATTCTATCTCAAGCAAATCAGTCCCTTAAGCTATAAATGTATCCTGATTATTTATCTCATAAGCAGCCAAATGGAACAGAAAAAACAGGAGTTGTACTTTTCTACTGAATTTCTCCTACGTGGTAAACATGCTTGCAGGAACAATTAAGCACCCTGAAAAGAACATCTCTCATTTCCTGTGATGCATAGCTGAATTTGGGCGCCAGCATCTGTGAACACGAGAAAATTGCTGCAATACCTGGTTAGTCTCTACATATTTAGGAAGAAATTGCCATCACAGCAAACTCTATTGCATATGAAATATGATCATGTCTGTTAGGCAATTTTATTTTCTTTGCTTTTAGTGAAATATATAAATAGATGAAATATATTGTGCAATATATTTGGAAAACATCTGTCTTATTGACACATGTCTAGTTAACTTGGGCCTACGCTCCTACCTGCTTATTTTTTTTACTAATTGGAAGCTATGGGGATATTCATGCTCCTGAAATGAACAGGAAATTAACCTTAAACTCTGAAACACTTCTTTAGCCATTTTTTTATAAACATGACCTATTTGAAGCTTGGTGGAGGGCTGTGGTAACTCTGACTAACACAGCTTTTTAGGCAGGGTATGCCTTGTCCACAGACTCTCTCACAGTCACTTCCTGTCTTGTGTCACCGTTTTTCTGTGGAAAATGGGCTCTTTTCGTTACAGGTCTCCAGTGGAGCCATGCAGGCACTGCTGCAATACAAGCAACAGTGTAGTGCAAATGCCTGGGGCAGAACATAAGGTTTACATCTAATTTTGCCTGCGTTTACAGTGCTAAAGAGTTCCAGATGTGAGTCCCAAGCCTTTCTGACAGCCGTGTTTTAAAACTTGCTCCTCTTACAGTATCACCAGCTTGGAGTGAGCTTTCTCTACACAGCTTGAACCATCTCATTTAGGTCTAATTTTCTTCATGAACTTCTTTTTCAGGTCACTAGTGCTGTGGGTTTACTGAAATTTTCACATACCTTTGAACAGCTTTTGGCTCTGTCTCACCAGATTTATGTGACAGTTTGCAAGAAAGAAATTAAAGGCTTAGACTTCAGTAGACAGCTGAAAAACAGCATCACAGAACTACCTGTGCTTATGCATAACCAAGGTAAAAGAATATTTGTATGGAGTGCAAAAAATTACTGTTATTATATATATATGATATTGTGTGCATATATATATATATGTATATGTATGTATATGTGTATATATATGTATTTGCTTTCCATCTTCACAACCTTGCTGGCTGTTCTGGGTTCTTCGGGCTCAATCACTTGTTTTAAAACATGGCAATTAGCTGAATAACAGGTGGTAAATACTAGTTGTTTTTTAAAAGAATGGCATGGTATTCCTCAGTATATTCTATACAATTAGCAGTATCTACCTAATATTGTTGAAATTTGGGGGTTTGAAGGCAAGCAAACTGACTTTCAGTTTGAGCTCAGGGCACAAAAACCTGGTGCCACCTAACCAGCAATCTGGATTTCATAGGTCTGCCTGCTTACAAGGCAAGGTGAGCAGACAAATTGGCAAGGATGGAAAAGGAGAAGCTTTCACATGGAAGTCTAATAAAAGTATCTGATTTTTTTTCATTGAACTCTTTCTAAGCAGTAACAAAAAAGAAGGATGTTAAAGCCTGTGGCCGGTCATTCTGACTGCCACAGGCTGATGTTGTCCCCAAGCCATTTGACTGGGCTCCTTTCTCCCTCATTGGCAGTCTAACACTAGTGCTCTCTCCCAACTTCTGGAAGTACTCTAAAGCCTAAACAGTACAAAGCTGTTTGAGCAGAGATTAGAGGAGAGCAGTGGCGGATGCTCCCCCTCCTGTAAATTCAAGGCCAAGACTCACAGAGGATTCCCCCTCCATCAGCTAGTGCTACTTGACTTCCTGTAAGCTCCCAGCGTCTTGGAGAGCTGGGGAGTGAGGGTGTTTTCTAAAGCATCCTGCACCATCCCAGCTATATTTCAGCTGGGCCCAACTGCAAATGTTCCATGGTATCACTAGGGACAAAATTAGGCCACATGCTTCATCCCACCCTGACAGTAAAAACAGCCTTAGATCTAAAAGGATTCCAGGGGGAGATGCTCACCACAAAAATCTTCTCCTTTGCTACATAATCACTGCATTTGTTCTAAGAAAAATATCACTGCCTTATTTTAACAGAGTTAAACCTGATCATGAAAACCTTGTTGAAATTCTGAAATTCCACCCTCAAATTATTCAACATAACAGCAGCAGCAGGGCCAAGGATTTTTCTTTCTTCTCTTCTTCTTTTTTTTTTTTTCCCATTTCCCTCTATAATAAATGTCCCTGGAAAATGATGTGAAAATTAGGGGTGATAATGCTGACTGGTGAATGAAAGATGTACAAAAAAGCTAAATGGCCCTTAAAGAAAGCAAACAGCATAACGGGGAAAAACATGTAGCATCTATATAAAGATCATACACAGAAGGATGAGAAAAAATCTGGTCATACCTTGGCCTAAGTCAGGGATAAGGACCATAGATCATTACTACTACAAAGGTAAATACCAGTAGGAAATCAGAGTCAGGCTCAGGATACTTACGAGAAGGAGCAAGCAGATAAACATTATAGGGTGCACGCTTTTAGCTGGCTGTGCTAATGTGCTCTAATTAACAACAGTAATAGGATTTGCACAGCTAAATCCTTGCACATCCTGCCGAAAATTTACTCCTGATATCTGCTTGCAAGGAGAGGGGCAGTGGGAGAAAGAAAGGAGGGAGAGGAAGTAGAAGCATAATAAAAATGACATTTCACCCTGTTCTTTTGGAGGAATCATCTCATACTTATTGAATAGGATTGAAAACTCCCTTTAATATTAGATTTCCTGGACAAAGTTCTCTTGCTTTCAGCTAGGGGTGAGGTGGCAGGCAGGGAGGTAGGGTGAAGTGAAGGATTAGAGTAGTCTGGGTAGACAATTAAATCTGATTTTTGATGGCTTAGAACTCGGGATAATCCTAGCCAGTTGTGAGCTGTGCAGTGGGATAATTTGAAATGTAAATGTGACATTCTCCTCAGTAAATTAACAAGACAGGACTGCAGGCTCTCCTTGTTACTTTAGTCACATTCAGAGAGTTGCTCATTCTCTCTCTTCTCATCTAATGTTGTGACAATACACAATCACCAGGAGCCTTCTTCAAATAAATATCAGATTAAGCCTTTACTGTACACAGAAGTGACATATGCTTTGAATTATCTTTTTGCTCAGGATCATGTTGCTATAAACACCGTATTACAGGATGATGCAACAGGGAGGCTGACCCTTCTCTCTCAGCCCCTTACCACCTATGAGTTGCAAACCTCCATGCAACAGGGACAAAAGTCCCTCTCCTGGTCAGATAGTATCTAATTCATGATTAAGAAACAAAGATTTAAATATTATTATGCAATAGCCCAATATAAAAAAGAGGGTATAGATCTTAATTTCTTCCTGAACATCTTAAGTGTTTTTTTTTAAAAAATTATTATATTATTAATTTAAAAACTATTTAAAAAATGTCCTGTCTTACGTATCAACACATCATGATTTATAGTGTCAGCTGACACAGTATCAGCATGGTACAACTTTTACAATTAAACCCCTTCCAGAAATTACTCAAATACCAATGGTTGTTATACTTTAAATTAACAGCTTCTCTGTTGGTTCTTTCTCACCTTTTCTCACTCGAGACTGGGGAGAGGGAATATTAAGCACATGGCACTTTGCCTGTATTTTGTCCCAGCCACATGAGAATTTAGAGCAAACTCTAGTCTGTGGTCCTTGGAGGACAGTTATCTGAGAACAGCTGCAATGCGCATATAACAACTCCTCTTCTCTACTCTTAAATCCTTTTTGACTTCAACATGCCTTTTAGCCTCTCTTCAGTCTCCAGCTCACCATTAAACTATCTTTGGAGATGTGCCTGCGAGGGAGCGCGTAGCCAGCACAAGCACCTGTTGAGTGGCAAGGTAAGGGTTTATTCTTTTGAAGGTTTGCAGGACATCCCTCTTATTATGCTGAACATTACAAGTGTATAGCCCATGGAAAACACATCTTGCTCATGAACTTGAGTAAGAATAGTTTCACCATGGTGAGAGCTCAGCATTCTAGAGAAAAAAGTGTTTTAGGAGAATATTATGTGCATACTTTTTCTCTTAACTTCAGAATTGCTTTATAGTGCTGCTAAACTGCCCAGAGAAATCTTCTCACCAGGTTTGCAGCACTGCCTTAGAGAACCATGTGGCCACTGCCTTGACTGGCCGAGCAACACTACATCAAGTTTGTGACACTACATGCTCAGCAAAGACACCCTTATCGGAAAGCAATGCTGATCGGTGCAAAGCCCTAATATGTGTTATCTTGGTTGTATGTATATGCCTATTGCACTGGTACTACTTTTCATGAATACTTTCCAAAATTTGACAGACATCAAAGTATCTGAAAATAAATTCTCAGAAAGGCACCACCACCAGTGTCTTAACGGCCTTATTAATCTCTTAAAGTCATAGTATTCTGCAAGAGAAACTGGCCAATTATCAACAGCTGTCCTTTCTCAGCGTGTCATGTAACTTAAACCTTGTCTATTTGCTAAAATCACTCTAGTTAAATATGACTTTCCATATAGAAGCATGGCCTCTCATATCTCTAAACACAGAGAAATTTCTTAAAGAAGCACTTTTCCCAGTTTGATCAATAAGTTTAAATCCAGATCAGAAATTCGTCGTGTGTCATATACTCCCAGAATTCAGTTGTGGAATTTCAGTACTGTAGATGAGACAGTAAATTAAGGACGTTGCTTTTGACTTCATTATTTGAATGCCAGTTAAAAATTCTTTGTTCTTTTCTCAAGAGGAAGAGACAAGTTTCTATGTCTATGTCCCTATCAAAGCAACAAAAGTCTTAGAAATCTGGAGTAGTTACACTATCTAAATAAGACACCATGATTTTCTTCTTCAACCTTCTGTTCCTAATCCCACAGTCCACATGTGCACTGTGGCCAGTCTTTAGGACCAGATCTACACATTTAGGTGTCTAATTAATCCAGAAAGGAAGATGCTGTCAAGTGAAAACTAGGCACTTAAGTACAAGTTTGTAGGTATGCCTCCTTAACAAAGCATTGTCTGAGTGAATGGTGAACCCATTTTATCTCCATATTTAAGCAATGCCTGGCAGATGTTCTGTGCCACATTTTACCTGGCTTTAACAGTACTGGCAGTGCCGCTGAGGCCATACGCTTTTGAACTAATACATGTTTGCAAAGATAACCCTTCAGCATCTGAAGAGAGAAAGTACTTATAGAAATCCAGAGCAGAGCAGCCAGGCGGTGGCCACTGTTGTAAATGATTCTATGATTGATTTCAAACATAGCAGTTTCGTTCCAGGCTTGAAACGCGCCCTTGTGCTTGACAGGGAATAGGCAACATCAGAGAAAGCACTGAAGTAACTGCGTGCACTTACTATCAGAACATGCATGTTGGCAAGTTGCTTTAGAATTCAAAAAGAATTTCTAATGTTATGTCCTAGCGTAGCAGTCAATTCATATAAACCAGCTTGTGATCTGCAAGTTAAAAATGCTGATTAACTATGATGCAAGAATGCTTTAAAGTAGAACACTTTGATTTCCATATTTTCTGACAGATATAAACTAGTTATTGAATAACATTTGCATGATTTATCTGTTTTATCTCCTTAATCAAATTAAAAGATTCACAGGAAAATGTATTATTTATAATGGCTTTATGTAATAGGGTTTCATCTTAGCCTGTTGAGCATTTATGTTCGGATATTTTGACAGAAGCTGACACCGCCCAAAAGGAAAACATAATCAAGAGTAGTAAATAAAATCTCTTGACATTGTTGGACTCTGATAACAGTGGTGAAAAGAGTCTGCCAAGGTACTACATTTCACAGATATTTCATCCTCTCTATTCTTTTTCCTCACATTTATTTGTATGTTACAGATGAGAGTTTTTACTTCTTTCCTACCACCAAAATGAGAACTGACCCACAGTAATATTCATCTTTGCATGGATATTAGAAATTATAATCAAATTCTGATGTACAAACCAAAATAGCATAATCCCAATGGGATAACAAACTTAATAAAAGTCAGAGTCAAATGAAAAGGGTTTCTCTAGTAGATGGGTTTTCAAAGAAATGTCATTAGTACCTCAAACACTGTGTAAATGACCACATTGTAAATGCAAGTACAAATGGTCTTTCTTGTCATTGATAGTTAGAAATTCGTTAGCTTCAGTCTACAAGGCCTTTGAGCAGTCTCCTTTATTCACATTCCAAATCATCCCTCCTCCATGCCGGAATGGTCTTTCATTCCATTTTCTTATTTGATTTTTTAATAAGTTTTTGTAAGTTTTCTTATAAGGTTATAAGTTTTTATAAGTTTTTTATACATTCATTCCTATACTATCAAACCATATATGAATTCACTTAGAAATCCCATAGTATCAAATGTCTATCTTCATCAACGTTTCCAGAACTTTAATATTGATATGTTTTCATTCAATTTGGCCTGGCTTGATTTGTTTTTCCCTCCTGTCTATCTCAATGAGTAAAGACTAAAGGACAGATTTAGTGACCTCTGGGGGGGAAAGAAAAAAAAAACTGACATCCATATAAATATCATTATTTTTTTTCTTTAGACAT
>NW_010581639.1:36318-77908 GCF_000705375.1 Tinamus guttatus
TGACAAATTGTCACCTCAGTGACTTATGGGTCACAAGGACACATAAAGCAGTTAAGGTTATGTCAAGGTCAAGCACAAATGAGAACAGATGCACATTCAGAAAAAATAAAAAAAGAAGAAGCACCGCACTGTAGCATAAACCCAAGCCAGGCTCTATAGTGCCAAGCAATAATATATCACAGAATCACAGAATGGTTGAGGTCAGAAGGGACCTCTCTTGAGATCATCTGGTCCAACCCCCCTGCTCCAGCGGGGACACCCAGAGCACGTGGCACAGGGCGGCATCCAAGTGGGTTTGGAAGATCTCCAGAGAAGGAGACTCCACAACCTCTCTGGGCAGCCTGTTCCAGGGCTCTGTCACCCTCACAGTAAAGAAGTTCTTCCTCACATGGAGGTGGAACTTCCTGTGTTTCAACTTATACCTGTTACCCCTTGTCCTGTCACTGGCCACCACAGAGAAGAGTTTGGCCCCATCCTCCATACATTCACCCCTCAGGTACTTGTACATGTTGGTCAGATCCTCTCTCAGTCTTCTCTTCTCTAGGCTAAACAGGCCCAGGTTGTTTAGACTTTCCTCATACAATAGATGTTCCAGTCCCTTAATCATCTTTGTGGCTCTACACTGGACCCTCTCTAGAAGCTCCGCATCCCTCTTATATTGGGTGGCCCAGAACTGCACACAGTACTCAACTTCCTTAAATCTTGTCATACAAAGCAATTTGTAGAAAATGCCACTCACAGTTTGATTGTCTTCTAAGACACCGATTTCCATAATAGAACTCTTGTTGGCATATTAACCATACTACCATTACTGGTAACAGAGCCTAGTTCAGAAGCCAGACCTGCTTTTCCTTGTTTTTTTTTTTAATATGTGTAACAGCAGCAAAAGCCGAAGAACCATTTCAGTGAATTGCAAAAATGGTCTAATACTCTGAAAACAGATCTGAGCACTAGAAAAACCATAGATTTGATATTCTGTTCTAGCTCTCCACCATCTAGGGATGGTGGTCTTGCTCATGCTATATACCATAACCCTACACTGTATATGTCAGTGGAACTTTTTCAACAGGAGCAGCATTATGCATTTAATTATCAATATCTGAATATGCTGACATCATCACCAACAAAACTCATGTCCAATGCTTGATTAAATTGGCCAGACAGATCCAACTGGAAGGAAAATATGTATAAACAGCCACGACTAGACCTGTGACAGGCAACAGAGTTTAAGACCAGCCACTTATGAGATCTCCTCCCATTTTAAGTACAATAGTCCTGGCAGTAAGTGTCTCCTTGGTCTGGAATAAGACCGCCCTACCTCCAGTGGGCAGTCTCAATTTCTGTTACTTTGCAGTCTTTTGTAAAAGTTGGGGAAAGGGACTAGATGGAAATTCCAGCTCACAGAAGCAGCAATAGATGCCATCAAAACACAGAACACTGGATAATATAAGAACTTTCTAAAGTTTGGATTTTCTATCTTGTGCGGTTTGGGTACATGTTCCACTGACCTGCCTCTTCTTCGCAATTTTTTCAGGCTTTTACCTTGTTTTCTCTTCCCTCCACATTCAGTCATCTCTTTTTCATGTTAGCAGAAGGGTGTAACCTCTTCGCTTCGCTAAATCTAAAATGAAACAAAATTAACATTCATTTTGTCATGTGGTGTTTCTATGCCATATGCCCCTTTCACACACCTTTCATAGAGCTAATCTTTTTTTTTTTTTTAATATGACCATAACCTTGGAGGAAGGTGGAAAGATATGGAGAGATAGGGAAGAGGGAAGAGCATATCAGTTGACTTCTCCCAGCCATGGTTTGCTGCAGGGTATATGCTTAGATGGTCAGTATTAAGATATGCCCCATTCTCTCTCACCCCATATACGGGGAAGAGATAAACCTCACACCTCAGTACGCAGCCCCAAGCTCCACTTCTTTACATGAGGGCAACACAGAGGAATCTGGTAGTGAAACTTAACTTAGGCTGGGGAAACTCACTAGATTTAGCAAAGAAAAAAGGGAAAAAGAGAAGGGCATCAAAGAAAAGTCGGGAGAAGAAAGCACAACACAGTTTGTGAGCTCTAATCTGAGTTGCACTGCTGTCTCTCCCACTGCACATGCTTCCATCAGCTGCCATGATAAACCAAGGCCAGCTCCTCATCTGTAAATGGACTCTTTTCTAAGCCTCTCTATAAAAACACAGCTAGCTCCTCCTCATCCTTTCGGAGCAGCTTTCAGAGACATTAGACTGAATTTACTGTAAGTCCCTTTATGAAGCAGAAAAGGAGAATATGTCTGAGAAACATGAAAATACAGTGAGACCCTGCAATGTCTCTCTTTACCCACTCAGATTTTAGGTTCTTTCTCAGGAAAGGGAAAGAAAATATTTTACTTCTGTCTTCCTAACAGAGTCTTGATATAGTTTGATGCTAGCTCTTGTTTTGTATGCATGAACATAACTAACCTCTTATAATAAAAAGATGCATAACATTTGTGTTTTGATGTATATTTGCACACAACTGACATGACTTTTTTTCTCTCACTAGGCAACGCAAGCTCTTTTACACCACATGATGCCAGCATCATTCTAATGAGAAGTGGAAAAACTGTTCTGAAACAAACCCACTTTTATTTGGAAGACTGTCTGCCCTGAGAAGACTTATCCGCATAGTGAAAAAGGTAAAATTGTTCTGCTATAGTGATGATGACAGTTTGCTATATAG
This sequence comes from Tinamus guttatus, assembly GCF_000705375.1. Next base: position 39,036 of record NW_010581639.1, read on the forward strand.
AGTTCTCTGACTGGTTCTTGGTTGGTCACTGATCCACACAAACAAACAGAACTCAGTGATTTATCCGAAGATATTTGTGAAACCAACTCATCAGACTGCTTCTCATTAAATAGATTCATGGAGAACCCTAGAGCAAAACAGTTTTGTGAAGACAAACTGAACTGAACAAGCAACAGTTTTGAGTCCAACAGGTTGAGAAGGATACACTTCTTGGTACTGACAGTGTTTGACATGGTGGTCTTGGTTAAGTCATTTGCCTTGTCTTAGACTCATTTTCCTATTAGTATAATGAGGATATTGAAATTTCTTTTTCTTATAAAGTGCTTTCAGATACCTGGCCAAAAGCTTTCTTTAAAAGATGTTATTTTCTTAGAAATCACCAATTAGCCTATTTTAGTTTGCTATCTCTTATTAGGGGTTAATGATTGATTCATCAGAAATCTTATAATGCACATGATTATGTTATAAAGGAAAATAATTCCCATGAGAGAACATTTCTTCCTGACTCAAGCTGGTGATTGGCTTATGCCTTGGAGCCTAATGGTTGATAGCCCTTGTAATTTTATCCTACCTACTGTAACTGCAGATCCTTTTTTTTACAGTATTCATATGTGTCTAATCCTTTTTTAGAATCTTGCTAAGCTAGTTGCCTCAATAATTCACTTCACATTTGCTCTGGTTCTGATATAGGTAAGATTTATAATATTCAGGATTGGTTCCAAAGCTCAGCTTCTTCGTTCCTCAAAATTCACAAAGAACCTTGCCTCAAGGTTATTAGTCATGGCTTCTTGGAAATTGTTGTGATTGTACATAATAAAATGAGGACATTAAACAGCATCCCAAGTTTAGCGGTATATCTACTGTATAATGCAGTGCCTTGTTTACAAGGTAATACAAACGAACACACATCTATTAACAAAATTAATGATGAACAATTACTGTAATTTCTTGTTGCTTGGAAAATACCTCTTGCAAATAAATTGGGTTAATAGCAGCTTACTGATTGGCTTTATCTTGCAAACAAGACAATGAACGATGTTAACAAATTCACTTCAGCAACATGAAGACTGCGATACGGGAAGCAATACTAATCTGAGTGCTCTTATGGGGAGTAGATGTAAACAGGCAAAAGCTGGAGGAGTTCTCTGTGCAAGACTGCCTTGGTCTCTGAGGCTTGCAGTCACGGTGGCATCGTGGAAATAGCTCTTCGTCTAACATGAGCTATTGATCTGCTCTGCTGAGAAATATGTAATGTGCTCACTCAAATGCAGGAATGAAAATACTTACATCTTTTCAGAGAAGATAAGTGTCTTCATTGGCAAAAATATGTCACATGGAATATGCATGAAGTGTCTATAAGAAGGAATTCCCATGCACTTCCTTGGTCTGCGCATGCATCACAGCCTGCTGTCTTAGACCCAGGCCTTCTCAGAAAGATGCATATTATAATTTGACAGAAAAAAAACAGGCAAAAAATGGAAGAAAAAGAAATGAATAGAAAAAGAATGGAAACACAGACATTTTCCTAATTTTCAGCAGTAGAGAATTACAGAGCTCTCAGACTCTAGGCTGAATGTGCTCATCTGCCTAATACACAGAAGATTTGCTTTGATTTCTAATGGGATAAACACAGTAGTTTGGAATATATTTTGAAATACTGGTATGAATATCTGCTTTATGAATTAGTTAACTAAAGTATGCCTTATTGAAATGAATCTCTGAAATGTGAGGGTGACAGAGCCCTGGAACAGGCTGCCCAGAGAGGTTGTGGAGTCTCCTTCTCTGGAGATCTTCAAAACCCGCTTGGACGCAGTCCTGTGCCACGTGCTCCAGGTGACCCTGCGTGTGCAGGGGGGTTGGACTAGATGATCTCTAGAGGTCCCTTCCGGCCTTAAGCATTCTATGGTTCTATGATTCTATGATCAGTACAGCCACTACTTCCAGACAAACACTAAGGAGGTTTCAGGCAACTCAAGCACTGTTCCAGTCTGTTCTAGATGTCAGGAAATGACATGTCAGAAAGCAATATTGAAGAAAACAGTATGCTATGAAATTTTGATAGATAACTCCTTTCTGATTTAGGGGTTGTATACATTTGAAGTATTTTGCTTTAACCTTCTCCTTCTCTTCTCTTCAAAATGTGTGTATGCACATGCACAAAGGTACACAACATTTTGAGACAAAAATAGTCTATGAAAAGGATACCCTAGGTCTCTTTCCAATCACGTTCATGTTCTCAGCAGGATGTCAATCTTCTCCGAAGTTACAGGATGACGAGATTCTGAGAAAATGTGCATAAAAAAGGGAGCAAGCCATTCCTTTGCTAAAGACATATATGAGAAGGACCAGAAAATGAAAGTGACCGCAATGGGAGGATCAGTTGGTCTGGGATGTCTGAGCATCACATGTCCTGCTACATCATTTGCATAAGAAATCATCTTGGGCCATGTTGATTCCTAATGATGAGCAGAAATTTTTTTACTTTTTTTTTTCTCTCACTTGTGAGTTTATGTGCTTGTGAGAAGCTGTTGAACAGCAATCTGGCAGAGCAAAATAGTCCAGACATCCCCAAAAGTAGTGTGGCACAAGCATTTAGTGTGCCATGAGCTCACTGTGCTGAACTCACTTCAGAGAAGATTAAACCTGTCTCCAGGGTGTCCTGGCTTGGGTCTGAGCCTGCCAGCAATGCAACCTGGTAACCCCTATTTGGTTCTCTCTCTTGGGTTTATTTTTATAATTTGGACACTTTCATTCATCAAATAGCCTAAGACCACATTCCATTGCATTTCCAGTTGGCCACCACACAGGCTGAGAGGAAACTATTCTGGACATCTACTCACTTACAGGCTGCATATTAATTAATTACTTAGAACTAATTCCTTCAGGATAGAGTTATTATTTTTTTTTGCATTTTTCTGAAAAACACTCAAAAACAGAATTTGCAAGTGTGTGCCGGTGTGTCCAAAAAAAAAAAAAAATAGTAAAAATCGTATAGGCAATGAAGTAACCACAAATCCATCTTATACTCAGAACTGATAGTTACAACGCAGCCCTGATTTCCAAAGTAGCCCAAGAATCAAACTAGGACATATTATGCAATGTGACAAATGTGACAATGTAATGGCCTACAGCAGAATAGCAAATGTTAATTATAGAGGTAAAGCTGGGAGGAGGGAATAAAAAATATATTTTTATAGTTGGTGATTGCATATAAGAAGAATTAATGTTTAAACTTACTTTTGCCCTTGGAGAACTATTAGATACAGTGTTCCAAAGCCATTTTTATTCTTTGGGAATAGAATTAGGCTCTTAAACAGACCACCTGCTAAAAACTATTTCAATACCACTTTCAAACTGATTTGCTGAAGTGCTGAGCCGCTCTGGCTCCTCTAGATTTTATTGCCTGCAACAGTGAAATTAGATGCTTAGTTTTGGGCAGAGACTAAAAGAAATGGCCTCGGCCCCTGTAACTGCAAATGAATTGGTTTGAAAGGAGTATTAGTCAGTTGGAGTTTAAAATTTTAACCTAGTTGCCTAACTTAAACATCCACTGATGAAAACGTTGACATGGCCACATAACTGCTTTCTGACAAACGGCTAAATAAAGCCTCCTGCCCAATACCTGTAATGTTGATGTGGCTGTGCCAGTGTCACTGCTTCTCTCTGTGGCTCCCCACACTGCAGGGGAACAAGCCTTCTCCAGCCTGCCCCAGCACATGGAACAGCCCCGAAGTGGCAGATCTGCCCACCAGAGGTCAAATAGGCAGCACCTCAAAGGCTTTCCAAAAAAGCTGCAAGGAATCTGCAATGTAGCCATCTGAAATCTGCTGAGAGAGCAAACGCCAGGTCAAGCTCTGAGGCAGCTACAATAATGTGCTTTTCCTTGGTTCTAGGACTAATACCAAGATCCTGAAATCTCTTCCTGAGAGGTTGACTTAACATCAGGAAGGTGAAGAGCTTGCTCTGCATCAGCGTGACGACCCATAAATACGAAACCCAAATCCTTTTTAAATCAAAACTTTTCCCCATGTAAATTGCTGTGTCACTGAAGTTTGTTCAGATTATAGAGAAAATGGAAAAAGATGTTCATCATTCCTTAATGAAGCACAATTACAGGTATAGAAAGAAATGATTTTCTTAATGTCTGTTATACTTCTGCAATGTGATTGATGGCTGTTGTAACTGAAACAACAGAGAAAAATCACTTAATGACAAAATAATCTTTTTGTTAGGTTGGAAAGATGTCACTGGGGTTGCTTTTCTCTAAAACATACTTTCTTGCTATCAGATCCCAGGATTTCAGAGTTTTATTATCAGTCTATTCTTTCTATACAGAGGAGCCCAGTCCACCAGTCCAGAAAGACAGCAGAGGCAGCAGAGGTAACCCTAGTGATCTTCTGGGTTAAACATAAAAAAACCCAAGAGGATTCTTGTACTGCAGAGATTAAAATCAGAAAAGGTTAATATACAATTATCTATATAATCTGTCCATCCACCATGGCTCCAAATTGACTTCACTAAGTGAAACCAGTTTTAAAATGGGGTTTGATGAATGGGCTTGAATTCTGTGATTGCCTGTGAGAGCAGCAGAATGGATCCACGTGGCCTTCACTGCTACGTTTCTATGACTACTGTTATGCCTAGGGACTGGGCAGAATAAGGCCAAACCCCTCGCTGTGCCCATCATCAGAGCATCTAGGTACTACTAAATACAATTCCATCTTGTTAAAAGGAATGGACTGTGCATCACATAAAGAGTAAATAATATTCATTTTAATAAAGGTCTTTGGGACGAGAACAAGCTTTGATCATTATCATGAGAAGATTTTCTTAATCCATCTGGCACAACATTTATTTCTGTATTTTTCTCTTAATGTAATTGTTTGCTGTTAAAACACTCTTGAGTTAGAGATTAATCTGTTTTAAGCTTCCAAGGGGGAAAAGGAGCCAAATAATAGCTTCTAATGAAAAAAATATATATACTGATAAAATCATATTTTAATATCTTCGCAAAAACCATTGCTTTATGGCACAAATATACCAGTTTGTCATCCTTGTGTAGTATCATGACATACTTCTGGCATATGTCTAGGCATATGTATTTTAATGTTGGCAGAAAAATATTAATGGGAAAAGCAAACTATTTTTATCACTATACACTGAAAACACCTCACAGGACTCCTGAAGCCAGTAGATTTGGGCTGGTGGGATTTGCGTAAGCGCACAGCACTGTACGGTGTCTTTGAGCACTCTCTTGCTCCCCAGGAAACTCACTAAGCCACCTACACGTTACTTCCTTGAATAAGCAATCTTTATCTTGTACTTCTGTCCATAACAAAAGAGTAGCATCCGCTTGACATCCTACACAGGAACAGCAAAACAAAGGGAAGGAGCTTCCACACTGCTCCACACCTAAACGATGCCTCAAGCACCTCAGTCTGCTGGGTAGGTGGACTGCAAAGATCTAAAAGCAAAGTGCTCTGACATGCAAACAGGGTAAAGCAGGGACTGTGCATCTTTGAATCACAATTCCTTCTTGAAGCTCCCTCTGGCATAGTGATTAACTATCAGAAAACCCATTCAATTACTTGTTGCCATCTGAATACAGGAAACACCTCATTTTATGGACAAATTTAATGGTATTTTCCTCTTCTCTTATTCTATTATCTTCCCTCCAATCTAAAAAAGCAGAATCATGAAGCTGAGAAAGCAGAAAATATTACTGACTCGCATGCTTTTTACCACTCTTTGCTCATTTGTTTAGTGCTACTCATTAAGAATTTTGTCCAAGGGGTGTGCCTCACATCCAGCCCTAGTAAATTGAGAGAAATGACTCAGTCAGTGACAATAATAGCATTTACTGAGATTTCCCCAAAAGGGAAGGTGCAGTCATAACAGATACCCAGAGCTTGCAGATAAATTGATGAAGAAGGGAGCATATGATCAACTAGGGCAACATTACAAGTGTTGAGAGGCACTATATCTTCCAGTAACGATTTGCAGGTGTACTTCCCAAAAAGCCAAGCCAACAACGCAATATTTTGACAGTTTTACTACTTGGAGTAGAGGATGTGGACAGGAAGATGACAGATGATTTTAGAAAATTACAAGTAAATCAGATTTGGAAACGGAGAAAGTTGATCAAAGAACAAACGATTGCATTGAAACTAGTCACTCTAGGGCTGTAAAATCAGTTGTAAATCCTTAGCAAGAAAAGATTAAATAAGGTTAATGTCTCAAATAAATTGAGTGCTTCCAGTAGAGAATTCACAGTTTCAACAGACTTTGACGCCTCAGAATATTTTTTACAGTCTCAGGCAAGCCTAGTCACACCACAGGAAGCTGGAAGAGCTATCAAATAAAAAAGAAAAATCCATGATATCCAAATTATGCAAAAACTCATGGTTCTTGAAACAAAAAAGGCAAACAAACTCATAAGCCTAAAACCTGGCACATTTTTAACCACAAATAACATTGGTCTTTTCAAAAATCTTAGCTTCTTAAAGTCACAGATCTCCATTATGCTTCTCTAGATCACACTTCTCAATAACAATCAGGTGAATGATCACTGTCATATTAATTAACACATTTCTAGTATTTAAAGTCACGAAGTACCAAGAACTTCATTATGGATGTACTCAATATCAGTATGAAGTTGTGTGGTTGCTTACTCTTACACACACACTTCACTACAAATCGTTTACATTTTTTGTCACATCTGATTACACTGAAAAACTTTTGAAGCAATAACAGTTTCTACTTTCTAACTTTCTACTTTTTAAGATGCAGTTTTCATTAATTTAGGCAGCCTGATCTAGAGTTTAGCAATTCTGTATTTCTCAGGCAACATACATCAGAACTATGTCAGCACATGTGCTCTGAAGAGCAGTTTTCTCTATACTGGCACTGGCCACTGCTGGAAGGAAGATAACAAATTAGACGGCGCATTGATCTGCTCCAGCACAGAAGATTGTAGGTTTCTCTCTATGTAATGTGACTGGTACTCCTTAACACACAAAGGCTTATTTAAGGTCCTCAGCAACTTCATATGGCTATCTGGGAGAATCCTTTAAAATTAGGACTTAAGAGAGCACCTTCTGCCAGGGCCATACCACCTATTTGATTGCTATGAAGAACAATTCTGAAGTTTGTATTTAGCAGAATTCTTGTTGATGTTAGGCTTCACAGTCAGATCTTCAGAATTAGTCTCCTTCCTGTTTCAGCACTGATGGTCCCAGCAAGAATGATATGCCTTACATCAGTACTGTGGCATGACATTTGTTTGATAAGATTCACAGCAGATAAAATTTGGCTGTTTGTTAGAGCAACATCATGTAGGCCACTTAAATTCCATTTCTATCCTGCAGTTATAAGTAAAACTTACACCCAGGTCTCATGTTAGCCCTCTGTGTGAGACGAATGTCAGTCAATACAATTTGCTGTTGTTATTGTTTAATCCTAGGATGTCTGCTTAAAAGCTTCTACTTGATCAGTGTGTGGCTCCCAGCAGATGCAAAACACTCATTAAAGCAGATACTCAGAAAAATAAAAGACCATAGTATGACATAAATTTTTAAGCAGAACTCCCAACTGAATAAATGCTGGTAATTAATTTCAAACATCAAGCAAACTCACAGTACTATATAGTAATAAAATTAACTAATTAAAGACACTCATATCCTCCCCTACTGCCATGCTACACAAAATAGAACAGCAATGGACCTGAACAGGGAATTTCATTTTTTATAGCATTTCTTTTATTGCAAGATCATGTTTTGTATAGTTATTAACAAAATCTCTTAAACACTACAAATAGGGTTAAAGAAAAGCAAGCACCAACTGCTTAAACAAACAACATGCCAGGAAATTTCTTTTCACTTTCTGGAATACATAATTGCTGTCTGTTTCAATATTTATAGTAATTAATAGTTAATACTATCTCATTTTTAGGATGCACGTGAAGATGAACGTTAGTCTACAAGCACTTACACTTAAGAGCAAGATATAATACCCAGTATCCTGTCCGTCTGTATCATGCAGGGAACATGCACATTCACATGCAACAGCCTAAACTATAAAAAATCTCAATTCCTCTATCGAGAGAGTCAAAAGATGTGCATTGGAAAATTTCCACTGGAGGCAGCAAATCCTTCTTCAACCACTATCTGTCTATAGGGGTGGCCATTGATTACTTACTCAGCTGTTTCAGAATAATCCTTATGATTTAAGGAACTGTTTTAGCATGTTATTTTCTGTGGGAGCACTCCCTTACACCACTCGTTCTAACACCACCAAGGCCCAGGTTTTGCTGAAGAGCTGTCAGAATATTTAATCTGAATTAGATGTTCTCATTGGCATAGATTTACCTTTGGTGTAACTGTGCAAAAGTCAATAGAGTTAAATGATGAAAAATCCTCATCTGTTGAGATCACTGATTCAAGTTTGATACATACAAATCACAAGCCATATTCTATCTTTGGACACATAGATTCAATGTGCTGATTATTTAGTGCAAGCCATGAGTGTACATCTGCTACTAGAATACGGATCAAAAGCTGTATTCATTTCGGCAAACATACTTGTCGCTGGAATGGGAAGCAGGGGAATGTCCTGGGTTTAATCTCAGGAAGAGCCACTTATTCTGTGTGGGAGCTCAGCAGCTCTGCTGCCTCCCAGGCTTTGAGAACCCTTGCTGGAAACCTCTGAGCATGGAATCTACAGGAAAAAGGAAAACAAAGCACCAGTGCAAACCATTGACAGTAAATTAAGCTTTTCTTTATAAATAACTTTCACTATCGGTATAAATATAATATATCTGAAAGAGAGCTCTGGAAAGAATTTGGTAGAGCTAGAAAATTATGATGCTGCCAGAAAGGTACTTTAAGAGAAGTTTTGGTTTGTTTGTTGGTGCGTATGTTTGTTTCCTCCTGATGTGACACTATGAAATAGGACTTTGTAATTTAGGAGGTTTTAACATCTGGTCTTTTGTTATATGCTACTTAGATTATTCAGATAATTAATTCTGGAGATCACTCCTGACAAAACAAGCTTGCCTGCTAGCAAATTGAGCATGTTCATTGCTCAGAGAGATAAAAATCTCCTATCCTCCTCACACAGACACACGAAATGTCTAGGAACGTATGCAGGGATCTACAAATTAATGCAGACAGCTGGGCTGCTTACTGTCAATGTGTAAAGTCAATCAATATGGTGGAGGCATTTTTAAAAGAATTCTTCCTAATACTTTTAGCATAGAGAAAACAGGTGGAAAACATTAGAAGAAATAAGCATCTTACTGAATGGCAGTTAATGAATTGTCTTGGCATGCCTAATGTGTATTGTGGTGTGATTTGTCATTTCCCCCTCAGCATTTACTTCTCATTACAAGATGTCTTTGGTAGCACTTGGAAAAATTTCTGAATCTCATCCCATTTCTTTGTCTGTGCCACAGAGATGAGAATGTGCTGGCCCTGCTGCACGGCCAGAACGGAGGGCGGCGAGACGGGTCCTGCTCGCACGGAGGGAGGCTGCAGCTCCGAGGGCCGGGCTGGGAGCCCTGGCAGGCTCAGAACTGCATTTGGCAAGGTGGGCATTTACCACAAGTGCACGGAAACTTCAATAAAACATGCCATTGGTGCTTTTTTTTCCCTTTAGGCCAATGTAGTCTGGTTTTACTTCTTCCTGCGTAATAACCTTATGTTCCTTCCTTTCCTAACAGGGAAAAAAAAAAAAAAAAAGGAGAGAAGAATCTACTATAAAGAAAAGGAACGATGCAGTATTCTTAAACAGATAAGGAACCAAATAAGCATTTTAAAAAATTGTTTTTAATAAAATGATGAATGTGTAAAGATGAGTGCAGAAGTCCTTAGTGAATGCCATGGAAATGACTAAGAAAGAAAACATCAACCCCAAACCAAAACAAAAATAACTCTGGAGAGGAAAAGAAATTAATTTCAAGAATAACTTAATGCTATGTAGGCCTGCTCTTACAGCAAACCATCAGCTTAATTTAATTCACAAACCCCAATGCTCCAACAAAATGTTGTTTAAATCAATTCATTCTTTCATTACGCTGCTTAAGAGCATCATGAAGTGATGCGAAATTACTGAGATGACTTTCATGTATCAGAATCCCTTCAGTTTCACTTCATTTTCTGTCCTGACGTGGGATTAATGTGCTGCATGTGCAGACTGAAATAGTATATTTAATTGTAAAAGTGGTGTTTTTAAATTACCTTATAATGAGTTTATTTTAAATGGTTCATTAAAGTTTTTTAAATAGCTTGCTACACGATTGCATCTCTGCTCTGCTTTGATGTATTACATCTTCAACCAATAGCTGCAGTGCAGGAAACCCGTTCTTGTTATGCCGTTTGCCCTTTCAGCAACACATCTTGAGCTAAAAGCAGTTGCAGTCTCACAGGACCAGATTCAGCTAATTACAATATTTGAGCAGAAGTCCAACGCAGTCCAGAACAGCACAAAAATTGTATGGAACTAGCTGTGTATGTATGTGTGTGCTATTATCTGGAATGAAAGTTACTTACAGAGCTCTTTTGCAATTCTGCCTCTTGGCAGTGGTTTGCTCATGCTGTAGTACACAGTCAAGTCACCTCATAATGCAGTATGTGATGTGATTAGTGTCCCTTATACATGGCTTCCCCCCTTTCCCTGCTTCCTGGAGGGTTAAGGTACATACATATTTTTCATTTCAGGAAAATAAAAAAAAAGGGGTTCTGTGAGTCCTCAGACTAGCAAAGGGCTGATTGCATTGTGTGTTTTGTTCGCGGAATACTAAATATTAAAGCTTATAGGAGGCCTTGTGATTTAGGTCCCTATCATGGAAATATTTGTACTCCTTTGTGAGAGGCAGTAATTCAGTTGCATCAATTCATTGCCAGTAACATAAACACTTACATTTCTTCTGTTTGATCAAATTAAATTCCATACCCTCTCTGATAACAACATACTTTTCTCTGCATTTATAGTGGCGGAAAGGTTCTCCTCTACATTTAAGCAACAGAATTAGGGCTTTATTTCCAGTTTCATCTGTATGCTTCCTGCTTTTAGTGATCATGACCTAAAGGCTGCTGTAAATATCTAATTTTTAAATTTGCTGTCTGTCTATATATTTTTTTTTGATATTGCTCACATCAATGCACTCTGAATCGCATTGGAAACATCACTTCTTTTCATCTCAAAGGGAATTAGACACTGAAATAGCTCTGAAGAGCCACATGATAATTCTTAGCTTGTAGAATAACAAACCTGTCCTGATTTCTAGCTGTAGCTTTTAGTAAGCCTTGTAAATAAGTTGATACAGTTGTCTATATTTAGGCCATCACATGCACTTAAATGTTGCTTTTCTTCCTGGTAATGAGTAGAAATACCAGCCCTTAAAGAGGAATACTCTATATTTAATCTATGCTGTTACATCCTTATTACTGCCTCCATACATATGCATGTTAAAATTAAAAACAATATATAGAAGGTATGTATCCTCTGACAATGAATAGCATCAGTGCCAACACCTGGTAGCACAGGTATGAATAACTCCTCCTTCCCGTCATTAACTGATACATGTTCAATTCCTCTATGTATGTATAAAGAACAAGGAGAAGTTCCTCTGGTCTATGCCAAAGGCAAAGAACACTGCTAATGGACACGGATTATCTTGTAAATCCCGGAGTCACCCTTGAGCAGTTCAGGATGAATTTGAGAGTCAAGTCAATTTGAGAGGTGCAGTCATTCTCTCATCCTATGCATATGGATGGCACATTTACAAGCTGCTTTCTCCTGGATTTCATTTTGTATTTTGCAAGAAGACAGTGAGTGAGATTTGCAGGCATGGCACTCTTTAGCAAATGAAGCAGAATCCAAGAAGCATGCATAAAAATATCTCGTTCAAAAGATCTTGTATTGTAAAGTAGAAGATGTCAAAGTTTATATTAAACTTTCACTCTGATTTTTATACTCCTTGACTTGTGAGAATTATCTTGCTTTAAAAGACATTTTAAGACTATTTATTCAGCCTACCTTTTCATTCACTCTGTTTCACGTTAGCCAGATGTATATTGATGCCAGGCAGAGGCTAGTTTTGCTTTCATGAACAGTGATCCCAGCTTTAAATTATATCTAAACTAACAACCATATGTTTGAATGAGAGAAATCTGCAATATGCAGTTATTGCTAGGTCCAGATGCTTATCAGCAAAAGGCCCATGAGTTCAACTTTGACTTCAGTGAAAAAGCTACAGCTTCCCAGGGCCAGAATAAGTTTTTGCAGCAAGGGGAATGCAGCAGCTCTAACCCACTTTTCTGGGGAGATCCTGTTTTCTTAGTCTGCTGGCGCAATCTACCTAGCACATGTTTGCAGCTGATGTGCAGACAGTCAAGGTCCTGGATGATGTATCTGCAGAGCAGTTTCTAGGAAATACCTGTGATTTTATTGAGAGCTTCTTTTGTTGTTAGCACATATTGCAGAAGTAACAATTTTCAGGTGATTTTTGTTTCCATTTGTTAAGGCAGGAAGAGCTTTAGTCCATGCCTTTTAACAGGCTCTGTTTGTTCCTAATGCAAGTACTCAATGGCTCCCTAAGGGGAAATTAAAAATAAAAACAAGTGTCTAGCAAAATACATGAACAAACAGAATTTTTCCTCAGTCTCTCCCCTCCCTTTTTTTCTGACAACAGATGTGCTTTGCTAATTTTGAAACTATGTCTCACCAAGTGCTTTCATTTCTTTTCCTCTTTTACACAAAAACAGGCACAAGTCTCAATTTTGTTATCAGTTTATGTAGGTGACAGTGCACACTATTTCAGCTATCACAGAAATCCACAGCCATTAACGGTTATAGCAATGTTAGAAGTTGACAATTTTCTTTTAAAAAGATATTCATCTATAATCTTGAGACTTTCTAAGTCCTGCTGAGATTGTCAGAAATTGCTTGTGACTTTATATAAAGTTTTTTTGTCTTCAACTACTGGACTTGCAGCTCAGTTCTGGCCTGGATGGCAAATGAAGTTTTAGAAGATGGCATGTGTAAACCACGGATCTGATTCCTACCGTTTCAGAAGAGCCAGGCACTCAAGGACTGTTATCTGATGCATATGTTGTGCACCAATGCTGAGAAACAGCAAACGTGGAAAAGTAGAGATGTACAGAAAATATATTTCTCTTGATATGTTTTTTTTTTCCTAACATTTCCCTGCTCTTCTGAAGACTTTAAGTCAATATCTCCTCTAACTTAAAAACAATACCGGACCTCTTTCTGCTCTTCATCTTAAATTATTTGAAAGTGTAACTACTAGGCTGCAAAGCCAGTTTCATTCTCTGCTTATGGTCGTTACAGTGCCCTTTGCTCATGTTTGCCTAGCGAAAAGCCGCCTCTGACAATGAAGTGACACGGGTCTTCCTCCCAGTGGGTCACCAATCTGACCTGTGTGGTACTTCAGCTCCCAATCCTATTGGACAGTTCTCAGGTGCCACTCCAACCCTTTGTAGGCTGGATCTTTGTCATGGGAACTTTCTTCAGGTCACCTCTTCTACCTGAGCTAATTGCAGCACGGCTGCAGCTGAATGTCAGCACTCCTTACAGAAACACACCTAATTTGCAGCAAGTAACGAATGTCTCACAACAAAACAACCAAAGCTCTTGTAAGGACCTTATTTTATTTCCCATAAATATCCCGCCTTTTTCGCCTTTCATTTCCCTGCTTCCCAGAGCTCAGGCTTACAGACAACTTGCTATTTACCACACTGATACTGCCTGGGATGCTGGCATTTGCCAGTGCAGCCCTGGACTTAGAGTGATGCAACCTAACAAAGAGTCAGCAACCCTCTTTGGCTGAGCATCTCCCTTCAGCTCCTCCCGTTCCTCTTCCCTCTCAGCATGCCAGCAAAGCCTCCGCCTTGCTGGCATACTGGAAGTCATAAAAGAGCACTTCTAAGGAGCTATAACTATTATGTAATTCCAGGGCTCATTTTCTGGTATCAATATCAAAACCTGACAGATGGCTGTCAACGAGACCATCAGTAACCGTTAGTATTGTGGCACAGAGCTGTTCTTCCTATTAATTCACTGATTTGACAACATCACTTCAAATTATAACAGAATTGTCAGTGCGACTACTACAAATATCCAAAGTAAACAGGCCACAGTACCATTTCTACATATTTGTGGATCTCTGAAAAATCATCATTCTGCAAATGGCTTATTTGGACAGTTTTACATGATACCAGAAACATTATCTCTTGAAGTTCATGTTCAGAGTTGTGACAGCATTTCTGTCTGCACACATTGCTCACAAAACACAAAGCCAAACCCAGCCTTGTAATTCCACAGAGCTCAGACTATAAAGGAGTCCCCCTTTTCAAGATCTCCTTGCAAGCAAACTGCGTGGGCCTCAGCTCTCTGCTTAAGGAGGATGGAAGGAGACATTGACTTGCCAGTATTTGGAGTGAAAAATAAGATCATGCTGAAACAACATTTTATTCAGAAACAGAGAGAAATGAGGCAGTGCCCCCTCTCACCTGGCTCTAATGATCATGGTGTTTAGCAAGGGTTTTCGGTATAGTAATTGCTAGACAATGAAGTTTGTCTGTTTCACTACTGAAGCTATTCATTATTTCAAACCTTTTTTGGGAAAGTAATTTTTTTTCCTCTAGTACATTAAAATGCATACTATGGAATTAATTCTCTCTGATTTAATTAATTGCAGCAGCATTAAAATCAAGAAATTCTGCCTGTCTTGTATGTGCATAGCTACTCAATGTAAAATGTCTTTGCATCTGTTTGGTATCAGTCAAGATTTTTATAAAATGGGACTTTGGGAACCTCAGCTCCACCACAGACAGGCACAGATTTTGGTCTGAATTATTTAAGAGTGTGTACTTAGATAAGAGAACACTCTCTCAACTCTTACAAAGTTTAGACACTTTCTATCTCTTTTCTGCCTGCTACACCCACACTAGAAGAAATAAATACATTAAATCATGCCTGCACAAAAAGGGTCAAACCTTTTCGTTTCATGGGGAGAGCAAATGAATGTTATGGCTTATGTATGACTAAGGCTCCTAGAATGACAGAAGCTAAATGTGTTCTCAGGGCAGTTAATATTACTGCGAGAAAGCAGCTCTACAGTTGCCGATGGATGTGAGCAGAAAGCTCAAGGATTTCCTGCCCACTTTCCCTTGCCCACTGACTGATAAGTGGCAGCATTTGCTCTAGGTCGTCTGCAGGGACACAACTCAAATGAAGGGAGGCTTTCCCAGGATGAAAGCTTTTTATCATCTAGGATTTAGGAAGCAGTCTGTAAAGTGCTTTTACATCCCTCAGATCTGTATACATGAAGGTGGGTATCCGTAAAGTTGAACTGGGCAAACACCATCAAGAGCACATATAACTCTCAGATCTGATGAATTTATCAGGAACTTTTCATACCAGAGGATCTGTGAGTTAGACAGGAGAAAGAAAGATATACAAAACAAACAAAAGAAAGTTAAGGCAAATGGGAGAAGGTTGGGATAGGGAGCTTGCATTTTTCACTTAGAATTTTAAATGTTCAGTGTTCAGATTCATTTCAGACATTGATGAGCTGCCTCCAGTCTGTACCAAGGGGGGAGATGTGAGGCATTATCTGATGCAAATGTAATTGGGGAAGCTTTGTGGAAGGCAGTAAGTGCACAAAATGTCAACTTTTCTGCTTGTTCTTTCTCCTATTTAACTAAAAGTAAATTATATTTCATCAGATTAACAACTCAATTTGTCCTGTGGTAGAAAAGCTATTTTCCCCCGGGGTTATCATTTGGTTCTGATTCTTTTCTTTTGATTATGTAGTCTGATATATTAGAACTATGTATTTAATCATTTGATATTACTTGAAGATGCTGAAATTGTAACTAGAGCCAGAAGACTTTTTGATCTACACTGTGTGTAGCAACAGCACAAACTCCATTCCCTAGTTTGACTCAACAGTGTCTATGCCTTGACTCCGTCAACTGGATGAACAGGAAGAGGTATCCCTGAGCGACTCCAGAGAATAAGACAGGCAGGCACTGCCATTATGTGTAGCAGAAACAAAAGCCCAGATAAACAGAGCCAGTCCAGTGTTGGCTTTGCTTTTGTCAGGGATAGCAGATACTATAGTGATGGGCACATATCTCTGAAGCAGACACTAGCTGATCAAAATAATTTTCCAGTCAGCTAAGTAGGCAAGAGATACTAACTTCTCTTGACTTATGTAGGCTAGATTGACAAGAGAATCTCTGTGACTAAGTAGGCAAGAGATACTAACTTCTTCTCTTGACTTATGGAGGCTAGATTGACAAGAGAATCTCTGTGATGAAAGATCCATGCCCTGCTATCCTTATACACAGACCTTTTTAGGGCAATGATAGTTCTCCAGTGCTGATACTAGGCTCAAAGGCAGCTCAAGGCAGACTACAAGCTACATTTAATAAAGGTTAGCCTAAAGCGTTAAGATTTACCTATATTAGATGGGAACATCTCCTTTGATTTGATGGTGGTGTTTTTCTAAGAAGGATTGTTTTCACTGGGGTAGCCCCACCAGGTTTCGTTAGCAGTTAACAACTCCCAAATTCATGTACTGTCATGGACAGTACATTGCAGCATACAACATTATATGATTGTGACAGTCAGACATCTATTTGTGTGAACTACAATACTTTTTAAGCAAAACTCTTTTTGTGAATTTGTGTTTTCAGCATTTCCCCAAATAGATCTCCTCCCTGTCTTCTCTTCTCATACAGGCACTCTTAGTGATGATTAGCTGTCACTTCTGAGATGCTGTTTTTGTTACACCACCCACAAGAAGCCGGAAGAGTCTGAAAAGTTGACATAAGGAAAAGAAGGCGAGAAAGGCAGAGTCAAAGCAAAACAACTTTGCAGGGCATGTCTCCCTGTACTGCGTGATACTAGGAATGCTCCAGTCCTTTGCTGCCCACCTGGTTCACAGGATTTGGTCAATCATCCTTTCTCAAAAGCTAACCTGCAGTCCTGAGCTGATGGTTATCTGGAGCTAGGAAATTCCTAACTGAAGTAATGTGATGTGTGATACTATCTGAGAGTGAAACTCTGTGAATCAGATCTCTGAACTACTAAGTGTAGGAATTCTGATGTCTGATATCCTTTGTCTGCTCTGCGGCACTCAGCAGCCTGCATACTAATTCCGCATGATGTACAGCAACCTGAGTCAGCCTAGCCACTGAAAACAGCCTTGCCACTGCAGCATGGGTTTTTCTGCATGCTAATTTACCCAGCTTCTCTATGTAGATGGATCTAGAACTGCTATTCCCAGAAATGTTGAATGCTCATGAGGAATAGGGCTTTTTGTGTATTGTCTCCCAAGGCCTGTGTGGACATCTCCGCATCTGTAGTGCCTGTCCTAAATTGCCCTCCTCTGGTGATGGGTGTAGAAGAGCAATAAATGAAAGGCAACATTAAGTTGACTGTGAGGGTGCCAGAGCTCTGGAACAGGCTGCCCAGAGAGATTGTGGAGTCTCCTTCTCTGGAGATCTTCAAAACCCGTCTGGATGCCACCCTGTGCCACGTGCACTAGGTGTCCCTGCTGGAGCAGGGGGGTTAGAGTAGATGACCTCTAGAGGTCCCTCCCAACCTCAACCCTTCTGTGCTTCTGTGATTCTGTGATTAACTACCCCCAGACTACAGCTTGTTCACTTCCCAGGGGAACACAGAGGGCTTGCAGAGGGTGGCAGCACTCAGTTTCCTTGCTCTGATGATCAGCATTACAACTGGTATGTGATTTACCTGAGTCATTCTCACTGTGTTTCACTGCAGCTTCCATAGCAGTATGTAAAGTTGCAATTAGAGAACTTCTATGGAAATGTAGATTGCTTTTTATACCATCCATTATTCACCTAGGATTTTGAGGCATCTTGCCATTTTTTCTTTACATATCCTGTTTTCTCTCAAAAGACAGAAAAGACCTGTGACACATCCCAGAATGAGGATTCAGAAACTGAGATATTCATACGGAGTTTTACTGTTAGTCTGGAGATCTGCATCAGTCTCTATGGCTTAATCAAACCCTTGTCTTTTCTGGCAGTTATGATGATCTCTGTGAAGCAAAAACTTACTTATTAGAGATACTAGGAGGGGAGAAGAGCCATTTCTCAGTTCTTAATAGTCATTAAATGAAAATAGTTTAGAGTCAAAGCTTACTAGAATTGGACTCACTTTCCGAAAGACTGGAATTAAAAGCCTTCATTATCTCATTACTACTTTTCTAAGTCATGCACCCATAAGAGTAGCAATGGATTTACCGCCTCTGATATATGGACTCTCAGATAATTGGTAAAAAACCATGATTTATTAATGGCTTGCATACATCTGTAGATTATTGCTTGAGTGTCATATTTTGATTTAATTAGAATTTCCTATGGGCATACAAAGCAGTATCCATTGTAGTTTTCGGCCTTTGAAATCCCTCTGCCCTCTTGAGTGTAAAAATAATAATAAAATAAACAAATAAATAAAAGGCTTTGCATAACAGCACAAGCCCTTTGTATAGTAAATTGCCATGTGTCCTTTCTATACACAGTATGCTCAAAAACAAGGAATTTGAATGTTACATTTGAATAATGGGCCAAAATAAGATAATTTCTCTTTGCTGACAGGATCACTAGCACACATAACCATTCCTCAGTACAAAAATGTGTTCTTCAATGGAGGGGTGATAAGGAAACAGATTCCAAAAAATTTCATCTGATGACTGATATGCTTGATAAGTGGGTAATACAATTAGGTTCTGCTCAGAACAGTTTGAGATAATTGATTTGGTTTAGTTTGACCAAAATACACAAAAAATGTAGCATTCTTTCATAGTGTCACTATAATTGTTCATACTATGGAGAGAACAAGAAAGGAAGAAAATGGCTATTAGACTGAGTTTCTTTAGGAAAATGGCTAATTAGAGAATCTCAATGGGGTATCTGAAATACTACATTTTCTACAAAGTGCATGTACTCTGCCTAATGCGTATCAATACGCATACTGCCAGGGACTCTTACAGATCTGTGTATAGTTTTTAACCAGTTCTCTGATTTTATACCCACTAACCACTGTGGGTACAAGTGACATCACTGAGATGCTTGGTTTCCTCTCCTATGCCACTCCAAAGCTGCAGAGACCAAATGATATGCTTGATTTGACAATTTGAGGCTCTGTGCCTGGAGGCAGATTATAATCAGCAAAAGATCCTTAACAACATGGTTCTTTTCTGTAAGTTAAAAAAAAAGTGCAGTTAGTTGAGCGGCAAAGCCAGAAAGGGCTGACTCTGTGGGCATGTAGAGCTGAGGGCTCCATGCTCTTTTCTGGGAGCAGACGTAGCCTGCCTGCCTGCCTGCTGCATGAAAGCCAAGTCAGACCCTCTCCAAGGGCATGGGATGGCGCTGGGAAGACTCCAGGCAATGGCTATGCTTTCTTCCCATATACGAAAAGACATAGTCTTTAGCCTAAACTGGCCTAAAAAGGGGCATAATTAACCTCTCTGCAGCAAGGCTGAGTGACGGCAAGCAGTAGAGTTACAATTTATTGTTAGACCCAAGAGAGTCCTTTGTTTCTTGCAATAAAAGTGCATCACAAAAATGAGAAACAACAATGTGAACATCTGAGTTCGGTCACTTATTTTGACAAGGTGATTTTTGGGCCAGGAGCAATTCATTTGCTGCAGCCTAAAGCTTTCCTAAGAGGAAACAATTGAATGATGCCATATTATAAAAATCTTGCTATAATAAATGGACATTTTATGTTCTAGGAAAATGTAAAGAACATTGTCTGCAAGATCTTGTAAAGATACATACACACTTATTACTTGCTCTCTTGATCATTTCTACGTGTACTCAGTTGCTTAGCACCATTGTGCCTGCTCACATTCTTGGCAGGAGAGCTCATAGTTCTAAGCAGAAACATTTTCCTGATTAGGGAAAACAAGAGCTAGAGAAAGTACAGAGGAATGTCTGCAGGGTGTGTTAGAGGTGATAAAATGTTTGGGAAAGACACCATCTTTTTAATGCAGAAGAGTGAGATTTATTTAGCAAGACAAAATGACAGAGCTTTTTGGAGTCCTTTCCTTTCTTTTTCAAATGATATCTGGGACAGAATGAATGAGATGGACAGTTTTCTAAGGAAGGTGGGAAATAGGGCCTGTTCAACAAGATTTATAATTTATTCTGTATAAACATTTGGACAGCAGTAGATCTTGTGAAATATTGTACTACTCCAGGAGAGTACCTTGTTTTGTTTCATTTAATTATCAATAAATAGCTATTTCTGATGCACCATCTTTCACCAGCTGCTTGCCAGGTGTTCATTAAATCACAACTTTATTTATTTATTTTGCTTGACAGGCTAAAAAAATAGTTCCTGTGAAGAAACCTTAAATCAAGGATTAGAAACAAATGTGGCATAAGGTAATTATTCTTATGTCTTTTAGAAAACTCAATCTGCAAACAAAGTTGAAAAGTGCTAGAGAGGGAGAAAGGAAATAAAAATCTGGATAGACACTCAAAAAGTCTACTTATTCACTCATCCTTTAGTACCTGACTTCCGTGGATGTCATCTGCCCAGCTCCTTACAGAACCCAACCCAGGTCCTGATGTCAGTTGTAGGGAGGAAGAACAACAGGGAGCAGCAGATCCGCCCTTGTTTTTTTCTCAACAAAGTTTGCTGCTGCCAAGGGACAGATGCACCTTAAGACATCCTCCCTTTCTGCTGTGTGTATTCGATGCCTCCATACTCAAGTAGAGCATCCTGTTCTCAGCTGTCCAACTTGCCCCAAGGAGCTGAATAAGCATCTTACTTGTCTCAGTGGCTTTCCTGGAAATGGCCAGTTTGTTAAAAGTCAGGCAGTGTTACCATTTTTTTTTTCTCACTGCAGATCATACGGATTTCAAGTTGTAAGTCACACACACATTCTGAAGAACGTGTTCTTTGTAAGCAGAATTAGGACTAGAGAGTGACCCACAATAAGTGGCTCTACACTAACTCTCTGTGGGGGAAGGGAAAAACCTGCAAGTCCTGGAATAATTTACTGTTGAGTAAACAATAAAAGTGACTCCTGTAACTTTTTCTTCAGGCTCTGATCCTGTAGCTGGTGCTGAATTTTACATACATACGTAGTCAGTTCCAATAGCAGCAATAAAAAAATTCCTATCTCTAAATGCGCTGATGCGCTTTTCTGACTTGCAGTGTAAATCCCTGATTGAACAGTTGTGGCAGACTATGTTATCAGATGAAGTGAAAGAAAGATTATTAGAGAATTTAGCTGTGTATAGAACCAACTGACATCCAGAGGGAAAAGCTTACCACAAATATTTCATTTTTCAAACACTGAGAAATATGTCATACTATTTTAAACATCTATCCACACCAAGTGGATTTCTAGGTATTCCTGCTTTTTCTAAAAGGCAGAGAAAATGACTATATTCCACAATCCATGCTAATCTTTCACTTTAATTAAACCATTAGAGCAGTAAATATTCATTCAAAGGTTTCCTTAAAGAGAATTATTGAAAGAGAATTTTCACTATGTTTCCTTTGGGATTTACAATATTCTAAGTGCTTTATTTTTATAAATTTTTTTGGTTTTGTGAGGACTGTTTCACATTGTACAGTTTCTACTTGTTTGCTAAGAGGGAGAAATGTGTCAAAGTGCATGTACAACGTTTATATCTTGTAGCAAAAGAACTCATTCTTTTTTACTGAAAACAATAGCAAACCTTTCACCAATCTAAATTGGAGCAGGATCTGTTAAAGAATTACATGAAAATTTTGGAAACTTGTTTAAGATTATACAGTTCGTGATTACACTGAATAGTGTCATGAACAATTAAATTTTGTGAGGGTGGAAAAAAATAGCCTTAAGCAAATGATTACTGTTTTGTATCGTTCTTCCGAAATGGATGGAATTTGGTGCATGATACCCATTTGATCAAAGCTGTATACAGTTATTCAGGGAGGGATAAGCAAAAAACAGTATATTTTCTGTGAAAATTGAGGGCAAGAGAAACAGCAGGAGCACAGCAAGAATATTAGAAAAAGAACTGAAGTGGACTGCTTAAAAGCTAATTAGAATCATCAGCTGAGCACTTTCTGCTTCCATAACTGGCAGCATTATATCACAGAACTGGAATGAGCAGGGTATATTTCAGTAGTTTCTGGACCTTTTAACTGGGAGAAAAAAAACTAGTAGGGGTGTCAGGGATTGACTCAACAAGGAAGCCAGACACATATATGAGAAATTCATGGAAGTCGATTGGCTGAATATCAGCTAAAATAGAGATATGCTAATAATCTGGCAATTAGGAACAAAGAAGTACAGCTAAAGAAGCTCAGGAGAAAAGAAGAGTGAGAGGGCATTCTACCAATGTGTGCAGATACCTTAGGGCAGACATTCAAAAGAATGGTGCCAGACTATTTTCAGTAGTGCCCAGTGAAGGAAAAGAGGCAATGATCACAAACAGAAACATGGGAAGTTCCATCTGAGTAGGAGGAAAAACTTCTTTGGTGTGAGATTGTGGAGTCTCCTTCTCTAGAGATCTTCAAAACCCATCTGGATGCCACCCTATGCCACGTGCTCTAGGTGTCCCTGCTGGAGCAGGGTGGTTGGACCAGATGATCTTCAGAGGTCCCTTCCAACCTCAACCATTCTGTGATACCGAATTTAAAACATAATAATGAAACCAAACTTTCTGTTTACACTCAAATACTTCCTCTTTTCAATTTCATTTGGATCATGTTAGCTTTTAAGAGTTCCTTACCCTTAGCAACATCAGCAAAGATTCTTTTAATTCCAAAGCCGCAAAAGAGCATTGCTATCACCTGCTCTGATCTGGACAGATCACAATAATGATTTCTTTAATTAATTCCTCTTTGAAGTCGAGCAGTATTTTAAAGATAAAACTTCTAGACTTGATTTAAAATTTTCTACAGCTGTAGACTTGACAAACCATGGAATGTTATTCACTAGTTAAAAGAAACAAAACACTAAAAAACCCTGAGTTTTCCCAACTTCACCCAGTGGATTTCATTATACCAGGAATGAGGAGCTCTCTAATTTTCATTTCTATTTCCTGCATCAATATATATTGACTATGGTGAGTAAATGTTTAAGTCTTGTCTTTAATAAGATAAATAGAGACATTTTCCTGAGATTTTCCTTACAGGAATATTTTCCTTTCAATTGTTCTTGCAGCTTTTTAAGTGCCATCCTTTTTGGCCTGTGGGCACAGTTCTTCTGAAGCAATTCTGCTACTGGCAGTACAATGATAATACAACCTTCTACAGACCTGGTTACATATCCAAGAATTACACTAGTCATTTCAGTCATACCATCACAGGGAATTTTGTCTTCCAGCTGATTACCTCCCACTGCCCTGCTTTGCTCATTGTTCATTACTTCCTAAGACAGACTAGACCAGTCCCTAGATACAGCCTTCATTCTTTCACCCTGAACACACAAGTTTATGTTTAACTATACAAAAGAACATGATTGTGCTGGTTACAGCTTTCCAAGCCATCCACATTCCTCTGTTTTTTTGAGATTTCATCTGCAATGTCATTCTTGCACCATTTATAAAATTTATCAGTCATTATATACTCTTTCTTGAAGGCCACTGTCCACAGTGTTAAACTGCACGTGGCCAAAAGCTGTTCTTGAGACCATGTTAAAGCTCACTCTCATTTGCAATTATACTGGGAGACAGTGGCTAAGGAAGGGTTTCAGTACACATGAGGTTAACTGTGTTCATTTTTGTATCATCTGAGTTTTTTGATGTGATGCCCAAAGACACACCTAATGTTCAGGAAAATATATCACTGGTATTTATCCACCAAACCTTTTCTCCTAAGCACATCTCTAGCATGATTTTACTCTACTTCTCCCTCAAATTACTTGGAAGAAAACTATATATGAAGCACCTAATATAACAGAAGAAAGCCACTGGTCATTTGCAGAACACAGTGTTTGAATTTAACATTATCTAACATGGGTTCTAGAAATCGCCTTCTCCCTACACTGTTCACTGTGGACCTCTACTTCAGGAGACCGCGAATAATCGACCTAAGACAGCTTAGTCAGCTTGAGAAGCCCCCTTCTGTTTTTCAGTTATTCACCTGGATCTTAGTAGTAAAAAGGGGTAGACTGGGTATGGCTTGTGCTGGTATCTCTGGAGCTGCCAGCCTAACACTTTTCGCCAGTAACAAATTAATTTAAAAACCTTCCCCCAACAGTAGTGTCACTTTAAATACAAAAAGTTATAACATGCTGCTCTTTGGTATTAAATTCTAACAGTGTACCAGATTACAATAATAAAATGACAAAGAAAAATACACTTTCCACTTTGCAGGCACAAAAAAGCATTGATCAAACATAATACACACAGCAGAATAAAGAGCAGGGTTCTTTTTAAAAATAAAGATTAGCTAAAAACATTTTAAAGGCTTTACACACAAAAAAACCCTACAGGGTGTTGGCTCTCTGAATAAAGATTCAAAACATTATCACAATAGAATATGATTCATTATTACAGTTTTTATCAAGATGACTTCTAACACTGCTCTCCAAATGAATTCAAACTTGGGAACTAATCCTCCTGCTGACAAGCTAGTTTATGCCATTTGGATCTCAGAATCTCGAGTCTGGATGACTAAGACTGGATCAAGACAACACAGGTCAAACTGAGCGCTGATCTGCCACCTAAATAGCTCCACTGACATCACTGCAGGAGATGTAAGCCACACAATTTTAAATGTCTTTGCAATGCATCTGCAAGTTACTTAGAGATTTTCTGAAGAGTTAGATATAGCAGTAGGCCTGAACTTAGAGATGTGTCTGAAGTTTGAACACAAGAAGAGTTCAGACTTCTAAAGCATTGAATATCTGAGATACATTTATGAATCAAATGCTGACCTCTTTCCAATACAATTCCGTATAGTTTAGTATAATTTCATATTATTTATTTTGCTGCGATTAAACATATTTATCTTATTTATATCACAATTTACTCCCAAATGCCATCAGCACTCATACGGAACCGTCTCAGAAGAATTACTTGTTTGGTTAGGAACAGCAGGCATGGGCTTGGAAATGTTTCCTTAGGACCACAAAATAATATTAAGCATAATGGAAATCCCTGAATTAGCAGTGGATGGTTTGAGCTCATTAGCTCTGTAGGTTATGTCCTTGATAGAAAACCTGACTCCAGTTGAAGCACCATGAGGTAAAGGTTTTCATGTGCCGACAGCGTTCAACTGAAGAGCAATGCCTGAGTCATGATGCAATACAAGCCTCTCTAACTGACCTAATTCTCTGTATCCATGCCACTGAGCTGAATATCTTGCAAGAAACAGATTTTATGAACATTTTTTTTACCCTTGTGGTAGCTCTTTCCCATATTGTGGATGTACCATTTCCAGATGAAACTATACAGCGAATGCTGAAAGAATTCCAGCATTAAAATGTAGGTAGAAACATCCTATAGCTTCTCCTGTTTTAGGCTGGTTTGTTATATGTCTCTACAATAAAATATGTAGACAGATCCGCTTCCTTGCAACTTCTAACAAGGAGTCTTCTGTGCACACATTGCCTCATTCTAAGTGTTTACTCATTAGTAAAACACTTTTTTCTGTATTAAGTTGCAAAAATTTTATTATATGTTGCTAGACATAGAAATAGCACACCTAATTTATGGCCTTGATTCCAACCCTGGATCTAAAGGGTTAGAACCTACTCTGCCCAAGTAAGTCTTAAGTTTTTTTTGCTTCTGGAATGAAGTTGTTTGATCTTAAAACAAAAGACGATAGTCTTCTATTTTGATGTAAAGTGCTCGGTCCTTACAATTTTTTTTAGCATTCTAATCTGTTATTGCTCTATTATTTTCCAGTGTCCGTGTCTTCCCTTCCAAATAGCCAGACAGCTATGGGCTTTCAGGGATTGCAGATTATAACAAGTATTCTCCCTCCATTCAAGATTGCTTTAATACCCCTGCCTGACATCAGGAAGTGTGTGCAGCATAATTGCAACAATTTACAGAAGCCAATTACAAACTAATCTTCAAAACATTGTAGCTAACACGAAACAGAAAAGGTGCATGCAAAATAAAAATAGAATAAGCATAGATGTCTGCTACATACAGTTTTTCTTGTAGGACAGCATGTGACAAAAATAACTACAGTGACACATCTGCTGAAAGTACATTGCACTTACCATAGCCGTTTGATGTGCTATTGACTGCAGTCCTCCATTTTTCCATCACTCAGCACAGTATTTCACAGCTCACAATACCAGGATGCAAGTTACTTCTTGGCAGTATGACTCAACTATTTAAAAGAGGTGTGCAGAGATAAGTTACTGCAGGAGTGAGGCAAGGAGTTGGGATCTGTGCCCATTTGGAATCAAAACCTCTCTCCTGAGACTGCCAAATGAAGTGCCAATCAGTGATGGTTTTGATAGTAGCCTAGGAACTAAACCAGGGTGACTGCATAGGGAGTTCACATCGCTCCTATTCCAGACATGCAGTCATGCAGATGTCAGAATTCTACTTGCTCATAACTGAACAGGACTAACTTTGAAATGGTAAAGCCACTGATTCTCTTCAAAATGTTTTTCTCACTTGAGCTTTGCGCATGCAAGTGACGCACATTGTTGCTACTGGTATTTACAACCTTGCATTGAGCAGAGTAGACTAATATTGATTCTGGTTAGAAATCTCATCAACAAGTACACAAATGTACTGTTTGTGAAAAGCAATTTGCGACAAAAAAATCTGTTTAAAAAAGGCTCAGCCACACAGTCATGTCATTCCTCTCTTTTCTGGTCAGAATTAACACTGCTGAACTGTCAATACAGCAGATGCCTTCAGTGAATTCCGTGAAGTCCAACCAAACTGTGCTCTTTTGTCATTAGCAACCATCAGCTACAGCAGCAGGTCATGGAATGAGAACTTAAGCTGTCAATTTGGTTGTAAATCATGAGGCACAGGGGAATTCAACTTGCTCTTCTGCAATGATACTGATTCTGAAGTGCAGATGGGAGTACATTTTAGTTTTGTTAGTGTATTACAGCATACATGACAGGGAGCAGAGTATAGTAACTGCTGCACCAGTATAGTAAGTGTTGGACCGCTACTGAGTCCTTGGCGAGAACTTCCTCCACTCCTCACAGAGACTATGAGGAAATAATCTCAGGTTCCACATTTCCAAGTATCTTTCTTTTATTTAACTTGTATCTTTTCAGAGCAAGGATCATTTCTTACTTACTGTGAAGTGGGGCCTTTCACATGGGAGACAATATTAAAGAAGGCCCCTGACTTCTAATGGAATTTAAACAATACTAGCAAGGTGGCTTACCTTATAAGTTACCAATATACAGAAGTGGTAGAACAGAAATGCAAACTGCAGGAGAAGAAGCCATCCACACTTTATGCATTATTGGAAAGTTCCCTTGAGAGCAAAAATGAGGGAATATTTTATTCAAGTTATTTACCTGTTCTTTAAAGCAAGCTAACTGCAGCCTGCTCTGAGTGTCATCCTGCAGCACCAATTCGCTAAGCTGAGAAAGGGCATTCAGCTTTCATGGCCTAGGCCAAGATCAGCTTTCCTGATGACAAAAGGGTCACAAAAACTCCTGCTTGAGAGTAGCCAGAATTCAAGGAATTGAGAACTGCCTTCTAGTCTTTGAAGCTTAGGAGAGGTTTAGTTTAAATAGGCGTTTTTTGAAATGCTTATATCACTGTCCTCAAACATTTATTGCAATTGATTAGAAAATAATTATATCAATGAGAATATATTTTGAGAACCCAGCAGCTTTACTTTTATTTATTTTGATATATGGGAAATATTTAAATATATATATATATATATATATATATGTGATTACAGCAGAGTAAAGATGCTCACACAGTGGACAAACAGGTCACAGCTTCTTCCTATTCAGCTAATGTGATCACTGCTCTGATAAGCACACATTCTTTGCTGTAGCAGCAGAAAGGGCTAGATAGAGTTAAAGATGCTGTTTTGCATTTCAATGCTGGGCAGAACCTCCCTTTCTGCCAAGGGAGATGAAGGCATCAGGCTTTCCTATCCAAACTCCGTCTTAGTAGACTGAGGGGCAGGCAGCAGCCCATCAGCTTTATGCCTGGAATAGGTGTCCATCCAGAAGAAACCTCCTCTAGGAGACTAGATGGCCTCAACTCATTGGGGCCACTAGGGGCATGAGCCAGTAAACTCATTGCTCAATAGGTTCAGCTATGGACACAACAACAGAAGAAAGGAAAGAACTTACAGAACACCAAGTAATCTTCATGTGAGTGCTCAGTGAGAGAAAGCAATCATTAAAAAGGCTTCCCTATAATATTGACTGCTTTTACAGTCTCATTTTGTGCAACTAAAGGTATAGCAATACTTGTAATAAGATATTATTGATAGTAGCTGAGCTTTCTGAAGTTTATTTGTCATTGCTTTTAGATCTGCTGTCGTGGCTCTGAAATATCCTACAGGAATGATGTTGTTCATTTATGATTGTGGAGAATCAGATCCATTGCAATTCTTTTTAGAAGTACGTATTTTCTATTGGTAAAGACACCAGAACCCTCCCCTAAGGAAATCAACTTGGAAGTAGCAATATATTAAGAACTGAAGCCTGAAGCCCTGTGAAATATATGTAACAGGATTTTTTTGTATTTCTCTAACAGTTCAGCTTTGGCCCATTGCCAGAGGGACTGTCTAATGTCAGGTTTATGTTGACTTTTTTTTTGTAAAATAGGATTAAGATCTGGCTCGGGAAGCTTATGGCTTCAATGTATCTTAAGAAGATGCAATTTTTTACTTCATCCTGGGCGCTGTATCTTCTTCCATTCTGCAGCTATTACAATAATCTGTTCTAACTCATTACTGGGGTTATTGGTTTCAATTCAGCAGTAATGACAAATACAAAAATACAACTAGAGAAGCCTGCATAACATGTAGCAACAGAAGTATATAGTCTGTTCAGGACACACCACTAGTAAGCATACACTTGATTTCATTGTTTTTGTTTTACTCATGTACTTATCAGAGACACTAAGGCAGTAGAAGGGACTTTGAAAGGTCCAGCTGGAATGCCTTTACTAAAGCTACAAGTATTATTTTGGATATGACCATATCATAGGTACTCACCATTAATGAATTTAAAAAATAAAATGCAAGAATTGGAGCAGGAACCTTTAGAAGTATCCTGTACCAGCCCTACAGATCACTGTGCGGCTGGCTGATCCTGCTGGCATTCCCAATTTACTGCCTTCATGGACAGGGCGTACTCTTTCAGACTTCACATCAGTGAAGTTCTTCTAGTTAAAAATAAAATGTAATTCTGTCATGAGACAGGTTTCATTTTAACATGCTGATTTTTAGACATTCTCCTACAAGTAGACAATAATCAAGAGCAGCAGTCACAACTAAATAGCCTTTTTGTAAGGCCCAGGATGAGAAATGCTACATGCTCTTTTGAATTAAAAGCAAATAATACAAATATGATACTACACTAAAAAAATGCTTTTCATTCTGTTACCTATTAAATGGCTTACCATCAGTTCTTCTGAATAAACTATCTGAAATCATTCTTTAGAAATCAGCAATATCTGTAGCCCTTCAAAATCTATCAAACTGCTAGCACCTGAATCATTATGTCCTAATTCTAGAAGGTGCTTAAGGAGAGCATCTTAAATAGAGAGACTCTCAGTCCTTGTTTCTCCCACTGACTTCTATGGGGACTCAGGATGATGATTAACTTAATTAATTAATTATTTATCATCATATCATTAAACAAGCAATTTCATTGCACTTAACAGTCCACTGTTTGAATGTCTGTTGAATGGAACCTATGGTAACTTGACATTTCACATCTGGCAACAAACCAGCACAGAGTATAGTTTACAATTTTTTGCACGATATCAGCGGAATGATTTACTCGATTCTTGAAAAATTTCTGTTACTGGTAACATTCAAGGCAAAAGGCAGGTAGATTTGACTTTTAGATTATATGTCAAGTTTGGTGTCACCGTTTTGCATTATTTAATGTTCAATCCAAAGATAAATCTTAAGGCACAATTAGCAGTACCATCATGGAAGAACTTATTTTTAAATACTGGGAAAACTGGATGGAGGGATAAAAAGTCAGGTGTGTCTTTCCTTGCCCTAATGGTACTAAAAGCTCTCTTGATCTTTAGCATGCACGTTAGCTTTAAGACTCATCTCTTCATCAGCTGGTTACCAAACACACAATCAAGCTGAAAAGGAGGATGGTTGAGAATAAAGGTCTGTGAGTAATGGAAGTTTCAAAACACACCTAAAAACCTGACATCTTCATTTTTAATCAGATTTACAGTGTTGTCATGCCCAGAGGTCAAAAGAGCCAAATCCATTTTGTAGATGTATGGCAAATAGGCTTAGCCTGAAAGGATCTAGTGGGAACCAAGATAGCTAATTTATTTGAAAAAATTGTATTTTACTATTTTTAACAGGTCATTATGACAACCATGTGTCTGTGTCTCATTTTGTCTAAATAGCTACATTAATAGCTATTAAAAGCTATTGACAAACTGAACATCTCAGGAATTGTACTTCATTGACTCTACACGCAAGTAATATTAGGCATTAAATTTTCTCATTTTAATTATTTCCATATTTTGGGAAAAAATAAACACATTTGTAGGTGATGAATATCCAATTATTCCAAAATTTAAAGCACAACTATGTTAAGCAGTAACTCTCGTTTTATTCATAAAGCAAAGTTTGCTTTGTAACAGGTTATACAGCACTAGCAGAATGATATTGCAGAGGAACAAGTAATTTTTCAGTCTAAAAATGCATGATGGGAATCCATGCACTGAAATACAAAAGACTAATCATTTAGCTATTTGAAAAAAAATGCCAAGACAAATTTATTTATAGACTCTGAAAGTCATGAGTCTAATCTGATTAAACACCTAAATAGGGTACCTATAACGTTCATTAGCAGCATACTTTGAGCTCATGATTAAATGATCTATCTTAAAAGTAATTGTTATGAAAAAAATAATCTCTTATCCTAAAATTTAGAGTACCTTTAAACTTGCACTGTCATATTAATCCTTGAATCAAAGTCATCTCAGCTCCCAGTGTTCTCCTGTTTCCAGTCCAAGTTACTGGAAGATAAAATTCTGTTTCCATATTTGAGTAACACTATATTTAGTGCTGTGTAACTTGATCTCAATCATTAGAATTGCTCTGAATGTATATCATCGCATGAGTGTTCAGAATCCTTTCCAAATGTTTGGCAAACTAAGCACATCAAGGGCACTGAATGAGTCTAATGAAGAATATCTCTTTAGATAGCAAAAGAGCACTGACCAGAGTGGTTTGATTATATTATTTTGTGAGCCAGTGAATCTTTTTCAGAAGATTAGCACAACCAGTTAAACAATTCCATTCCTGTTGCTCTTTAACTGAAACACCTACAGATTATCAGATCTTAGTGCAATTTTCAGTGCAAATGTTCTTACAAGCATTTATTTACAATTGTAATTGTCATGACATTGCCTTCAGGAGATATATATATATACACACACACACACATACATACATTTATATCTTTACAGAGGTCTGGTTGGTCCCACCTTAAATTTCTGTAATCATGAGTCAACTATTTCAGCAATAGCCTCACCTGGCAGCTCTGAATAAACCTATCAACATATACAACTAGATTTTATTGTTAAAAAACAACAATGGAGAGAACCCCCATTGTATCACTTGTCCCTTTGAAGTTGTTTTCTTCCAACAGCACTTCTTTGGCTACTCATATCTTTTATTTGAATTTGCAAGGATTATGGAATAAGGAAAGTCAATGAGATTCATCCAGATGCAAGACAAATGATGATCAAGAAGCAATTCTATCAGAGGTCAAGAGAAAGGAAAAACATCCTCTTTTCTTCATGGTTTAGTTCTGCCAAAGAGGCACATTTGAATAAAAGTATTCCTTGAAATTTTAACTCATCCATTACAAAGTGTTTGAAAGATGTATAATGCAAAACATGAGTTCTTTTATCATCAGCAATCAAGAATAGTTAGATGATCAATTTGCAAGTAATCTCTGTTGACAGTTCAGGTCCCTAAGTCCTCTGGCGTTTATATAGGTAATTTATTGGAACTTCTTCCATTACATAGGATTCTACTTCACATAACTTATTAAAGCCTGCCAAACTTTTTTTTTTCCCATCTTTCAGAAATGCAAATGATGCTGCAGCAAAGAAACATTAGAGATGCTTGATATCATGACTGCTTTAGGTGGTTCTAGCTTTTTTCAGGAGATACTATTTGGCACAAACAAGTCTAGAAAATACAGTGAGTAATGATGGCAAAGCATGCAGTGTAGTGACATCTATAAGGGAGCAAGTGTAACCAAATGTCTATACAATGTGTCCACACAGTGATTTTCCAGAAGAGTAGATGGCTTGTTTAAGAAGCTGTTAATGAGAAATAAAACCTTCTAAGGCACTGTCATAACTGGCTATTGCTTGTGGTGCAATCATTGGTAGATAAACCCAGGATCAAGGCACTCTGCAAAGCTCTGGTCACAGAAGTCTTTCTTTAGGCAGATTTATATCCAGGATTTCCACTTTTGTTTCCTGAATATATGAGTACTTCTGGGCTTGGCAATTACAATAAAGCAGAAAATGAACACAACCAAGCCAAAGATGTCTCAGTCTTTTAGAAGTCTGAAAAGACAATCCTAAATGCTGCTGCAGCTAAGCTTGCTACCTCTACAGTCATTATCCCCAAATTTGTAATATTCGCAAAGTTAACCTCATTTTGGTTGGTAAAAAGACTTGAGGGACCCACTTACATTTTCTGAAGTGCTCTATTAATAGATCACCTTCTCTTGCTTTCTAAATGCTTTAGAATTCATATTATGTTTTGTAGTTCATTTGCTTCATAGAGGAACCAGACATTTGGAGGGATTAGTCTTTACACCATGTCTGGAGTGCTCGTAGTCCTGTAGTGGACAAATAACTTGCTCACAGTGCTCTCAGCACACCCAGTAGAGCACAGCTGTGCTATAAATTAATAAATGTAAAGCCATTCAACTACACCATATGCTACCAGCTAGGAACACATAAATCTAGCAAGAACTGCTTGACACTACACTTAACATCTAGCTCAAGTGTACAAATCCTTTTCTGCAAGAGACAACTTCAAAGCGCTACTTATAAACTCTATAATTAAAAGAAATACTTATGCGTTTTGAATAGTTTATGCTACAAGGAAAAAAATAAACAAGTCTCAATGGCCTTGACTGCTTTCTCTCCATCTTCCATGTCAACATCTGGCTTTCAAGATTGCACACACCAAACGCAAAGAAATCACTCCATCCCATATATTGTCCAGCCCATTCTCCTTTACTTTGCATTTGACTCCTACTAAAACCATACTGTACAGAGCATGCTCAGAACTCCTTCTCTTTCTAAGCAGACACTTTGTCTTCCAGATAATTTTAAGTTGCATCCTTTTGTCCCTTTCTATGGGTATCTGTGTGGTTTTATCTTCAAGATTCCTTATACCCCAGTATTACTCATGAGTGCTACTGGACTCAACTAAATTATAAA
This sequence comes from Tinamus guttatus, assembly GCF_000705375.1. Next base: position 72,692 of record NW_010581639.1, read on the forward strand.
CTTCTTTCCGATCATTTGTGAATGCTTTTGGTGCTAACACACACGAAAAGAAAACACCAGTTTCATAGACAAAGATGTCGACAGCACTTCTTTTCATGGTTTTGTCTTAAGGAGACATAGTTGCCACAAAAATAGTATTACTTGAATCATTTCATTAGACCCAACATATCTGGGGCTTGCCACCACTGATAAGAGATAACAAGCCAAGTATACAGCTACAGTTGTAGCACTATTCTGCTAACCTATATATTTTCTTTCTTTTATCTCCAGTAAGGTTTCTTCCAACAAGTAAAAATTATTATACCAGAGTGTAGCACTTCAGGGAAAATATCGCCAAGCACAGTTTCTTTATAAGCACTGAAGATATGGCTTTGAATGTTTATTCAAACAGAAACAGTTTTCATTTGCAATTCATCCATTTCTGGAGACCAACAAAAGAACATGCTTCTGTGTATACACCATAGGTACCTAGAGGACATGTAGGCTAAAGCCCAGACTGTTGCTTTCCAGAGCCCTGCACACCTGGAAGGCTAGAAGTGGCAGCCTGTAGCTTAGTACAACATATTACTTCCCATATTAAGGCAGCTTCAGATCAGGCTGTTTACAAATCTTATCTTCCCTTGCAGATGGGATCCTTGTTGTCACACTATGCCAGTGCTAGGAGAGATGGGATACATAGTGGGATACATACACAGTGCTAGCTGGTGGACACTGGAAACTTGGCTCATGAATCCACGCAAAGCTCAGTTCACCTGCAATAGCCCCCAAAGCTAGTATTATCTGTATATCTAAATATAAAAGCTGTGCAGCTATACCATATGGACTCAAGGAATCCAGTCTCCCCTTTCATGCAGTAAACACTCCTCTACCTTGCAAAGTACACTTTCTAACTCACTCTATCATTTTCTCGTGTAATCACCACACAATAGTCATGGTTTTGATCTGTTCAGATGTGTCTGGTCACGTAACTCTGATGATATATTTGTTATATTTTTGATGATGAATACTATGCTTCCCAGGATAGTTATGATATCTGAAAAACTAACTAGATCAGTTATGTGTATCTTAGTCTTCCTAGTTCTTCTTGCTAATTATCCAAAATTACTTAATTGTTGTCATTACTATCATGTACTCTCAATGCTTATCTTTGCTTGAAGCATCTGCGTAGTCAGCTGTATAGCTTCCCTTAGCCATTTAATGGACTGCAACCAAACACACATTACTTTAGACTTACACAGTATGAAATGCATGCTATGTCTGCATACAGCAAAATGTCTTTGGTGGTGTTTTGTGTTAGATGCATTTTGCAATTCCAACATACTGCCAAGTATGTATTAGTTGCTTCCAGATTTTAGCACCTTAAAATTAAGAGAAACAGACAACATTTCTCTTTTCTCCTGTCCTGAATTTAAAGATCCATAGGTAGGTGACATGCAGAGTTGACTTAGCTTACCTGCTGAATGGTTTAAAACATCTGTAAAATCCTAGCAGATGCAGTTAGCATCCAAAGATTCAGCACCCATCTTTGCCTCTCAGTCTCCCTGTTTGCTGGCTGACTCAGTGACAATCTTTTGCATTATCCTAGGTAAATGCTGAGTGACTGATTCTGATCTTCCCATGACCTGTGCAGCTCCCTGATGGACTGGGGTTGCCGTTATGTTTCCTGTCCACCTGCTGAATGTTTGATGTTGCTTGCCTGTTAGCACTTTCCTGTTTGAAAGTCATCCCCCAAATTTATCCTTTCCTTTTTTGAAAAAAAAAAAAGCTCACTTCTTTTGCACAACTTTTTTCATATAAACTGTAGTACATCAGCTGCTTCAGAGGATAGATTGCTTTAAGTCGTTCTTTTGGGGATGGGATATAGTCATGTTATGCCAGCTGATGCTTTCATACCTTGGAAAATACTTTCAGACAAATGCTAACATAATGGGGAAGAGTTGGGACTAGCAACAGCATTTTGATGCCTAGCACTTGCTCTGAAGCAATTGTTTATCTCTGTACCACATTTTATAAGTGTAAAAGTGTCTGTTCCATTGATTACCACAGGTTTTAATTAATTCCATTTGTAAACAACTATGGAGTAGTCTAAAAGTGTCTGTAAATTGAAAAACTATTAAAATAGGTTATCTGAAAGCTTTGGGGTAGGTTTGAGCTTTGCTTCATTTTCAAGTTGCTTCAAACAAGAAAACAAGTAATTCTTAATTGAAGGACAACTCCCAAACTGCGTCACTGTCAACGTACTCCCAGACGTCTTGTTTTTTTTTGTGAGTAGTTTTATTATATCTTTATTTATTACTATTATTATTATTGTAACACACTACCTCTTATCTTTAGAAAGAAAAGCAGGAAACCACAGTCTGCACAGAACTGAGCTTGAACCCGAAACCAGTCTGGAGTATCTGAATTTCTACAGACTTTCCTGTAGGCATACTGCTGTGCCTTCCCACCTGATCAGCAGGCTGATGCATGTAAAAGGCTGCCAGCTCCTGTTCACATCGCCTGCATAGGCCCTAGGAGGGAAGGAGAGCTGCTGCCATGCCTAGGGCCTAATGTACACCTCAGCATTGCCCCTCCATCTTTCAGGGAAGAAAATTCGCCTTTACTCTCCTCTCCCCCCACAACCTCCCATGCCAGGATGAAGGTGGAGCCACAGTTAAAATTAAAAAGTTATGTCTCAGCATTACTCACGCTAAAACTGACAGCTATTTCTGCCTTCTTTACTCCATTCTCAGGCACAGATTTTCAGGGACAGAAGAGCTGGTACCTGAAGAGCAGAAAGGGTTAAATCTAATGGTCAAGAATATGGATAGCATAGTAATTACTTTGCTACCCCCATAAAAATACGTTCATGTGCCCTAGTCTTGTTTGTACTGCCCTGGTTTTTCCATCACCCTCTCATTTCCACTGGTGATTGGTGGTATTTCACCCTAAGTCAAAATAACAACAGGAGAAGAAAAAAAAAAGGAAGAAAAAAAAAGAAAACACACCTCTCTCTGGTCTTTGGGAAAAAAATTTCTGCATGCAAAATCTATCCATTCTGAAACTGAGAAAATGCCAGCGAGATTAAAGTCATGCTATGCTATCTCTGCTTGAAATTACTTTTTCTAAAGTGCAATATAGCATTGAAAAAAAAAACTTCTATAGTCAAATTTAAAGACAAAGATTGACATGTTACTGTAAATATTGAAAAACCACCTCTTTTAAAAGTCATATTGGGACAGAAACCTAGCAGGAATAGTAAGACAACTCACTGGAAAGTAAGGTTGCTATGCATATTTACTAAGCTGAGCAAATTGTGACTCAAATAATCACTGCTCTGGCAGAGAATCAATGCCTTCAAATTTCTAAAAGAACCAAGTGTTTTAGGATTGCAATTAGACTAAAAGTCATTGAAGACGATCACTTAAAAAGTTACACTACTGATGACATCACTGCATACTTCAGGAACAGACCCACAATTCAGACAAACTGTGATATGGAACCATTAAAAATCTTTGCAATAGGATTGCGGATAAATTAAATTAGGACTATATTAATGAACAGCTGAATGATCATCCAGTTTTTAAAATAATATTCACATTTGTATTTTACTGCAGCTGTCAGAAAATAAAGGAGTTGCTCTTTTTCAGGATGATGCCTCAGGCCGGGCAGCCCTGCTGCCCAGGTCCCACACAGCACTCGGCCTCAGCGCCCACATCGCCCGCAGCTCCCTGGATGCCAGGTTCTGCTGGCTCCATTCTGGCAGACCTGTCCCAAGGCTGCCCTCACTGCTGCCCGCCAGGATAGGTGGGCTGAAATGGGTTGAAACAGGCTGAAATAGGTTCCTGGCCTCGCAGGGCACGTGGGGCCACTCCAGGCGGTTAAAGTCTGGTGGTACCCTCAGGGCCCTGGCAATCTTGTTGATTCAATTTACAAAGTTGCTCTTATTTAAATAGCTTTTGATTTATTTCGTATTTTGACAGTTTGTGTTAGCCTGTGTTCTGAAGGTCCCTCTTTCTTATTTCACCTCTCATTTGTGTGATGATTTTACAGTGCCAAATTCAAAACCTACTTTGAACTTCCTCGCTCACATCCTACTGCTCAGCATTCCCACTCATGAAAATAACAAAATCGGGGTAATTAATACTGGAAGCTTTCTAAACTTACAGAAGCATAATAAGCAGCACGATGGATTCCAATTAACTAGCTGATGAAGTTGCACAGCGTTGTTGTGAATTAAGCATGTGCTAAGATTTCCACTCAGCCAGAGCTGTCCAATGGAGGGACGAAGTCACTTCTCTAAGATTTAGCACCAAATCAACCTTGGGGCGATGCACGGACCTCTGGATTATACATACATATACATATATCTGCACATCTCTGTGTATATAGCACTACATAGGCTATCATTGGAAAATATTGCCCTGTCCTTAGTAGGACCACAGCCGTGAGCAATAAATGAAGACTCCTGAAGTACAGTGAAGGTGATGTGAAAGCATACAAAGAGGCGAGGGGAAGGCAGCCCCATGTCAGGTGAGAGAGGATTTTAACAGACTTCCAGACACCTGCAAGGCTTGTGGCTAGCGAATAAGACAAGAGTAAAATTGGGAATGAAAGGCCTAAAATTGGTACACAAAACCAATTGCCAGTCCAGGCCTAGACATGGAGTAAAACTCATGATGGGCAGGAGATTTCATTGATTGATTGACTTTTTCTTTTTTTCTTTTTTCTTTTTTTTTTTTTTTTACCTTTAATAATAAGAAGAAAAAAGGGTATCCAGTCAATCCTGGAAGAAACTGCTGCTCCCTCTGTTGTGGGTGTCATTATCCTCCGCACTCCAGGATGACCCCAGCTGCTTCTCAACCGGCTCCGCAGTAACAGCAACTATCTGCCATGCCTCTGCCTCATATCTCTCTCCCCTTGCTCCTTTTGCCTCCTTTCAGTTCTCGTCTGCATGTTTTTTTCAGCTGATTCAGGGGCTGCCTGCACCACTCAGTACCAGAACAGTGATGAAAAAACAGATTTGTTTCCGAACAAGCCGAAAATAGGGGAATGAGCTAACCAGACCCATCATGTTTTGTTCCTGATATAGCAGTTGCTGCTGCCAGCCTGCAGACCATGTCCAGCCACATGCCACAGCGGCCATGCGGGAGAACCTTCTGGAGAGCGCCATTTCCTGCAGCCTCCTCACCACCTGTCCACCATTTTGTGCTTGTGCTGTGCTGGGCGCCCTGGCGG
>NW_010581639.1:77924-114313 GCF_000705375.1 Tinamus guttatus
TTCAGAAACCACCTGCCCATCTCAGTCCAAACACTTTACTCTCTGAGATGGCAGGTGAATATCCACTTTCTGTGGAAAACCATTGTCACGCTTTGACTGTACTGCATTTTATTGATTATACTGTATTTATAATTTCAGGCCTTGCTGATTTAAGGTTTCAGCGTGTCAGGATCATGGTGACGTCTTTGCTTCTATGGGCCCACTTCTCTCATGAAAAGTGAGTTAAAACAACAAACAAACAAAAAAGCATGGTGTTTGATGACTGATGTTTCTTTACAGAGATTGAAGAGTTAGATACCCTTTAAATATCTGCAGTATCACAGAGCATTTCAATCACAAGTCTGTGATGGTAGTCAGGTCACTGGTTTTAAATATTTGGATTCACAAAAATGTGCCCTTCTTTTGCATGTTCTATATTTCCCAAGGGTAGATCTACTCTCTGGGGTATCCCAAGTTTGGCAAGCAAAACCAGAGGCTCCCAAAGCCCCACACAGCTTTTGCAGTCCCTTGATCCATGGTGGTGTATCCCAGGGTGCCTTACCTGGCAAAGGACACTGGTTGCCAGGATGAAGCATCTGCTGAGCTAAGACATACTCTGCTCTGCTTGCAGATTTCAGGTGCAAGTAAACAAATATTAGTTGTAATTTGTTTCACCTCCCTGTGCTTTGTAAAGTATACACACAAAGATTAATTTTGTTATACAAAACAGACAGGCAGCTGGCTCCCACAAGTGCCAAATTCAAACTCGTTGACTGCGTATTAAAAGAATATTCTTGGCTTTCCAGACATCTCTCCGTTAAAAACATGTGCACTCAAGTAAATGTCATTCTGCTGCTTTTGTTCCCTACCCCAGATAAATGCAAAGTATGCAAAGTAGTACCTTTATAATCCGTGGCAAAGCAGACACTTTCAGCACCTCTGTTCACAAGCTGTGACAGTTTGTGTCCTTAAGATGGCAGCAACTATCAAAAAAGTTCTCTTTTTTTTTTTGGAGGTGGGAGGGGTTGGGGTGAAGAAGAAGCCTTAAAACTGGAAAAAATGAGAGAACTAATTCTTCAGAGCTTCTTCTTTAATCTTCCATTTTATGCTCAGCAGAATCATATTCATAGCCAGATTATTCATTATTAAGAGCTTATTTCAGATCAAACCCTGTATGTCAGTAGATTAGGACATTGAGGAAGATTAGCTTCTCACTGTAGGAGGTAGAAATAAGTTCTTTATCTTATCATTAGCATGGACTTTCATGGTTTTTGATCATAATTATTAATTCTGCCACCAGACTTTCACACAAGGATTAAAATGCAGATAGGTGTCATCTAAATGGCATGATCAAATGGAAAGTGAGCTTTAGAGGCAAGCAAACCCTCTGTTTTATGGCAATTGATTCATTTTTGGATTTTATAAATTTATTTTGTTGTTTTAAAAATTTTAAATTGTTACTTATATTCAGGTGCATTTAATAGAATTTTATTAGTAGGTTTTTCTCTCCAAAGAAAAAAACTTTGCATTCAAGTGAACTTTTATTCTGATTAGTATAAACAGCATGTAAAATTCTTAAGCAGTGCTTCTGCACATCTTTGCATTGTCGTAAGTGGAAGCCAAGCATATAGATGAAGAATTATTGAATGAATTCAAATTAAATCTCTCCATCCTTCTCTGTTTCTGTTTTTCTCTCTGTTTTTCTTTTTTTTTCTGTCTTTTTTTTTTCTTTTTTTTTCTGAGTTTTTAGGTCTTTATTCTCTCCATCAATGTGATTAGGGACATGGCTCTGAATATATAAGTATCCAAGACTTTGTCTCAGTGTCACGGTGAACAGTCTTAAAACTTTAGAAAGATTAAATTTGCCATGTTGCTGAATGTCATGAACAAAGCAGCAAAGGCAGAATGGCCAACATTTTAGCAGCAAAAGCATTTTAGTTAAATTTTAGATCAAAATCTTGACAAAGTTTGGGTTTGCATCATTTGCTAAAGCATACAGAAGTCTGGCTGCATGACTAAACCAAAGGATAATAGTCCGTTATCTATTTCAGTGTTCATAGATTTCTCCTTTATTTTGCAAAATGTAGAATACTGGAAGCTGAGGAGCAGATATAATGCCAAGAAGAATATGTAGAAGCAGCTCATATTTTCAACCACAGTGAACGTGGTTAGTTGGCATTTTTTTGTGTTCTAAATTTGATACTAATTAGGCAGCTGGTATGATAGACCACTTATGACACAGGTATTGATTACACTGTTACCTAGAGATTTCCTTTTTATCACCTTTTTAAATTTGTATCATGCATTTCAACTTACATTGCATGCTCTCTGGTTAGGGATTGGCTTTGTGTCACTTTTTTTTTTTTGCAGGCTCTACTCTGGTAGGTCAGGATCTTTTAGATAGCTGTACAATTAGCATTGGAGACATGTATTTAAGATGCATGTGAGAGGAGGCAGAGCTGAATGTTTGGTCCCCTGTCTCTAATTATGTTAGGGTTTTGAAGGCAATAGTGTTTTGGAACCAGAGAAATAGTAGTATTGATTAAGTTTTGCTACAAAAGGAGGTAAAACTCAATGGAAAAGTTTTAAAATGCTAATGCAGCTAAACAACAACAACAAAAACACATGCAAATAGCTTGTCCAACATCATATGGAAACTTGGCAATACACGTAGGGCCTAAAGTCCTTTTAGACACTGATCCCTGAAAGCAAAATATGAACTTCTGTCTAGATAATATGGAGGCTCCTGTGCAATATCCCATACTCACCAATGTTTCCAGCATGTAGTCATTGAATTTGCTTCTTTCCAACTCTTGATGCATATTTAAAATCACATCTATGCTAATGTCACATTCTCCTTTTTCCTGAAAGCCATTGTTTGGTATTCTTTTGCTGAGCTAAAGAATACTGCCTTGGGCAAATAACACCTGCAGGGCTCACAGAGCCATCAGAGAAGCCCTTGACACCAAAGAATGCTATGTGGCAAGTGCTGCACCCGAGACAAACCCCACTAGAGGCTTAAGGTTTGTAGAGAAGTTTGCTTTCATTAAGATGTATTCATAATGGATATAAAATGATAATTTTGAGACAGCATATGCACACAAAATAAAAAGAAATACCCCTTCCTCCTGCCCACTAGTGTGGTATATGGGATTGGAGTCCATATGTATATTTCTTTCCATGTAATTACAATTATTAAGACTTACACCATGCTTTAATACATTCCTCTCTGAGGCATGCTGTAAGTCTAAATAAAAAGTTCATCAGGGATTAAACATGTTGTGAACAAAATATTCATCTTGCTCATTTTCAGCAGTTAGGTTAGAATGAATTGAAAATCAGTGCAGTTTTTTCTTTGGCTCTTTTCAGCAGCAAAATAATTTGAGATTTTTCTTCTGTGACAAGGCAGCAGCAAATCAATTCCGATCAGTAGATTTACCTGCTTGTTCAGTAGGGTGTCATAAAACCTCATGATTTAAGAGCACTAGTTGCTGTTGTGCGTGTTTGAGAAATACAGCTGTATCTCCAAGGTCTGTTATGCTGGAGATTTTTCTGTTCTGTTCAGTTATGCCAAGGCTCAGGTCATATCTCATCTCTCAGTGATATAATTTTGTGATGCCAGATCTGAGATGAATTAAAACTTACCTGCACCCATTTCTCCTCCCGTGTAAAACTAGGAATTTGGAATGATTTGGAGGATTTTTGCAGATGTAACAGCAGAAGCATAGTTTCTTCTGAAGGCATTCAGACTGAACAGAAAGCAGGCGGAGGGTTTGGGGAGTCAGCTATCGTTACACACAGCCCAACCCTACCTCTGCGACATGTCCTTAAAAAAGCAAAGACATGCTGGAGACCTAGGTCCACCCTTGTATATGCTGGGTGGTCTTAGAAAAATTCCACTGCTCAGAGCTGAAAGGACTGTTCCTGTTCTTGCCTGTGAAAGTACAGAGGAAGACTGCTTGATGCACTTGGGGAAGGTAGAATTCAATGCCATACAAGGTGATAAGAAAGAAAGAGTGAAAATCAGAGCAGGGAAAAACACAAATATAGCATGTAGAACACAAATTGTAGTACACTTGATAGAAGCGGAGTGAGTGAAGCAAGGAGTAGAATAACAGGGAAACACAAGGAGAGGGGTGGTTGAGAAAAGCTATTACAACAGGAAGTTTGAACTTTTAACAGGAGAGAAAAAAAGCTATGAAAGTATTCGAGGACTATGTGATATTTCACTGTACTGTGGGGGATCTAAAAGGAATCTTTTAACAGAGAAAAGGTGAAAGGCAAGACCAAAAAAGAAGGAAATGTGCCTGTGATCATATTATATAGTCACTTATATTATCCCTGATTATGAAATGTTAATTTATATTTAACTATTAACTTGATAGAAATCTACAAAAACCTCGTTTTTTATGTGGAGTAATTTAAATACTTCCCTAAGATAGATTTTGTCCTCAAGATATTTTCAGAGCTTTCCATCTGTTTGCCAAACGTTTCTGAAATTTAAAAGTAGAAGATAATTTGTATTATTGTAAGTGTATTTTATCTGTTCTTATTCCTTGGGCAGAGAGTAAGCTATTGTAGAGAAAAAAAAACTTGGCTTAGGTTACAAATTTAGGCAGTGAACATGCCCATTCAGATGAACAAGAATGTACATTTACTTAAATATATCCACAGGATAATCGAATATGCATACTAATATACTACTATATATCATTCAAAATATAAATATATATAAAGTTGTTAAGATAACCCACTAATAGTAACCCAGACATATATTAGTTACAAAAAAAATGGCTGAATGGAATGACTGAGACTTTCTTGTTTGTTAAGGAAGCCCTTTCTTATCAAGTGATTCTTTAATGCTGCGGCAACTTTGGTAGCTGGTTATCCTGGGTTTCTCCATCCTTTCTGATTTCAGAGCAATAGAAAATAGGCAGAATGGTAGCCAGGCTTGTATGCCTTTTAGGGACTTCTGTTGCCTTCCTTGACACTTCAGAGGACACATTTTTGGGCTAGGAGCCAAATAAGGTTAATTTATGCATCCAACATGCTTTTTTCAGTCATTATTTGATAAAGTTCTCTGCACAGTTTTATGAGTTCTGACTGTCTCTGGGCAGATTTATATTATAAAGAAGGCTGATCAAAAACAGAACCTCAGAAATATATGTGTGTTTTACTAAAATACAGTGCCAAAAAATGTCTTTGAAGAGAAAGAAGCTGCATTGACAGAAGATGAATTAATACATAGGCAGTATGAATTAGATCTCAATTTTCTTTCACCTGTGGGGATATAATCATGTAATCTGGGGAATCAAGGCCAAGAGATCTGTCTGTAAGAATCAGTGTTCCCACAGCTTGGAGTCTCTATTTCTTTTTGCCACTGTGACAGAGATACAGATGAGAATGTCATAAAGAAGAAAAAGATCTTAAACTAAAGAAACAAGGTAAACATAAAGTTAAAATAAGATCAAAAGGAAAAAATAAATTTAAAGGAAAAAAAGAAAAATGAAAAAAGCAAATGATTCCAGGTGTAGATGTAGGTACCTGAACACAGCCAGAAATCTCAGATTCCCAGTTTTTGGTTCTACTTTTTCATACATCATACAGAAAGGTTGTCAGTGAAAGAGGGATCTCATAAAAGTCTTTAGTATCTTGAATGTACTTTGGAAACAAATACTGACTGGCTTGTCTGGTGCACGAAATAGGTAGCATAGAACACTTTCGGGTTGCAGAGTAAAACGAAACAAAACAAGATGCTCCTTTATGCAGTATATAGTTGAGGTGTGACCCTCTCTGCTTGCAGTATGATATGGATGGTGAAATTGAATAACACATTTTGAAGAGATGCCCAAAGTGAACTAATAGATTCGGTTAGACAAAACCTGGTGGAATTACAAAGCATAAAAACAGATTCAAGAATGGAAATTGTTGGAGTCTAGTAGAGTGGTCTGGGGAAGCATTGGTGCATGCTGACCCTTATTTTAAACATCTCCCTAGAGACTTGCCACTGGCTGCTGTTGGAGACCTCCATGTTGCTGGATTATATGAGACTGTGGATATGGCCATTCTTATGCTCTAATGACATTTAACTGTGCTGTCTCAGTTTGAAAAAGGCATATATATATATGTATATATATATATGTAGAGAGAGGGAGAAGTATTTTAGCTTTTCAAAAAATTAGTAATTTCTGAGGTATTCCTTCATTCTCAGACAAAGGTTGCTATAGAATTATGGAGAATATCTATCAGTCATAAAATGAAATTTGGATTTCTCACATATATATTTATACACACACACATATATGTATATATAGATTAAGTCTGATTTTCAAGATTGTCATCAGTTTATTCAGACTGTGTTATGTAAAGATTTTCAGGCCATATGGGAACTAAGAATATAGAAAACTGAGTAGAAAACTTCCTAAACCCTGAACAGACTTCAATGAAATGAGAGATCCTTTTCATATGATAGCTGAAATGCTAAAAAGAAAAAAAAAAAGGTAAAAAAAATCAAATCAAGTAGTGTGCCCTCACCACTCTCTTCGAAAACTTTGCAGCAGCCCATGAATGGTTAGGAATTCAAAATGGTAGCAATTACATTAATTTCATTACTAAAGGATCAAGGTCACAACAACAGCAATTACCTATAATTTCCCATTCCTACAATTATATTATTATGAAAATGAACACTTGCTAACTACTGTAAAGCTTTCAGGAACACTAAAGTGAATTCTTTTTCATTTCAACATGCTTGCTAATTGTGTCAGGACTTCACTATTATATGATTACCATTGCTTTGGTCTCATCACAACAGCAAACAGCAGAGAGGTAGTGCTTGATTCTTCTCTTAGGCCTCATCTATACATAAATTTTATACCAGTATAATTAGATTAGTTAAATTAGTAACATTGTATTTTACTGAAATCCTTGTATCACTGTAAATCCTAGTAGAATAAACTATGAGGGAATGAACTATATTAGCATAGGTATGCTTATACCAATATAATTGGTTGCAAAATAAACAGTTGTGCAGTTTTGCACCACAGTGTAATAGGATGCAAAAAAAATCCTGTTTGTGATCCAGCTATGTTCGCAGAAGAAATTACCACATCTTGCTGCTAGTCACCTCAATCTGCCAGCAAAGCGCTTTTCATGAGCATTCTCTAAATTGCTTCAGGCAAAACCAGGCCATGTAACCCAGTATAAGAACTTAAACTGACCTGGCTGATTTTACCTGAGATGAGTCAGACATTGGCTGCTCTGGCTGCTCTGCACAACGGCCATGGTCTTGTGTAGCATGGGGGCTCTCACTCGTGAGCTGTGCAAGGTAGCAGCCTGCTTCATTGGTACAGTCTTCAAGTTGTGTTGCACTTCAGTGGAGATAAAGCTTTACTTGTGCTGTTTTTCTGCTAGCAAAAATACAATTTTAGCTGGAGCTTCCACTGCAAACAGACATGTTCTGTAAAGTCATTCAGAACATTCTTCGACCTCATCTAAATACAAGTTACATTTTTGCTTCTGCTACTGTGATAAGAGTAGAAATAGGCCATTCCGCTGTTTTAACAGTTCTAGTAGTGAGAAACCTAGATCCAGGCCTAAATTTAGTCATGGACTATTTATAACTCCATGGTCTGTTTATATCCTTTAGTTTAAATGGTTCGTGGCATTTATGTCCCAGTAGACAGCAATCACAGCTCTCTCAGTCGTTTACCTAAGTCAAGACTCTCACAAGCCGTGCTCTCCAACTCCTTCTCATGCTCTTTCTTCTGCTTCCTGAATTGCTACAAACTGAACTTTTCTTTCTGAAATACCACTCTCCAGAACTGAATGCAGTAAAGATTTTCTATATTTTCTACATCTACATTTTCTAGTGTGCTTTTACTACATACACTTTCTGTATTCCTACTGGAAAAACTTTCCTGAAGCATTCTTGAAAACTTTTGACTTCATTATAATTAAGTAATTTTGGTGTCTCATTGCTATTTGATTATCTACAGATAATGAATTTCTAGCACACATTCTCTTTTGTTCTTACATGCATGAATTTGCAGTCTATCCTTTTATCTCAGTTTTATCTCAGACTTCTGTCTAAAAGGTCTTTCAGGTCTTCCTTTGCAATATTGCTCTTTTTCTCAGTATTGACATTATCTCCCAGCCAGTTCTGGCAGTAAATTTCATTAGCACATTTATTTTTCTAATATCATTAATGGAAATATTTATTAAAATGCTATTAGGACTGATATTTCTCCCTTTTCTACAGCAGAATTACATGTTATCTCTTCATTACCTAGTTCTGATAATTCTTGGGGAACCATGTTCTTTAGTATAGAGTGTGGCAGCTTACCCAAAGTTTTCAGTGATATACAATAAGAGTGGGTATCCCATGTAGCACTTCTTCATTAGAAAACTCTTCTGCCAGAGAATTTAATGAGTTTATAGTCATAAGAGACTGTTTTGAAAAATGTGAATCTGCCCATGTCTGCAGGATGTGCCAGTTCTTTTCATACTTGTATTTAGTGGCCAAATAAACCATCCGTTAGAGATGTGAAGTTATTTTCAGCATAAATTCTAGTAACAACAGCTACTGAAAGCTAAAACTCTCTGCTGGAAACAAGAAAGAAGTTATCTTTACATGAAACTTTTCATGTGCTTTTTTACATCAACATAGTGAACCTATCCGGTCAGAAATGGAGAACTATAGCTTTTCTGTGTTGATAAAGCTACTTGTCTGCACTAGGCTTTCCAATCTTGGTATTGGAAACACACTTTTACTTCAGGCAGGACAATCCCCCACTTGTTCTGGGGATCTGACTGGTTTAAAAGGTTTTAAAATACAGATGCAGGTCAGAATCTCATCAGTATTTAAAACTGCCTTCTAGTGAAACTGTCAAAGGGAAAACTATGAATCATGGCAGGGCTGTCTTCTATTCTGAAAGAACTGAACCAAAGTCTCCATTTCCTCTGAGAGATATGTCAACCTATGCTTAGTGAGTGGCATCAGATTATTGCCTATTTGTAATTTGTTTCCTACTTGTGCTTCCTACTGCTGTTGACACACAGGCTTTCATTTGTGCTAGAGCTAAGCAATTAATAGTTTAATAGTTAATAAGGTTTTTTTTTCTTTTCTTTCTTTTTTTTATCAAATACAACTTCACTTTTCCTCTCTCCTCTACACATACTAGCTCCTCAAGTCTTCTTGAGACCTTTATTTTAGCCCTAGAGAAATTGAAGAGCAGATAGTCAGGTAGCTGTGATAAATCTTTGCTTTCCAAAAAGTCTGACTGTAGGTGAAGTATGTCATGCTAGAAAAAACTACTATGCAATGATTAAGTTGCTCCTAAATTCAAGACTTACCGAATTTACTTTGAGCTAATTTAAATGAAGTTAATACTATAGACCTTTCTCCAAGGTTGCTTTTACTGAATCTGCTACCTGCTGAAATGATTGTATGTATTCGCACAAAGCATTGCACACCATTCAGAGATCACAAGAAAACTTTCTTCTTCTATTATGAAGCATATGTGTAAAACATACAATATTTTGGATCACTCTTCATCAAACTAATTAAAAGCAATTTGACTTAATGCCAAAGATCACATATTAAGAATTAGACTGTCTTTATGAATACTAAGATTAGAGCTGTAAGAGGATATGGGTGCCATGCAGATTTGCAGCTGGGGGGAAATTCCTACATTATAAAAAAATTCCAATCATGCAGCACTGAATTCTGTTATAAATGATAATGCAATAAAAGGCACATTAAAATTCTTAAAGTGCTGTAATTTGTACCCCAGTCTTACATGCACATCTTCAGGGAAATACAGGCTTGTATCAAACACATTGAAAGCTGCAGTAACCTTGCAAATAATCTGCATGCCAAATTATCTCTGTATTGGCTGCTATGACTTCATGCTCATTTTAAGTTTGGCTACCGCTATGTGTAAACTGTTTCTGAGATCTGTAACACTGTCCGCTGGGGTTTTTTAAAGGTGACATACACTCCCTCACTGCAGTTCCCTGAGAGCTAAAAACCAGGAAACACATCATGCCTTCAATAAACCCTGCTATAATATAAAACACAATCTTGGTTGTAGCTTAAAAAACTTTTTTTTTTTTTAGAAGGACATTTTTGCTGGTGTGGATAGTATGAAAGTTAAATAGCAATGATTTGTTATACTGAACGGTGCTAATGGCTTATGCCCAGGTTCTTGATTTATAAGCATTCAGACCTTGGTGGAAGATACTGCTCAGATTAAAGCATTCTTCTTCTTCTGGCATCTACAGTTTCAAGGCTTTTCTGTGGTGTAAAGAAACTGTGCAAAAGGTACATGGTCACCTTTCTTTTAAAGGCACGATGTTTCAAAGGGACATGTTGAGAAGCAAAGTTTAAGGCCTGGAGTAGAAAGGCAATAACTAATACTTTGGATTGATCTGAAATCGTAAATAAAAGAGTAGGACGTGGGGCGCAATGTCCAGGACAGAATAAAGATGCTTCACCAGGTTGGTGCCATGTGGCACACCTGCACTCCTTTCTGTTTTTTCCCCTGTGCAAAGGAATTGGTTTGTACTCAGAGAAACCCCATAAACCCTAAGAGAAACCCCTACAATTTTGTGTGGGGTATCTAAATTGCTGCATGTTGTTTACTAGGCCTATAAAAATGTGAGTCTATTAAACAATAGTTTAGGTAAGGGGAGACAGTGAAAGAAAGGGTGTAAACAACTCTTCATATTTTTTTGAAATATAATTTATCACCCACATGTTTCAGAAATGAATCAATACGAATAATATGGCTCAAGTGAACACATGATCAGCTTGCTGTATGTGCTGGAGGTAGCAATATCTCATGTACAGCCATTTGCTACATCTTTTCTGTATAGTTTCTTACTAGCTAGTGACAAATTGCACAGTGGGATCCTCTCTTATACCTTTGAAAGCCATCTGCCCTCGGAGTTGCTGCTGATAAAGTCATATCAGTAAAAAATGAACAAGTATGGGGGGAAAAGGCGAAATACATCAACACGGCCAAAGAGTGAATTTAGATAAGTAACCCTTTTAGGTTGGGAATTTTTTATGCAATGTCGAGTTATCGTTTTATTCAGTTTGCAGCACTAATCAACACTAGATAGACAGGAAATCAAACTGTTTAGTGCTCATGGGGTAAACATGAGGATTTGTATGAAACCACAGCACTTACTTCCTAGCTAAACCAGATTGTCTCCCTTGAGCTATTTTCAAAATGCATCAGCAAGTACAGTATGTAAAAAGGCCTTAAACCATATGTTACCAGGTTGTGCTCGCTTACATCAAATACATTAAGACTATTGTAGATGTCTGTACACTGTATGCAACACTTGCATGAAATGTATTTTTACTAAGCAGAGTTGGATAATCTGTCACTGACTTCTAATGATGGAGGCTGATATATAGTGTATGCTGCCTTTGCATTTTGCTAATTGAATTATCAGGAACAAGAATACCTGGTCATGAAACAAATATCTCCCTGCTGTAGGGGACATGAACAAGAGTTCAGTGCATTTATCTCAAATACATTAGATGGACTGCATATGAAAACGTGAAAAAAAAAGCATTTCCAAGATTAAAAGTGATTCTAATGACAAAGTCAGCACTCAGCAAGGCTTATAGACAAACTAGGCAAGGCTGTGACACAGGTAAATGTCCAGTAATCTGCTATTTATCCTCTGGATAGTCTAATACATGAAATATGGAGTGCTGACTGCTGCTTTTACTCTAATTGCTAATGGTTGCATTTTAAGTGGAGATTCATAATTGAATATGTTCTATTTGTATTGCTGTGAAAGATTTTGTAGTTTACATTCTTTAACATGGGTTTTATTCTGGCTCCCCTTATTTCTGATCTACCACATTGAATTTTTTTAGCAGTACTTCATGTCATTTTTTCTTAAGTTTAAAAAATCCTTTTTAATGCATTATTTGGGTTTGCTTTTTCAAACTCTGTATAGGGAACTGTTTCTTCTACAGGCTCAGCTGTGTGTTGGTTGGAATAGTCTCAGGTCATGTCTGCAACCTATGCAGCCATGACACAAAACTAAATTCATTCCTGAGGTCACACTTTTGTTTCCATGGGGTATTGTCTCAATGCAGACAGGTGAAGAGAGACAGAACAGCTTTGCCCTTTTTTTGTCTGTCTTATGCACTTGGAGCATCATCCCTCAGACATATTTCAAAACTTGCAGCATATTGCAGGTGTAGAAACACATGAACAAAATAGCCTTGGTTTTGTCTGGAGCGAATTCATTCAATTTGTAATAAGTTTGCAATTGCATTAGTGTGCTGAAATGGAGTGCATTTTACAGCTTGTACATTATGCAGGCCTACCTATAAGGACAATAAATATCTGATTAGCCACTGTAGGTATAACACCTTTTGCCCTTCATTTTACACAGATATGTGGTCTTTTCGTAATTAATTTAAACGTAACATTTTTCTGTAGCCAATAAGCTTATTTGGTAGTGATATTACTAAAGGGTGGACAGAAAAATACTTTGATGAAATTAAATGGGAAATAAGATAGATGATAAATTGAAATAAAGGGGAAAGCACTGAGCTATTTTGTCCAGGTTAGATTCTGACACATTCTAAATATGACCTCACTCCACAGACAGCCCCTAGTATATTTAAGAATTGGCTACCAATGAAGAGGTTAAAAAAAAAAAAAAAAAAGCTGTGTGGGGCTGGGTATGTCACATAAAGCTAGATGCAGGGATGGCTGCTATAAGCCTTTTGCATCATCTAGATTGGATTTGAATCTCCCCCAACAACCACTGGAAGAAAAGGCTGCTATTCAACACAAAGCCTTTCCTGTACCTGTCAGAAAACCTCCTCTGCATTTTAAAAGGAGAAAAAACACAATAAGAGATTTATTCATTTTACACAAACTGTAATGAGGAGCTGTCAGGGAAGTAAATACAGTCTTCTAAGAATGAATGTGCTTGAAATTAGGTTTCATTTTAGCATGGGATTTTGTAGTGTATTCAAATGAAGACTACTTGTATAATTATTTTTTCTATCAGGTTTTATAGTGAAACTATTAAATAATATATTTTCAGAAGTGAACGGAGGTAGCTATCTTACTGGGAATGGTAACTAAAAGATCTATGGAGCTTTGTGCTGGTGAAATACCTAGTGCTGCTCAGCACTGGTAACTCTGTTTTTGTGCAGCAAGGGGTATGAATGTGACACGAAATGTTTCCAGTCTGACATGACCTGTGCTTCCAGCCTCCCTGGTCTGCTTTGAGACACTCGTAGGGAGATTCAGAGCTGATTAGCAAAGCGCTTTTAATTCAGCTGAGTAGCTGAGACATGCAAACACCTCTGGAATTCAGAAGGATGTTCTTTGGGGAGGTTCTACAGGCAGGGAATTAATCCTGAAGCTGAGCAGAGTGTAACATGGTCTCTGATGATGAGCGCATTATGCCAACTACTTTTACTAAAATGGGAAAATAGGGTCTGGGTGATTATGAAGGGAGAAGAACATCCCAATGTACTTGAAAATTGCACTTGCTGCTGTACTTTTCATTGTACTTTTTCGTAAGTAGTATTATTAATATATATAATAAATCATTTCCTGTCTATCAGAAAATGATGACTGGACATTAATAACATTGTACAGGAACTGTCTTCTGTGTACATGTATGTGCACGTGGCACTGCTCTCTCTTGGATGGAAGCACCACAATTAACCTGCATATAATGTGTTGTAAACAGTTACCAGCTTGTGCTATCTGCTATAATAAGCACCTCCTAGCTTAAGTTGGGGGATGCTTTTGGAGGACACAGTACAATCTCTATACAATTACACTGTGCAGCATAACAACCACCACATTGTGCTCTGACTATGAATAATATTTAGGGAGAATGTAATTTCCCTGGAATTTATTACAGTGAATGTCACAGATTGGGAGAGAACGTCTGGCCCAGTGAGTTGAAAGTCAGAAAAATATGAATTCTAGTTTTTCACAGTTTTACAATATTTTTATTCAGTTTTACAACTGATGCACTCAGTGAACGACATGATGTCTGTTTCCCCTGTGTTTTTCCTTGCTACTTTGTTGGTTTTCTACATTTAGATTACCATCTCATCCCAGCAAGGCTCGATGTCTTTTTCTATGTTTGTAAAGTGCGTGGCGCAATGGGGTTCCTTCAAAGGAATTAATTAATACGAAGTCTAAGAAAAATCAATACCTAATAGAGCACTGCTTGACATGAAGAGGTGGACCTGCTAAGGAAGTGCAGATGCTCTTCAGGTCTATATTTAGGCTAGTCATATTCCTTCCTGCTACCCATAGCTCTTTGCTTCCCAGCATATAATATTACTCTTTGTAATATGCATGATCTCTAATGTGCATTTTAGCCTCTTATTCCTCATTTCTACATGCCTTTTCTTTTCTATGATTTATTTTACTGTTGCTATTGTAGCTTTTGTTTTTATGTGTGTTAATGGACGTATACAATAGTAACTTATCATGCAGCACAACAGGCAAATTTTACTTCAAAGAAAAATCAATTTTCTTCCTTGAATATTTTTTGGACAGTTTTGGTCATCATATATCTTAACAATAAATGTTCCCATCTACTGTGATTAACATGCAAAACCATTTCTTAACTGTATTCACTCTTATTTTAAAAATGACACTGAGCACTTAGGGGCCCTTATCCTTAATTTTCAAACCCACTGATTTCATAGTGGGTTCATAGACTGACACAAAGCAGGATATCTTTGCCATAATTACTATATAAGTTATTTTTTTCCCAAAAAGTTGTAATTTTCCTAAAATAAGCTGGACCACTTCAATTATGTAAGTCAAATCTCCAGAGAATGTAATGACTGCACTGGAGATAACACAATAGAACTTAACAGGAAACTCACAGAGGAAGGAGAGTGATGGGGGAAGGCAAAAGCCCAAATGAGGATGTTTTTTTCAATTAGAACCACAGCAATCTCTCTGCCCTGCTGGTAAACTGGCTCCTACAGCTTCTTGCTCTGCCAGACTTGCTCTTCGCTTGGTGCCAGAGTACAACCATAAAGATTGGCAGGCTAAAATGAAAATGAGTGTGCCGAGAATGAGAGGTGGCTGAGGAAAAGTGTTGGTTTGCTTATGTCTATTACTCTATATTTGTACTGAAGCAGTACAGGTGGTAGTGCCTATAAGAGCTTATGATCAAAAATTCCATGTGAGTGATCTGAAGTATAGGTGAAACAATGGCCAGGGTTGGAAAAAGGACAAAGTGCTGTCTAAAAAACTATGGAAATAGAACTGACAAACTGCATCAAATGACTGGAAACAGCTGGCCTTGATCCTGCAAGTCCTGAGAACATGCAGCTCTTCTCTACAGCTTCCCCTGCGTGACTTCTGGTCTAAGTCCCAACCTCTCCCCATTCAGGAGCTTCTCAGTGACCTAAATTACATTATTTGTTCTTGGGATGCATCTGTTTCTATTTTTTTGCTCCAGATGGAGCAATCAGATTGAACATGGCTATACAAAGGTGAAATAACAGCGTCTGTTTATATTATGAAGTCACTGCAGCTTTGTTTTCAGTCCTATTACTTGTATTTTTTATTTTCCAAACCTTTTTAAGCAGTTGACACACATTTAGCTAAGACCTTCACTGATGTCTCTTCTCTTAATCCCATTTCTTTTTGTAAATAATTATAGCTAATGTAGAAGTTAAAAAAGTGTATGAATCATTCAGACAAGCAGTTCAAAATGTTTGTGTTTATCAGCATTGACTTTTGATGTGGGAGTGTGCTTGATTAAGTTCTTGTGACCTTTTACCTTGCTTGATCAGAGTCCTGAAGTTCTCACAGGTTTTGCTAGTTCTTGGCTAAAATCAATGTGTAGAAAATGTATTACTCAATGTGCTTGTGTATGTTTTTTATTATATGTACTTTATTATGAAATCTTCAATATTCAAGTGTTATAATTTGTTCTAATTTTAACCAGCTTTTGATTTATACTGAAACTTTGCTTTGTCGAATAATTTCATTTTATAGTTTCATGTGCAGAAGGCATCTGATTTGACTTAGCAGTCTATACTTACTTGGTGATTTACATGTTATATACTATGAAAAAAAGTACCATTGTTCTGGCAAAACCAGAAAAGCAAGCACTAAGTTTCTCAAGGGGAGTTGCAACAGGTAGTACCTAAAGTGGTTGGATTAATGGCTGCTCCGTATATGAAAAAAACATTTTGCAGGCAAAGAATCATGGCATTATTTATATTAGTCCTGCTTATGTCAGCTATGTTTCGCTTATCCTTTTCTGGTGACACAGTTAAAAATATATTGACTTGACAGGTTCCCTGCATAAGCCCTTACCTTTGTGGCTGCACCACTGAAAATTAGATTGCTTATCACACTTGCAGAGACCAAGCAGTTTACATCATCTGTGGTTCTAGCAACACAGTAAAGAATAAGCATCAGAATCAGAGTGCAATTGCTGGCAGATAAATGTATTTCTCTCCTTCCTTCTTCTTGGTATTGTAGGTCACTTCAGAGATGGTGGAAAACAGGTTTTATGGGGGCTGAAAGGAATAAGTAATAGAGATGAGTAGAGAGTAGAAATTAAAATGTAGAGAGAGGGTAACAAATTAAATGTAACAGCTAAATACGTTTTATAGGCATGCCATAGCTGTGAAACAGTCCCTACAGTGAAAGAGAAAATAGTAGGAACATGTATATTTACGTATTTGTATACTTAATGTTATACTGCCAAGGGAGGGAAGCTGGCCACGTCACCTGATAATGCACAACACAGTTTGCAGGACGGTATGATTTTATTATCAGAGTTTAAACTGTGCAAAGGGATGTTTCAGGGAGATTTTTCAAATAATGCAAGGCACAGAGGAAGGGAAGAAGTATGTGTACTGGCATTCAGAAACACGCGCTGCAGGGTTTTATTTTTTTTTCAAAAAGTGTCAACAAAATTGAATTATTTTCATTATCCTTCTGCATACAATACAGACTTTAGTCACCCAGATAGAATTCATAATGTATAGAGAAAATAGTTCCCACTTATCTTAGCATTTAAGGGGAAAAAAACTAATTATATGTGCAAACTCTACCTGAAATAGTAGGAAAACAGACAGAGTTTTGGCTGAACTATGGCTGCAGAACAGCTGCTACAGAACTATTATTTCTTCCCTATCAAATGAAACCCTAGATAAGATATTATTGTCTTTGAACTCCTTTAAACTCTATCAAGAACCAAGATGGAGATAAGCAGACCATAATTACTTCATTTACTACACACAGTTTCATCTGATTTGCTATGGACATCTGTAGGGGTACCTTCAATTACAGCACAGATAACAGGTTTCGTGTATTCCTACTGAATCTAAGCAGCAAAGGATATATAGCAAAAATACAGTCAAATTCACAGGAAAATACTGTCTGCTGATTTATTTGCCCAGATATATCTTGTCATGGATGCACATTGTTACTAAGCAGGCTTCAGCTAATTAAAAATACAGGGAGAGAGAATATGTTAAAAAAAAAAATCTATATTCCTTATTTTTCTTTTGGTGTCTGTCCATAAAAGGAACTTGTTACTTCATAGATATCTTTCTCTTATCTGGTTCCTGCAGTGAAACGACGATAAAAAGGAAAAAAAAAATCCAGCGAAGTTAATTAGTCCATTTTACAGGCTTTGAGTTTCTATCACTACTGAATACTTACGAAATTTTTTGTTTACTCTTATAGCTTCAAAAGAGGTGCATTTTGTTTCCAAGAGCATTCTGTGGGACAACCACCATATAATCCTGCTCAAGTGTCCTTCAGTGCAGTGTAAACAGTGTAATGCAGGAGATTTATTGCAAAATAGCACCACTGAACTGCAGTGATTTCAGTCTCTAACAATTTGGAGGCTCTTCAAGGTCACATATCAAACAGTACTTCATCGTATTTGCAATAAAAAGTGGGCGTGGGATAACCCACAGCACACTATTCTTTTCCTTATATAAAGAATCCAGTCCTTCTACACACACATTACTCTCATGAGATAAATTTAAATGTGAAAATGGAACCAAACAAATGCTCTTTTAACTAGGTGGTGACAGTTGTCGGAAGTCAGTGACACTTTCTTTGAGCGAGGCAATCAACTCACACTGGTAGCACATGGTCCTACTCCTGCGAGGGCAGCTCTTCAATAAGGTGGTCATATCCATAGCTTTCTTAGTTGAATAGGTTGGATACTGTGTGGCATCCGTCCCTTATTTATATATGTATATATCACTGGGGACGTATTTTGGGAATCCGAAGGGCTAGATCTGTAGTTATTTTGTCCTGTGTGTTTTATTAGAAAATGCAACTTTGAGGTAGAAGTTGCAACAAAAAAGGGAAAATGAAACTCGAGTTTTATTCCTTCTGCATATAGAAATGCTTAAAATGCACATATTTCACAAAAGATCTCCTTTCTTCTGCTCATGGACAGGAAGGTCTTCAGAGTCAGAGTCAGTCTTACCGATCCATAAAGAACAGGAGAATGTGAAAGTTATGTCCTTCTGAAGCCTCTTCCTCACACTGGTGTAGATTCCTCAGATCCTCCAGTCCTTGACTCTGTCACATATGTGCAATAGATAATAAAAATACCAAGTTGCCTTTCTAGAAAAGTCATGGCTCACTGATCTCATTAGAAACATGCCTTATTCTTTCCCAGCAGATCCTTGGCTCTGGCACTTGAAGCTGTTTGAAATTCGCTGGCAGCTCAGGAGGGAGGCTGGAGAGTGTGATATTTGTTCGCTCCTCATTGCCAGCCTGACAAGTGAACAGCAGTTCACCAGAGTTCAAACATCTGGCAAACAGCTCGCCGCAGCTCTAAGCTGTCACACATTAATAAAGACCAATTGTTTCGTCAAGAACATGAAGAGAAGTTTAAAGGAGGAGAAAAGCCAAGGGGAAATGTGCTTATTAAAAGTATCTATATATAGATGTAGTGAATAGAGGATGATTAATTTACCTTTCTTAAAGGTAAATCTGTGTTACAGGATCAGACAGAAACTTTGTTCAGCCTAATTGAAGACTGCCATCTTTACTCCCGTTGAATAGCACCTTATTCCTTGGATTGTTTCATGGGATCCCACCACACTCTGAGAGGAATTTCTGTCATTGATGCTATGGGAAGATGGAAGAGCAAATTTTCATGCTGATTCTTCTAAATTTAAATATATGAATCTGCTTCCTCAAGGGGACAGAAATATATCAGTCTTCTTTGTTCACATCTTCAAGTTTATTTTGCTCATGACCTATCAATACCATATATGTTACATATTATACAGAGTATTTGTTTTAAAATATGCCTTAAAAAGTGGAGAAGACTGTGAGAAATGCATTACGTATATTTCATGTACGCGTACTGCCTTTCTGTTTCAAGAGATCTAACATTTGTCCTGTCTTTTCCCAAATGTCAGTTTCCCTCCAATTTTCAAATACCTGTTTTTTATACTGTTCAGTAAGATTATTTTTCAAAGAAAATCCGTAGGTTTGTTGGAAAAGTACATGATATTTTAGCTTTTAATTCTAAGTCTCTACCTCTTTTCTGCTTATGTACAGCTTATAAGAGAAGAAATTCTCCATATGAAAGGTTCTTCTCTCTCTTCTTGAAGAGGATGAATTGGAATTGAGAAGTATCTCAAAAACTCACTCATATTTTAGGAGTGATATGAGGCACAGACCATTCAAGAATTCACTTGAATTTTGCCCTTCAAGAGTGGGAGATGAAGGCGGCTCTTGCCCAGGGTGTTCTCACCGGTGAAGGCCGCTAAGAGCAGGGTTACTTGGCAGCCTCCTGGGCCGCGTGGCTGCCTCTCAGCCCAGAGCTGGCCTTCACGTTAAGCAACTGAAAGCTTGGCGGCTCTTATATGTCATGTCTGAATAATCAGAGGCATTGATATAGAAAATCTAAGTCTTTTTGAGACCTGCAATGGTCAGTGTATCTTAGAACCGTTGCATAATGGTTGGAACTCATGGTTTGTAGCAATGTGTAAGAATTATCTTTTTTTTTTTCTTTTTTTTTTTGATAGTTAATGGTCTATCTGCAAATGATTTCAACATATTTTGTTGGGAACGAGTTTCTCATTTTTAAAGTACCATCATAAGTTAGTGCTACTGCCACATAGAGGCTAAAAGCTCAAAAGATATGTAATAAAATGAATGACATAAAGATTTCTTATGAGGCATAATATGAAAGCTTATATTATTACTACTGGTGTTGTACTAGTGCTGAGAATAAAGATGTGCTCTTAAATAAGCTCTTTTCACTGATTTTTTTAAAAGACACCTTAAAATAAATGTGCAGGATAAGATTTTATAATATTTCAGTTCATTTGATTTTCCTGTTCTCTGTGTTATTAAACTGAGACATTCATCCAGACAAGTCATTTTTAAAAACTTTATCCAAATTCTTTTAGGCTTTGTGAATCATAAACCCTCCCGGCTGACACCTTAAGAAAATGCTCTTGGCTTTATAACTAGTGGCAGTAGCTAGTTAATAAAATATTATTTAATAATAAAAAAATTGAACTTATTATTGCAAAATCGATTGTAAGATATACGATGTATTGTATTTGTATGATCTGTTTCTCCTTCTTTAACACTGTGAAAGCTGAATTTCATTACTCCTCCAACAGCTGTGGTATGGGTGACTTAGACCTAGTGATCTTTATATTAAAGATTAAATTTGCTTTTTTGTATTAAAGCAAATGGATCAAATCAATTTAAAAATGACAGAGTGACCAAAAGTGGCATGAAAAAATGATGTCTTCAAAAATCATACTGCTGAGAGATTAGTGGCAGACTTTTCTTTCTTCTAAGATTTTAGTGTAGTAGTAGTAGTGCCAGTACGACAGAAAATCTCTGGTAAATTACAGTTCGTCATGATTTTGTGGTACTATTTTCCCCTTGGGTATCCTTGAGATTTTATGGAGTCTCACTAAACATCCTGCTTGTTTACAGTATTTATCAACAAAAATTATGACAAAATAGCTGCCGCATGATTCACAGCACTATTGCTGTTAAAAGAATGTGTCTTTTCACTTTCTGACGAGCTGCACCTCAGTGCACTTTAAGGAAAGTGTGTGATCATATTATTGAGTGTAGGGTAAGTGAACACTGTAGCGGAAGTTGCTCAAAAACAGCAGGCTTTTGAAATATTGGATGCCCAGCTCTTTCTCTAACAATAACAATGGTGATGAGGGTGATGTAAAGTCCTCTACAGTATTTACAAGGTCCCAATATTCAAGGGTCCCAATAACTCTTTAGCATACTACATACTTAGCAATATTTAATCCACAGTGGCAGAAAATATATTTAATAAAACAGCAACAGAAGTTAATTTAAGACATAAAATGACTATAATAAAAAACTGGGGGAGGAAAGCATGTGAAAAGGTGAAATTTACTGTCTATCACAAATAAGTGAGCCCAGAGAGCATCTTCTAAGAAATCACTACTGTGGAGGCAGCCTTATCATTTTATTATGAAATTACTCATATGCCCATTCTTGAGACTTAATTCTGCTGCACACTTTAAGGTTCTATTATCCAACATGAATTATTTTAGTGCAGGACCTCACACTATAAATTTGGGAGATAAAAATTATGGCTTGTGCCATATTGTATATTTGGTTCCACCTTGAAATGTAAGTGAAACATAGGGAGCTATTAGTAACCAGTAATAAATTTAAAGGGTCATGATAGTTTTAAAGAATTCCTGCTTGACAGAATGTGCACTTTTACTGCTTCAAAGCTAAAAGGAAACTTGTGGCTTCACATCCCAAAGGATCAAAACTATTTCAAGGAGCAGTGTTTTTTTTTTCCTGCAGAATGTGGAAGAAGATCATTATGTTCAAAAATACCAGATGCAACTCTGTATTTCTCTAATATATCACCCTATAGAAAGACATATCTCTATAGGTTCAGGATTGCACAAAGGAGGTCTGGTAGTACTTGTAATCATGAAGCCAGATCTTCGTCTGGCAAATAGATATAACTGTGATGATTTCAGTCTGGTGCTGTAGACTAGCAGAAGAATGGAGTATTAAAAGGTTGAAACCTCCAGTGCTCTTAGATTTTAAGCTACTCCTAATTGTTGGTGTTTTCCTCTAGCAGTCTAGAAATGTTTCTAAATAACCATTCTGAAATACTTGGCCATTCAGACTCAGCTTAGGGGAGCTGATAGCAGGGTTTTTTGGATGTTTCTCAATCAAAGATATCAAAAAGCACATCAAGTAAAAAAAAAAAAGTATAAAATGCAACAGAGATGTAACTCCAAAAATGCCTCCAATTTATCCACTAATATTATATCCTGAGAATCTAGTCTGACTCACTCTACTGATAAATAGTAAGTGGGAAAGACATTTGGAAAGCCAAATCCAGGATGAAATCCGGCACTTATTTTTTGTAGGAAGCATGTGAGTGCACACATATGCACATCCCGCATATGAAAAAGAGACAGGTATCCTATATAATTTGACACCATTCATATAGAAATGATAAATAGAATAAAGCAACATCTTGGTAAGCCAAAAATCTATGTAAGATACGTAGATAGGGACTTAGAAGCATAGCCACTCTCGGTTTTCTGTGCTCATGTACATTTATTATTTGTATCATCATCCCACCTAATACAGCTGTTGAACAGGAACAAGTTTACTGATTATCATTTTCACAAAATAAATGGTTTACATTTTTATTATCCTCTCAGAGGTGCCTGGCATCCACTTCTCACTCTGGTTGTTTTCCTGTGCTCATGCAATTTGCTCATCTGTTAGCTCCGCGCAGTCCCACGTTTCCACACAGAACACCACAGGTCACCCCATTGGTGCCTGTCACGGTGCCTAAGTGATCAGGAACCTGCAGCCCCTGGGAGGGAAGCCTCCTTGTTGGCACCCAGAGCAAGAGATCCTTTCATAACCCATTTCCAGGCTCTCAGTCTTGCTCTTCTACCCATGTTGATGTCCATCCTTCCAGTATTGTCAAATAATACTTAGACTGCATACGTTGTTTTAAGTGACGATATGAAAACCTCTGACAGAGATTGGAGGAGAATATTAATTGACTGTTAACCATGACTTTCTGAAAGTGATTACTGATTCTACTTACAGGGTAAATCAGTTAGACTTGGTACCCATCGTTTTGCTGAATTCTTGCATGATCCTTCCCTTAAATAAAACTTAGTTCCCCTTGAAGAGATGAGCTGGTGCTCTTCGCTTGCAGGGAATAAATGCTAGAGGGCTCAGCGTCTGGGAACGCCGTGTGCTGGGAGCCCCTTTCTAGGGGACTGCAAGGTGCATCTGTGTTGTGACTGCAGCTGTACAGGTGAGTGACCACTCTGGTGCTCCATTGGACCTTGAGAAAAGGATTTTAAGTATGTGCTGCAAGATGAAAATGTCCGCCTTTCATAGAATTAAAAAAAAAATGTCAATTGGGTGTCCAGTGTCACAAATATAAACCATTAGGGGGACCCACTGTGATACAAAAACAGTTATAAACAGATACACTGCAGCATTTTTATATTGCTTTCAATAGAAGCATAGCCAGAGCTGTATATCTTGCATTTTTAATCAATTTCCATTTTACAGCCTCATTTTCTGAAGAAACAGAGCTGGAGTTCTGTGTAGCCATCATTCCTGCACTGTTGAATGACCTCTTGGATTTTCTTTGCTGTAATAGAAATCATAACAGCTAGTAAATATATCATACTTATTTGCTACTGATTGATATGTGGCTGTTAAACATGTTTTCATACAGATGAAAATTTTGACATCGTATTAAACTGTAAGTAAGCAGAAAAATAGTTCTGCTGCCTGAAGAGGGAGTGATGTTCAAAGGAGTTCAGCCTTAAGGATGCTGCAGCTACCTGATGGGTCCCTCGGGTCAGTTCTGGATGGCCTGTCCAGCAAAGTGCAGGCTCTCAGTGATACCATGGTGCCAGTAATTAGCAGGGCTGGGGGTTATATTCCATGGAGGTTGGGAAGAGGGAACTGAGGAAGTTTTAACAAAAAACCAAAAACAAAACTACCTCAGAGGTCAGTGCTGCAGCCTATGCAGAGTATAGACCCCCAAGTTGGAGGAAGGTCCCTCTCCAAAGGATGTGAATATTTCTACTCTCTGCTAGTTGCTTTCTTTCCTCTGAGTTGGTACAAACCAATAACATGTAGTCTGATGTTGGGTTACTTATTACCACCAGGCACATAAGTCGCCTTGGGGCAGGATTTACAAAGTATAATGCTGCCATAGTTAGTGGTGATCCAGTTAGTGCTGTTTTGCTGTAAACGTCCTCTGATGCTTTGTCTGGGCATCCTGGTCTAAATCTACGTACCCCCTTCATTAGATCAATTCTTCACAGAGGGAATTCAGTGAAATCAGTGACAGCAGCATAGTGTCAAGCTGTGAGGGCCCGGCTTATCACTTCCCACCTGTTCTTTCAGTTTTGATCCATTATTTAAACTATTAACAAGCTGTTAAAAAGTGGTGCAAGGGAAACATACCCCAACTTTACTATACTATAAATTTTATTGGAAGTTTCAGCAGAGAAAGGCCTCAAGTTTTGCCTCTCATGTTTTAGTAGCATTTTGACCCTGGAGGTGCAAGTGCGCCAAAGAATTCCAGTTGCTGAAAGACACGTGGGGTTCAATAGCACTTGTCATATGCTGAAATGACAGTACTATGTATGAGGCAGCTTAGAATCTGCCTTCTCTGTGTACGCCTTTAGACAACTAGATTTTAGAGTGCATATATGAAAAATCTTTTCCTCTCACTGGCCTTCCATATTTGGATAGCTTATTGTCATTAAAAACACAGGCTTTGCTGGAGTGTGTTTTAAAAGGAAGAGGGGCAAGCAAGTTCCTCAAAACACAGTGATAGTTATTATTTTGGTTGTAAATCCATTTCTGCACCTCTTTTGAAATTATCTAACCCCTGCCAGTGGCAGTGAAAGGAATGACCTGGAAGTGTGAGATGTCAATGCACTGCTAACGGATTTTTTTTTTTTGCATTAATGTGCTGGCATAGACTCAGCAGGTACATAAAACACAATGTTCCAACCCATTTCACCCTCAAAGTTAGAGTGAGGCATGTTCATTTTCACTCTCTGCACTCACTGCCCGTTCTCAGTCAGAGAGTCAGAGCTCATGGTGCTGTGCAATCTTGAGCTGCTTTTATGAGCTTAGCTGGAACACTGCTGGGTATCTTTCTTCGTAGCAGCTTTTCTAATCTTGGTTTGCACAATCAGAAGCTCTTTCCTGGCAGCGTAGATGATTACCTTACTTTAGGTAAAGTCTCAAATACCCTGAAGTATCTCACACAGGTTCTCAAAATATCCTTTCCAGCACTTCTTTTCCATTGCCACATTTGGTATGTCATTTTAGTTCTGCACATTGGCTGGCAGTATATTAGTTATTGCAGTTGCTTAGTGGCCAAGTACTTGTAATTAGCAGGAAGTGAGGAATCAAATGTTTGTCTCCCAGGTGCAGATGTATTATTGTAAATCTGTGATGGTTTTGACCAGTAATTTTATAGTATAGGCAACAAGTTGAATATTGCCTGAGTATTGACATCTTGTTCCTCACAGCTGTTTCAAATGCAAGCAAATTTTGTTAGGGTGCTGTTCAGTTGAGTTTAGAAGCTTTGGGCCTGGGAAACTAAGATGTTAAAGGTTCATATTTTCATAAACGAAGCAGATTCTCTTCTCAGGATCTGCTGTATGAACAGCCTAATGAACTGTTCCATTTGTGCTAATTGAGAGAAGAGCTAGGGGTAATGGAGAGATTCTTGAAAAGAGCATTTCAGATATGTCAAGGGAAAAGATGACAAGCATTGCATTAACATTTGCAGAGGAAAAATAAAGAGATGACAGAAAAGACCTAAAGAAACTTTAGCCAGTGTGGTAACTTTAGCTGCTTATTGTTTTATTACAGTGGAGCAGAGTTAGGTAGGAGTCTTTTAAATCAGGCAAACTGAGACATATTCCTGCTCACTTTGGTGGCTTTTGGATCATGTCCTAAAATGTTGTCTTTGCTGAACAGCAAGCCAAAAGTTTCCAACTCAAAGCTGGAAACTCCTATATTCAGCTGCTGATGTTGGTGGATTATGTGCCAAAATAAGATGAGGGAAAGTTTCCAAGTCTCACAGGAGAGTTTCAGCTGAAAAGCTGATCAAGTCATGCTGTCAATCATGTGACCTGGCCGGCTTTCATGAACAATTCTCTCTGTATCTGTTAAAAAGAAATTGTAACAACCTTTCCCCCTTTCTTCCTGCCATTGTGAGGCTGCTTATTCCATCGTTTGTGAAGTTCAGAATTATATTACTCTTCAGAAATTATCACATTTATCACAACCAGAAGTATGCTAATTGCTTTTCTGATTATCTTCCATAATGCCATTTCCTTCTGAATCTCAGTATTATATTGGTCACCCAATGCACTTTAAGAATTTGAATTTTGAAGATATTCAGTATCAGTGGCAAATACCAATTAATCTGTACAGTTATTTCCAGTGTTCCATGTCTAAAACCACTCTTCCTTGAATATCATTATTACTTAGCAAATTGCATACTTTCCTTTTGAACAATATTAAATAATTGCCCCCTCTGATTTGCAACTGAAGGACTGTTTGCATTATGCATAATGCCTTATGAAATACTAATTGATGGCTTTGTGCAGCATCTTGGTGGAATAATTGCTTGTTTAGTGCAACACTTTCACTGAACAATTGCTTATTCTTTGCATATTTTTATTTGGAAAGTGGTTTTTCTGCCACTGTAATATTTTGAGAAAGACTTCTGCTTTGGTGTAATTGGACCATGATCCAGGAGATAATTTGATTGCTGAAGCATGAACTGTGTACACTATTCCTCTTCTTGGGGTTGTCTGCAGGCTGCCTTTTGACTATTTCCTTTAAGGTATTCCATGCTTCTGCATTTCTGCTGTAAGATTTACCATATTCTATCCAAAAAATTGGCTCACCTGATCTGCTGCACTGCCTCTGTTAGAAACCAGTGCTTGAGATTTGGATCGTTTTGGAATCAAGTTGAAGGCAATAAAGAAAAATTGTCTTTCTGTTCTTCATTATCATGAGGAACTGCAGCAGAGCTGCATAGAAGAATCTGCAAAATCTAGATTGATTTGGACCCCGTGGAGTCATTACTGTTGAACGGTTTGTGTCCTGGTGGAATTCTCTTCAATGCAGCCAGACGAGCAATCCACCAGCTGCAATACTGCACCTCTTCTGTCACAGAGACTACCAGTTTATCTTGTATTATGTGGTGGTGATTAACTAGCAGTTTGTTTTAGATTCTATAACTAAGACTTTAACATAATGACAGGCAAATTGTTTGGGGAAATAATTTTATAAGGAAAAGGGAATATAACACATCTCTCCCTAAGACCTGTGTTAGCAGTGTAACTATTCAGTGATATTGCTCTAGGACTATTGCATTGCAGCCCCCAGTCCTGTAGCTTTAGATAACTTCCAATTCTGTTCATTCATCCATTTTTCTAGTAGTTCAGCTGATTATATTGCCCAGAATGGCTGGCCTTTAAAGAAAATCTACTTGGCTGCAGGATGTAGTGTTGTAAGAAAGATACTTGCAAAAATGCGATAGGGGCTAGAGGGCTTCCCCCTCGAAAGTGGGGAAATATCTGGGTCTTTGCTAGGCATATTGGGGTCTCCCTGAAAGGCATCCCAGCCACCAGCCTCCTGCTGCAGGTGGGTGTCACCCGTGGTCTTGCTGTGGGCATGTTCTGCCCCACGGGCTGCGTGATGAAAATGCTGAATATCATTACCAGGCCCTGTACACCAGGTCCTACACACAGATACTGCCAGGATGCAACAGAGTCCTAGTGGGATGCAACAGAGGCATGGAATCTGGATCTGGAAAATGTTTCCATCACTGCGCTGAATTTAAACATGGTTTTGGAGAAACGACATGAACATAGCCAGACATAGAAACTTGAGCTTGAGTCTGGCTAGGAGTATAATTAGTCATTAGAGAAGATGTCAGACCTGATACATGTCTTAGACTCACATACAGGCACCATGAGATATTGTATATAGATATATATTACATACATATACATATATAATATATAAATATAGAGTCGATTGCACTATAACTACATGGTTATTTTATGGAAGAAACATTTTCAAATTCCTTTTGCCCAAAGCTAAAATTCCTTCCTTTTGGCCATATAAAAAGGACTATATGGAATTATATCCTCCATCAGATGATTATAATGTAGATGATTAAATCCCTAAAGATTTGGTGTGCAGTTCAACAATTGTTTATTTATCTTATGTATTTAGAAATTTCAAGAAGTGTATTTCTGTTTCTTCTAGGAAAAGATTAAACATGAGAAACAAACACTGCAACCCATATCTAGCACAAGCCGTGCTCATGAACGGTGACGTGGTGGTTCTGCTGTGCATAGTTCAACTAGGAACTCGCTTTTTTTTTTCTCTCTGTGTTTATCTTAACTGTGCTCCCAACATTATTTTTGCCCAATGTAGGCAGTGATATCATCTGGACTGCATTAGTCAGATTCTGCCTATACATTTCCAGTTTGCATCCACATATCGACAAAGTACTAAATAATCATTTGTTAGAAATTTCTGCTGGGATTAGTTCTTTGCAAATACATTTAGTGACACACAACACACAAAACAGAAAAGAACTCAGGCTGAGTTTAGTTTTTTTACCCATGACTTCACTCTGAGGTTTAATTTTGCATGAAATAGTGGGTATATTCATTTCCCAGTGGCTTCTACATGATCCCACTTCTTTGTTTCTTTCTGGATAAATCTATTTTGATTATTTTGGGACAGTTTTTTGGCCATTAAATATTACATAAATGAAAAGGTATCAATGGATAAATGATAACAAAAAAGAATATACAGGTGATTTGGGCCTGAATTCTTTATCTCACAGATCCTACATTTTAGTGAAGCTAGTTCCGATATCTGTATTACAGTATAAAAATAGCTCTCATTATTTCCTGTACCCTGCCTATCAAAAAGGAGAGAAAAACTCATTTTCTTTCTGTCCTTATGGCATGGAAAGATGTTTTTAAGTTCTGGAAAAGGAAGATCTAAAAATCACTTTCCTGAAGAAAACTAATAGAATTAGTAAGAAAAAGAAATCTAGTATACTAGCCAATTTTTCCAGAATATGATAGCAAAAAGACCAAAAAGTAAATCACTAAAGTTCTGTTTTTTCTTCTTTACATGGCATCATGCTCTTTAGCTAGAATGCCAGTTTGAATATATTGTGACAACCTGTTGAAAAGAAAGTTTTCCATAGGATGTAAGGAGCTTTGAAACAAGATTTGCAGAACATGCATAGTTTATGACAGCTTCATAAGTAAAGCTTCCTATGGTATAAAACGAAACAGATAAGCAAACAAAAAACCCTCCACTTCAAGCCACAGAATTTAACTTAAGTGTATGTCTTGAGAGTCCTTACAATGCCCTAGATATTCTTTTATGCATGTTCCACAAATTCAGGAAAATCGAAAAGCTGAAAGAAGCTCAAACCGTAATGCAAGATTTTGTGCCATCTTTTGTGTAAGATTCGGTGAGACTTCTACTTGTTGGACTGTGCGCTGCTTATAAAATGCCATGGAGGCGTTTAGCAGGAGAAATCTGAAATAGGGCTGCCCCATCACAGATCCATTTGAGCCCTCCAGATCAAGTAGACTGATCCATTCTTCAGTTTCAGTAAAGCTGCTAATTCACAAATCACGCCCCATCAATCCATGTTAACAGACCCAAACCATTCAGGTATTTGAAATCGAATTTATTTCTTTTTGACTATCTGTTGTGAAGACTTCTCTTCTCTCTCTCTTTTTTTTTTTTTCTGTGCAGAGCTATTGAAACTTTCTAATTTTATTATTAACCAACAGCTGTTATTCTGTGCTTGATGCTGTAGTGTTATTGTTTTAAATACTATTATTGTTTTATTATTACTTCAAAACTTCTTTTTGCCCATCATTTCTTCAATCATAAATTAAACTTGGCAAAGTTTTTATCTGATGAAAATTCAAATAGGGCTTCAAGTGGGAAAATAAATCGTTCAGCAAATTCCAGATTTGTGTAGACTCCATGAAAGTAGATTTTTTAGCTAGTTACCTCAGTTCTTTTCCATGAAGTTGCTTAGTCCTGGGAAGCTCTAAGGGGTAAAGTAACCCCGGAAAGAGAGTAAGATGGAAGTTAAATGCACAAGTATTTGAATCTTACGATAAAAAGTGTAGAGAGAATGCAGGTTCCCCTCTACAAGGCACTTAACTATTTCAGAATTTATTTTGAAAAACTCCAGCAGGGATTTGTTCAAACACATGAGGGTGCAAGCTCCTCTTGAGGAGCTTCTCAAGAGCTTACATCCAAGAACAGGAGGCAAGACATCTACTACTTGGAAATGTATTGGGTGGGAGACTACTTCACAGACTTCCTCCCTGGCATTAAGGGGAAATGAGAGATTGCATAAAATTCTGAAAAATATCTACTGAAATCTTAGCATTATTTGAATTTTCACCTATCTGAATCTGGCACTTCAGAGCATGAAGATCAGGTACATCTAGTTTTGGCCCAGTAAATTTCCTGTCGTCGGTTTGAAATATTTTAGGCACTGTATTCGCTGCCATCAGAATCTATGGGAAGGATGTTGTTGACTTGATAGCATTTTAATCAAGCTCTGAGCGCTTGGCAAAGTGGAACAAAAACTGTTCTTTCTTCTAATGTGACATTTCGGTACCAAGAGAAAAAAAAATCAGAAAGATCAGTGACAGATTACATTTTAGGCTAAAGTGATGAAGTGCGAAAGATGGACAAACAAAAAATAATTCCATGTACTTTCCAGTCTGGAAAAAGATTGTGACATGTGGCGTTCTGTGGAGGAATATACATTCTTAATGCCTTGGAAAATGTCATCAGAAATTACTATTTTGAGCTTAGCAAACTCCATCACCTAAAGAGGATTATGAGATTACAGTTTTAAGACAAGAGGAAGAATGGGTTAAGTCTCAGCCAGTTCTTGCTCTCATTACTATCATCGTCTCAAGATGAGATTAAAGTTGTGCCATTTGCTGTTTCCATTAACCCCTTATTCTGAGAAGGAAATGTCAGTTTGGCGTTACCAGGTTCCTGTCTCAGGGAGTTCTCTTGGCCGTGCCACTGACTTCCTGTTTCTGTGTGCTTTCTGTCATCACTTTGATTGCTGTGTGATGAGCCACAGACAGGTCCTGTGAACAGGGCTTTCACGGGAAGATGGGTTTCATTCCAGACTGTACAAACATCACACTGAGTGAGCAGGCACTCCTGGCAATGAGGAATTCAGAGCACTTCAGACATGGACTTCTGCTTACACCAAAGCTGGCATGAATAACAAAAAGTATGACAGGAAAATCTGCGACAATAGAGGTCATCCCACAGATACTTCTAATGCACTTGTCTGGTGACAAAGTGCAAAATGCACCCCTCTCCACACTGATCCATTCTCAGGTAGAAGGGGGAGAGCCTCCTTTTGTCCAGCCTTCATTCTACTCCTTACAGAGTGGAGCAGGACAGAAAAATCCTAAATGGAAAAAAAAAAAAAAAAAAGTGCATTCAGAACAGCCTATTGGAAGCAGGTTTTCATGTGAAAGAATAATGTGTGTCCTGCTATTTTGCAAGCTACTGAGACAAAAACTCTGGAGGTAATTCAAATAAGAAGGTAGATGACATCCTTAGGGAAATAAAGTATTTAAAAGAATGAGATAGGAGAAAGAAGTTTTACAAATTCCTTCGAAAGAAGCATACTCAACTCACAAATCAATCAAAATTTACTGCATCCAGGCTTGAGGCGATACTGCAGGGAAATGTCTCACACATTAAAAAAAAAAAAAAGAACAAGGATTTGCTTTATGTATTAGAGATAAGGCTGCAGGTTTCTAGGTGAAGAATTATCTGTTTTATTTTTCCAGAAGAATCTGAGCTGTGTGGTTTGAAATGCACATGTGAAATGGGAGAGATTTCTGCCTTTCATTTGGGGAAATAAAAAGGAGGAGAAAGATACTCAAGTTTGCTTGAGATGTACTTACAGGGCTTGCAGGCACAGGCTGTAACCCTTCATGCTTCTCCAATATGGAGCTTCTGAGGCCTTTTTCAGTTCCAGTAGTGACTTAAAACTAATCTCAGTTTTTATTTACATCAAATACCTAAAGAATCCAGGGTGACTAAATTAGAGAACACCAGACACAGGGCAGACCTACTTGTATTATTATTTTTTTGCCTTGGGCATAGGGAGCTCTTAGTTATTCCCCACTTCTGTACGTTACTGCTCAAGGACGAAAGGTAAATTGTTTAGTTGTATTCTTAACTAAGTGAGGGGGGAGGACTGAAGGAGAGAAAGAAACTAAGTCAGAAAACAGGAGAACAAAGTAAAAAACCGAAATGATGTTTCATGCACTAAAGCTAGTCCTGATAGAACACAAAAGCAAAAGCCAATATGCATTATTCATGAATATCTGTACACACACAGGAGAATTTAAAAAAAAACAAGCACATCTTTACAGCTTCTTCCCTCCAGAAAGAGAGAAGAAATAAACATGAAGGGAGGAAAAAGCAAAAAGCCCACAAGTGTGTTATTGACATCGACAGACACTGGAAGAGTTACCTTTTGGGCTAGATCCCTTTGGGCATAAGTAGATTCTCTAAACACCATGATTTTATTTGTAAAGGCCAGCTAGAACCAAGAGTGGCAGCAGCAGCGATAGCAGATGTTTTATCATGTTTGTAAGGGTGACTACAGCAATGTCATAAGCCTGAAAATACTTGGTTATCCCCAGTCTATAGCAGTGTGCAAAACACACTCCCTTGAGGCAATCACTGTTACTAATTTATCTCCACAGTTGTGTGGGTGGCAATTATACTCCTCATGTATATTAATCTCTTGTCCTGTTGGAATAGAAATTCTACCTGGTGCATTTCTGTGACATGTTCATTCTGAAAAAAAGCCTTCTCTACCACATGCTTCCTTGTGCTTAGATTGTGTAGCAAGCTTCTGTTTCAGTTGGGCTGAAGTTCATTTTCATCTCCACCTGAAATCAGATGGAAGTCTCCTGTGTTACAGAAGAAAAGTATGATGAAATCGGTACTGGCTCCCAAATCTTCTGAGAAATGGTGCTTTCTGATATGACACAGGGCTCTGGCAAATAATATCTGTTACAATAGCTGTGTCTGAGATGACAGTGTAAGCAAATGAAAATCACTTTTGTTGGCTTTATAGTCACCCAGCATTATCGTGGGTTTACACTACATGTACACTAAAGAGAAAATGAATACTACAGTTCAGGACCACGCTTTTATTTAGCAGATAATAATTTAAGAACATGTCATAAATGATTTCAAATGAGAAGGACAGTGATCTCTTCTTCAAAGATTTCAGAAATGTTTTTCAACAACCTTTGTGTTTTCTAATACCCATGTAAGCTACTAGGACCCGTTTTAATCTTTCTATTCATTGAAAAAATCTGGAGCTGATATCAAGTGATTTTCCTAGCTTGACACAAGGTGCTGACCCATGATTCCTGAAGCTGATTTGGCAAAATGTTGTCATCTGCATTGATATAGCTGTGAAAATATAGACCTGATGAAACAAGAAAGCAATTCAAAGTGATGGGCAGAAATGATGAAAGGTTGAATAGGTTTTTGTTGCTCTTGTGAGAGAGAAGCCAGGGATGACATGGCAACATTGCAAGAGAGACTGGACCTGAAGACACAGAGGATGGTAAAAGAGCTGAGGCATTAAATGAATACTTTACAAGTAAGAACTCTAAAAGATGCGCCAGCTGAAACTGGCTGTTGTATCCACTCTCACGGCTGACTTCAGAGCTAGTGAGGCACAGATATTGAGTAAGTTCAGAGAAGTCGAAATCAACAAATCATCCGTGCTGTGCACAACCTTGGGGCTTTAAAAGGAGATTGGAATAGTACATTGCACAGGTAGGTTCTTCTTCACTCAGCAGCTGTAAAATGCTAAATTCACAAATAATAAAGGAAGGGATGAATGCCATAGGCTGAATGTCGTAAAATCTTAATTACAACCTTGTAGCTACAGGAAGTTCCCATTGAGTCACATCTGATGTGTTTTCTGTTAACACATTTAAGCATTTTGCATATTTGCATTTTATGATTTTCTTTATGCGTTTAGTTCTATATATTCTATTTGCATGAAACCTGTGTGCATATGCATGTATGTCTGTACTCATGCACATTTTCAGTTTTAAATGAATCCATCAGCAACAGAAACCATTGCAGGTGTTTCTAATGAGCTTTGTGACACATACTGTAGGACACACATTCAGTCAGCTGTATCATTACTAGTTTGCAGATGGAGAAGTTGAATTAAACAGTGTGAAAGAGGCTTCTTCCTTCTCTTGTGGGGATTTCTTCATTTTTTGGTTTTGTTTTTCTGTGGTAGGAAGGGGAAAGGGAAGGAAATCAAGCAGTCAGCCTGAGAGGTCTGTATGCTGCCGTCTTGCAACAAAGGACATAGGAATAGATCTTGTCATCTGTGTGTAGCACCTTATTTGTTTACATTTTTTTCCCCAAGAAAACATCCTATATATTTCTCCCACTCCTTAGCAGCTCTTGTTGAACAGAAACTAGCAGGTGACCAACTCCCCGACTCCGTAAGAAGCTCAAGAACAGCTGTAGTTGGCCATGGTGGAGATTCGTTTTTTGTTCTATTTTCCGTTTTATTTTATTGCCTGTATGCAATAATAAAACAAACCATCATTCATTCAAATGTCCAAGGTACAGTATTATGACAGCTAAGGAACTTATATTTTAATAAATCTTGAAAGATCACTTCCTTTGTTAATTCTAACTGCACTAAGGGTGCAAATAAATATGTAGGCGTATAATTAGCATATGCTAATCTAAATATAATCTATGAAATCTATGAATCTAATATGAAATATGAAATATGAAATCTAAATATAATGGGAATTAGCATCTTGGATAATATGAAGGATGGTATCACAAAGCACAGCTTTAAATAGCAGAGATTTACTTTCACTCTTAGTGAGCAAAACACAGCTAATTGGAAATGTTATTTTTTCTCATTTAGGTCTTAATCCCGCTGTCCTTATTTATATCAATGGAATCACTCATAAGAGCTGCAAGATAAGGTCAGTAGTGATTTGTGCTTTGGGCCCAGGCTTATATAATTGAGGAAAGGATGATTTATTTTGGATTTCTGTTTGCATATCAAAATGAGCAGACAGTTTTCACAGAGCAAACTGACTACATAAGTCATCAGTTAACTTCTTCCGGATATGAAGTTGTATCTGCTCCTTATGTAGCTTCAATTGTACAGTTCTTTCTAGGACAAACACTAATGGTAAAGTACAAGACCAAATCTGCTAGAAAAGAACTAGAGATTTCACACTAAAACTTGAATTAAGCGTATTTTGTTTGAAACACATTTTTTCCACATAAAGCTTTCAGATTTTTAAAAACCTTTTGGTGAAATGAAAGTGTTTATTTTGAATCAGGAAATACACACATTTCCAAACCAAAAGAAAATTTCTACTGGAGATGTGTTTGTGTTTCTTTCAAATAACTGTCATTCTTTTCCAAAAATATTTTAATCAACATATTTTCATGGCTCTAGTAGTGGAAAACTTGTGGGTGCTCTTTTAAAAATTTTCTAACTCTTTTCCTTAACATTACAAATATGTAGGAAAAAACTTGAAAGTAAAGACCAAGTGTATATATATATGTATGTGTTTATGTATACAGTTATATACAAATGATCCTTTCTCACAGTGGTTGTCGATCTTCCTTACTGTTCTCTGGGGGAAATAGAATGAAAATGAAGGGTCAGTCTGTTCTAATCTCCTCCCCACTTTTCAAAACACATTCATTTTTAAACTTGAATATAACTTGGAGGGGGGAAATAAAGGAGTCCTACATTCCTAGCCTTGACATTCACATTATTTGTTCAGACCTATTGATATTATTCTAGACCTATTGGAACAGGTATTATACAGAAGAATAACACAGAGACAAGCCTTTCTCCAAATAATTTCTATATCTTTATTAAAGAAAAGATACAAACAGCAAGAAATCATATAGAATATTTATATGAGGTGAATATTATTGCATTGGGCTAATTCAGAGTTTTTAAAACTTTTAAAATTACTGTAGTTTTTCACTAATTTACGTGGAAATTAGCTGTCCTCACAGTTCATAGATATAGGCCTTTGCTTTTTAGTAAAATTTGAGACCATTTTCTAACTACTTACCAAACATAAATGAGTATTATTAAAATTATCCTTTCAACTGTGAATGAAATCTCTCTATGCCATATTTTTCCAACCCCCCACAACTTCCTTCTCT
>NW_010581639.1:121046-131187 GCF_000705375.1 Tinamus guttatus
CAACAGGCTACCAAATCTGGTCAGAAGAGCAAGAGTCAGAAGCCCCAAATATAAATACTGTGTTTTCTTCTTTTTGATATACAGCTCATCCCATTTCTATATAACTAAAAGGTGTTTTCGATGTAAAGGGTATCTTTGCATCAAAAAAGAAGAATTCAAATGTAAAAACCAAATACTTTCTTTTTCGTGGAAGGAAATAGAGATGGGGAATTATTAAAATGCTTAAAAAGAAAAAAGTTTTCAAAAGAGCTGTTGATGGATTTGAAAAGCAAAACTCTGTCCAATAAATCTTTGCTGTGCCCCACTTGTATGCAGGGAATCCAAAAGGAGAAGAAGGAAGATTCCAAAATCTTAATGTACATGTGAATTTCTGCATATATCATAGACCTGACCAAGACTATCAGGCTGTAAATTTTTATTCAACCTGGAGGTCTAAAATTTTGCTGCTTGGGTCCACCTCTTCTTCAGGGCTTGATCAATTATGCCTTTATTTTATTAGGCTGAGATTTTTAACTTTACATTAAATCATAAACACCTGAAAAGGGGGAGGTGTAAATTTATGAGAGAAGTGCTAAGAGCCCCTCGTCTACAGTGACAAAATTGCCACCACCATAATCTCTATTAAGTGCTACAAAATTACAGTGTAACAGCTCTGAAATTACATGTGACATCTGCATGAATACCAAATCGATTCATTATGTTCAGCCCTATTACAAAAAGCACTTACTGAATTTGTACTGATTACAACTCTCACAAATTAACAGTTACCCAAGCGAACTTGCTTCCCAGTGTACATATATTATTTAAAGATTACAGTTCAGTTAAATTGAGGTAACAGTGCAAACAATACTACCACTTAGCATGGAGTGCCATATCTGAGTAAAGTACCCCAATTTTAAAGCTCTTTAAAAGTGCTTGATTTTTAGAAAACCCAGTTTTCCTTTTTTTCCTTTATGGGAAAGCACGCCATGTCATTCTTCCATCCACTCTCTCAAGAAATGAAGCCGAAAGAGGGAAAAACTAAGAAAGAATATGATAAATATCTACATTATGCAGAATTTGCCTTTTTGAAATCCCATTCTCCATTGTGCAAGCCGGAATTTTATAGAGATATAAATCACTAAGAAATAAGAAGCTAGTAATGAGATAGAAGTATATTTGAAATATGGATGCAAATCCTCACCACCTGCTGAGCAAAAATAGTCTGCAGAGACTGTCCTGAAAACTGAACTGCCATTAACATCTTGTAAGCACTAAATTTCCAGCAGAAGAATGGTGGAATTATATGCCTGTGAAATGTCAAAGGCCTCTCTGATTTATCTCTAAGCAGAATGTTTCAGCTACATCTACATAAATATTTTAAGAGGAATTTAATTTTCATCTTAGTCACACAATAAATCTTTTTATTGCACAACATCATCTTGTCCTAAATAAGTTACCCTTTGCATATGAGCATTAAGAGAGTTGTGTTCATTCTTCTTTTTGGTTTGATGAATACTATTTGAATATGAGATGTATCAGTGCATTTATTTACATAAAAACCTTGCCACAGGCTGTTTAATTTTGCCTAGAATGTCTATTAATTTAGGCAGAACTTATCCAATGACTATCAATTTAGCACTAGAACTCTCAAGAGTACACCATAACAGAACAACAGAAAAACAAAACAAAACACCACCAACAAAAATCCATCTGGAAAGTGTGAGTAGATATATTGGTAGATGTGCATACACTGGCAAGGAAAACATGTCAGAGGAAAGGCAGATGTGCATATACTGGCAAGGAAAAAAATACTGCTTATTTTATTTTCTGTGCATTTTATAATGCACAGAACATGCTTTATAAACAGCAGTGGGAATGCAGGCAACCTCTGCCTGATTGAATCATATTTGCTGTGCATTTCAGATGTCTTTGCTCTTGCAGTTTGATCATGTAGTGTTAGAAATGGCAGAAATGTTTAGCCAGTAGCTTATAATGTCTCCAGAGGACAATAAAATGGGCATAGATCACTTTTACTGTCTGACAGGATGTTGAAAATAAGCTCCTAGTAGTAGAAAGTGTATCCTGAGCGGGGCGGCGTGGTGAAGAGTTACTTGCTGTTCCCAGTCTCTGCTTAATGTGGAGCACGACCTACAGAATGAGGGTTTGCTGGCAAGACAGAGGAGCACAGGCAAGTATATGTAGCTCTTCTACTCTTCTTTCAGCAAGCCCTTTGCTTGCTTTATGGCCAAAAGAAAATTGTGATGGAGCTGTAAATCTGTAAATTTCTCTTCAAGCATTTGAGTTCTTTCCGCACAAATCACACTGCCCTGCCTTCAAAATGATTATCATATCTGATTTATTTAATCTCAGAATAGCAGCATAGAACATTTGCTTTTGCACTCAGACAGGAACAGTCACATGTGCAAATAGCAACTGGCAGTTGAAATTAGATTATTAAGGAAGACATTTTCAAAGGTTTAAACAGA
Source organism: Tinamus guttatus (assembly GCF_000705375.1). The sequence continues at coordinate 123,515 of NW_010581639.1, forward strand.
AGCTACGTATGAAGCAGGTCTAATCATGCTTTTCACTGGGAGCTAGGCATCAATCATTCATTTCTGCCTTGGAAGGCTTTTCCCTAAGACAATCCAATTCTATACATTTTCAAAAGCAGAGGTAAGCACAAGTATGTGTGCTTACAAACCTTTGCTTTAATTTTTGGATATCTGACTTTAAATTGTTGTGTAAAAAAGTTTTAGATTGCAGGCCAAATTGGCATAAATTCAGACACATTATTAGTGCCATCCTCAAGACAGCACTCTGTTGGGGAATAAAGAGGAGAGCAAACATTGAGGTGTCTAATCAATATCATATAGCAAAGCTAAGCTGATGAAAAATATTATATAAAAAGCAATTGCATTATGCAAAAATAACTCGGGCACTTTTAAAAGGACGTACTACTTCACAGCATATAAGTGTATAGACAGTGTATAAGCAGATAGACAGTGATGGAAACACAGGTTCAAAGACAGCCTGTTAAAGGTTAGGCTTCAATATAACAACGCACAGCAATGCAATCTTCTTTTCATTTCTGCTTTGAAATGTAATTTGTAGTTGTCTTTGTAATTATTCAGTCACCGATTTCTGTATTAAGCCTGTTGAGTCTAGGATTTCTCCTTTTTTATTAACTACATACTGTCTTCCTCTTGTCTTTTCCATTTCTCAGATTGTTGTGCAAGCTGACCACAAAAAGAACATAGAGAAGCAAAACAGCAATCTACCGGAGAAAACATGCACCTCTTGCAGGTTCCTCATGCAGATTTTTAAAGGAAATGTCTTTAAGCTTCCAGGATCATCACATTAGCTCCTCTTTTCCTTAAATGCATCATGGAGAAGGTGGAAACACAGCAGGTGAATCACTGTTGTACTTCACACATCTTGGCAAGAAGTTAATTGACCTACTTATAAAAAGTGACAGACTCTGCTAGACTTTGTGCCTAATTAATAGAATCATTGAAAAACTGGATAGGATCTTTGGATGGCATCTAGTCTGATCTCCAACTTGAAGTAGGGCCATTACCATCACCAGATCAGGTCAGCTCTTGCTTTTTCTAACTGCACCTCCTGTCTGCTCAGTCCTACACAGTTATGCATTATGAGAGTTGTACAGGTTCCCCAAAGTCACTTGGCACTCTTCATCTTTAGAGGCAGGGCACCACTTCAACAAATATTTTTTAGTTCTGATAGACTTTGCTTATTCCTATTTTCTTTCCCAAGTTCTTGTTTTCTCACCCCAGATTTATGGCCCCATATGTAAGCAACTGAGCTTTCTTATCGCAGTATATAATCTGTGTGACTGTACATGTGCTGTGCATTTTCCACTTGAATCCAGTTTCAGTTTGTTAGTGTAGGTATTTCTATAATTGTAACAGAGAGGAAAAGTTCAGTTCAGTGGTCCTTATGTTCATTGTTCATTTTTTATGCTGTAGCGAATTACAAGACTTTATTATAAAACCAACGGGAATACAGGCTGATTTCAGATCAGGCAAAAAAGTCTTATTTTCTCTGTTACTCTTCAGTCATTCATCTGACTACTCCACTCCCAGCCACCTAACATATAATGACTCTTCCAATCTACTCAGTTACAGAATAATTCTGAGCAGACTGATCATGAGGAAGCCAGAGAATTAAATGTCCACGTCCTCAAGCCCAAAGAAGTGCTGTAGAAATAAAACCATACATTTAGCTGTGAATTTGTAATTGCGTGGCAGCAGATTGCATAGACTCAGGAGTCAGGTAGCTGAACCTGCCACAAGAGAGAGAAGTGCCTCACAGAAAATAGTGCAGCATTTTGGGGTTTCATGAAATTTCATCAGTCCTGAAATTCGTCCATTTTGTTCACAACTTAGTTAAGTGATCTGCCTGCAATAGCTAATATGGTTAATTCATACATCAGTCTGCTTCATTTGATGGACATTAGCCAAACTCTTCCACATTATTGTCAACAGCCCATTTCTGAAAAGTCTCTATTAGTAGTGCACTTTATCTCTGAAATTGCAAAGGAATGCAATGCATTTATACAGTGACATCATAGAAAGATTCTACATTTTCAGGAGAAAATATTATTTTAAGTGTGAACTTGAACCATTTTCATTTGCAGTGTCGCAATGGTCTCAGGTTCAAACTAGCTCTGTCCCTGTGCTTTCAAACTACCACAATCTTCATCCCATTGCTCTGTTTTTATTTTTTTCTTGTATGGTTTGGCATTCAGCTGAAACCTTGAAGCTCACTTCTTTGACAGGATACTATTTCACAGGTTATGACATTGTTTAAAATGTTTATGTTTTAGACAAAAGTATCACCTCAGAGTTGGAAGGAAGAGAGTTTGCTGCCTGAGGCTTATTTCAGTGACTTTTGTGGCAGTAGGAAGCAACTTCAGGAGTGGACCCTAAATGAAACATGCCAGTGTCAGAGCTTCAGCCCTGTGCTCTGTGCATCCCCCTTCAGACGGTGACTCTTGGGAGTCTGCCTGCCACCCAGTTGCTGCCTCCCTGTTTTACGCTGCACACCCAAACTGCTGACAGATTCTTCTTACCTCTTTCCTGGGCAAACAGACTGGGTTAGATTTACTCTCTGCAAATACCCTGCTTGGGCTCTGAGCTGGCAATTAAATTATCAGTTGCTGGCAAGCAAATCCAGAAACTCTTTTGAAACAACTTTCTTTTTTCCAAATAGAAGCCAGTCTCGTTACATCATCTTGCTGCTTGAATGAGTGCCAGTCTGCCAGTCTGGTGAATATACTGATAAATACACCGCCTGTTTCCAAACACTCATAACAGTTGGGTTGAATGTGCAGAAGCTAACACAGTTAAGTGTACTGCAATGCTTGCCTTTTTAACTTTTTTTATTTTATTCAGAAAACCCAGACTGAAACAGAAAGCATGAAAATCTGTGGCAGGTCTATTTGAGATTAACGGCACAATCAATGACAATTTAGACCAGGGAGCTATAGTGTGGACTTGCACAGTTCAGGTAAAGCAATGCCCTCCTCTGCTACCAACTGTCTTTCATTTTAGTGTGAGATTTGGAACTTAAAATGATACTGTTCCTGCAGAGAACTTCAAGGATAAATTAATATATCCTGCTAAAATATTTATCAAACTTTTAAATTCTTTCTGTAACAGGAATCCCGTCTGTAGCTAGGTTGCCACTAGGTACAAATACATTGCATGAAAGTTATAAAGCAGCTTGCTCTCCCCAAAGTGTCACACCAGCTCCAGCAGCTTCTCAGAGAAGACAGAAGTGAAAATGGAGCTCTCTCCTGTCAATAGAAATGACACTGCAAAGAGCGGGTCTGTTTAAAGAATAGCACAAGTGCTGAACACTAGAAGTGCCAGCAGAGATAAGCAAAAAAGGATTTTCTGTGGCACACAGCAGTACTTGGGTAGCATCCATTTTTTTTCAGCCCTGGGCTCTGTAATAGGAAACCTTTTTGCCTGGGAAGCATGATGGATATATCAAGATAGAGTGCAAGGTCTTCACTGGTGCGGCTTACTGCCCTCTTACAACTGCTTTAAATTATGACAATTGTCATTCTAGTTTCTAGATTTGGGATGAGGAGGGCAGAAAAACAAGAAGCCTGGCATCCTGTTTGGAGATCTTTTTTACAATCCAATTCTCATAAGAAAACTGAGAGATCCTTGGAGTAACAAAGGTGCCAAAATGTAATGTTGTTCCCTTCAAAGACTGAATAATGAGCTCTATAGATTTCCTGTGCAACCCTTCAGTAGAAACAAACTAATAGTGTGCAAGGCAGGAAGGAGAGTGAAAAAAAAAATCCTGGGATGTATTTCATGTTTTAAATCTATTATTGAAATATAGGTGCCTGTCTAGCTCAGAATCTCTGCTCAGCAGAACAATTGTACGAATTGTCTCTAACTAATGACAATAAATGACCTGAATCTCCGTATTCCCTGAGCAATTTAAAAATGTGAGTTTAATATATTGCAGCTTCATTTCTGAACTAGTGTAATTTTATAAAAATACTTTGTTTAAAACAACATTTTGCTTTAGAGTGAAGTACAAAACACATGGCTTAGAATGCTACCGACAGAAGCTCTTGAAAGAAGAGAAATTGAAGGAAGAACATTGGAAAACTACCTTTATGTTACAGCAAGTCATTTAGTCTGATAAAACATGAAAACCTGCTGGAGTTTCCCAGTGGCCAAGAGGGGACTCAGGCTCACTCAAGTGTCCTCCTTAATTGATTGTCTCCTTCTAGGTGTCTCAGCAAAAGCATCTTGAAGCCAAACTGCTGCAGAGGACAGTTAAGAGTGAATCTCAAAAAGATTCAAGTTTCAGCATAATTTAGCGAAGCTCTGAAGAAACTTAGAGGCTCTTTGAAATCACCATAAAAGTCTCCAGTGCCTTCTTCAGCACGTGGAGTGAACTGGTCACCTACAATTGGCAGAATGACAACATCCTCCTTTTTATAGAGCAAAGCATAAAAACTCCTACAGGAAGGAAAATCTGAATATATTTTCTATTGTGTGGGGATGTAGTTACTAGTATTTCACAATGGAAATACTTAGGTTACAATAAAACTTTGCAGTAATTCACAGAAACCACCAAATAATTACTTCACAGTCTAGCCTGTATTTCAGTCAGTAATGTGTATGTCTATTTCCCCTGTCCTTTGCTGCCTTAAAGTTCTTCAGAGGACTTAACTTGCTTTGAAAGCACTGTCAAAGTGTCAAAGTGCTTTTTAAGCAAGGGATAGCTGTCTATATCCTGCAAACAAATCAGGGCTCTCCTCCTCAGGTCACGCTATAAAATCCACAGGATTTTTCATCAACAAAGAAATCTCAGCAGAAATATAATCATGTGGATTATATTAAACTAGACCTGCTGAAGGACTAACTGAAGCCCTGTAAAACTAATAGGTGTTGCCAAACTTCAGTATTCACATAAGAGAAATATACAGTGAACTAATTACAGTTTCTGTTCTGTGTATGGTCATTCATTCTGCAGTTTCCCTGAGTAACATTCCCTCTGTGATAGTGCAGCAACAAACTGTCCCCAAAGGTCACATGTGGAGTGGTTATAGAGCAGCTGATGAGCATTGTTTCTAGACTCTAATTGGAAACTACATCATTCTGACTTGTCACAGCTCATATGTGTGCACTCATATCAGTTGTACCATTCACGTCTATTAAACCTCTTGTGGCCTTAAAGACCATATAATGCTGAAGGAGCTGCTGAATCAGGATCTCTCATATTACATGGTCAATCACTGGATGCTAACTAATGAGGAAAAAAAACACCAAATAAATCCAATGAATGAGACCGTGTTCTACCATTTATCCAACAATGCCAAAGCTCTTTAGAAACTAATTAGCAACCCATGGTGAGGACAAACATAATTATCCTCATTTTACAAAGTGGGGAAAATAAGATTAAAGGTCTGGTCCAATGTTGTAGTTAATCAATGAAAGGAGCTTCCAGGACCCCAGTGTTCATTAAAGCTACAAAAAGTGCCAGGCTTCAGCAGAACGGAGCAGCAGCTTAATCTGGTAGGATCTGTCCAATACTTCTGCTTTCAAGCCTCAGTAGAATGTAAGTTTCTAACCAATAAAAGTATTTGTTGAAACTTTATGGAGAGCACCAAGAACCTAATCTCCCTGGACAATAAAGACTTGAGTATTAAGTTATTTGGCCATCTTGCTAATGCAGGCTTCTACTGCAGATAGAATACAGTGTATTGAGAGAACACCCTGTATATATGTATATATTATAATGATATATGTACAGGCACCTCATCTTCGAGGACAGTCATTATAAAAGATAAGCATATCAGTAGCTCTGTCTGCAGTGAGATTTCCCCCTTTTCTATGCACTCTAGATAAGCACTTAACTTGAGTCCCAGTTGATTTTATTTGAAAGGCTCAGATATTATTTTCCCCTCTTCCCCAGCACATTTTATAGCCGAGGAGTCTCCAATATTTGATCCCACAGGCATTTGTACAAAAGAAGGGTTTTTGTGTGCATGAGTGTTGTGAACACTCACCTGCCAAGGAAGTTACCCCTGAGCAAGCTGTGAGAATGCGACCCCCTCCAAAACGTTTCTTTCTAAACAGTTTTTACAATCTAAATTAATAGAAGATGGTCTGATCTCTGCTTTCAGTAAAGGAATGAGGAAAAGGGAATAAAAGCAGAAAAAGACCAACTCTGCAATAGGGCAAACTCAGGGAATGTATCAAAGGGATGTACATGCAGATGGCTCACTAGTGATTTGCAAAAGGCTTCAAATGCTTGTACCTCAGGATAAGTCATTATCTACTAGACATCGAAAGGAACTGAAATCAGTCAGCTCTCAGCACATGCCTGGTGTACAGTAAATCTTTATGTAACATTCAGTAGACCCTATTATGCCACTATTTCGTAGGCTTCCTCCTATCTGCTAAGCGATCTTTTTCTCTATGTCAGATCCTTAACACCAGTTGCTGCTCTTTTTATCAGAGGAAGACACTTAGTTCTTTTTGTGGTAGAGTTGTTTTTTTTTTTTTTAATTTATGAATTTCACAGCATGGCTGATTCCCTGGGCCAGTCTCATGTGCCAACCACCCTCCCACAACAGTCCAGCTACCAACTCGCTCAAACTAGGTTTAATTTCTTCCACCGGATATCCACTATAAACCCCAACTGTGCTGATCCACCCTGCCTGTTATTTCAGGCCAGCTCCTTGCTTGTGCTCTGGATGTAATTAGCTGTAGCTAGCGCAGAGTCAGGGCTGCGCTCCTCCAATTTCAATGGGAAACACCAGTACACGGCGCAAAGTCCCGGCACCAGCTCTGCTCCCTGCTTTACATGGCAGCATCTCAAAAGAAGCAAGCAGAAAAGGAGTGTGCCTTAGTCTGATTCTTTTCCTGTAGATGATTAAGTCTGTCTGAGCTTTTATTTACTAAGAATCTTTAACTGGCTACCCTTTATATAAGACAAGACCTGTTTTCTGGTTAAGAAAATGCGCGTGGGTGTCGAGGAGGCAGCCGCAGGCGTGCGGAATTGCGGCGGTTATTGCCGGAGCTGGGAGTTGCCAGGCAACTGCTGTTGTGGAGGCAGCAGGGAGGCCGGCCCGGCCGCGCGCCCAGCGCCCGTGTGGAGCTCCAGCCTCACACGCAGGGATTAGGGAAGCAGGGCTGAAGTGGGGGACAGGAGCTTTGTATGCTTGTTTTCCACTGGTGGTGAGATGTGTCTGTGTAAGAAGTGGTACCCAAATTGCTAATAAAGCAGGGACTGTTTGAAAAAGTAATGATTTTTAGTGTGTGCACATTTTTTTCAACTACAGAACTTGCTCCGTTTCTGTTCTCGAGAGCACTTGTGGCTACAGTAAAGTGACGTATATTCTTCTGCATAATGCTTTTCCGATAGATTTCCTTTATTATTAGGCCTGTTGTTGCTCTAACATGAGTGGAATTATTTCAGTATTTTCATGAGGAAAGGATAAGACTTTGTGTCTGGAGGAGAACTGTACAATCTCTCAGTTCATTTTCAGTGCAATAAAGGAGTCTAACTTCAGTAAGATCATATGTATCTCCCAAACCAATGGACTGGAATACTCTGTCAAATGTGCAGGCTCCTTAGTGTGGGCCATGTCAGACTCCTCGATTGTGCAGGATCTGTGTTCAGGCTCTTCTGAGTGTGCAATAATAATGATGGTGTGCAAAGACAT
>NW_010581639.1:141056-154050 GCF_000705375.1 Tinamus guttatus
TGGAGATGCCGGATCAATTCTGAAAGCTTTGGTAGTGTCACAGCTCACAACCAGTTAGTGCCACACACACACCTAGTAGATTTCTAATGTCTTGATCTCCTTCAATCCATGCTCCAACGCAGACAAAACCACGTTCTTCCCCTTTGTTTAATTGAATTGCATTTTACAAGCAGAAGAGATTTAATTTATATCCTTGCATACTTGCATCTGAAATTGAGAGAAAGAGATATTTGAAATGATCTGCACTGGATTTTGAAATTTGCTGGTACGATGGAGATTTGGTTAAGGACAGGCTGCATACAGATATGGTTGCATTGCTGAGCTTAAATCCATGCCAAGGCACATACATATGTGGTACCAGTTGGCTAAATATGTTTCTTGGGTTTTCGCCTGCAATATTGGATCACTTGTGAGTGGGAGCACCTTCTTAAGTCATATTTGATACTCTTTAATCATCTCCTTTTTAGTGCCAGTGTATAGGATGATCATTTCAGGAGAAATACAGAAAACTGCTTTTTTTCCACAAAAACACTTCTTTACAGATGATGTCAAGATTTTGTAGTATCTAAGGATAGTGAAAACTGAATTTTCAGAACTTAAAGGAGTCATCAGTGCTATGTCTGTTCAGGCCTTCTGAGAAAATCCTTCTCCCAATAAATAGCAAGAGCTGTGCAGTGCTGCAACAATGATTTTGTGTAGTTCTGTCAGGAGCAATAATTCACAACAGACATGCCAAATCTAGGGAGATTCTGAACATTTAATTATGTCATGATTTATAGATAATTCTGAATGGTGACAAAGGAAGGTATTTGGATAAATAGAGGATATCCTTCTTACTGGGCTGCTAATCAGAAGCGGTTGTGCTTTTAGAAAAACCTTTCTCATACGTCCTGTACATCCTTGAAAACTCCTTTTGCCTCTTTTCTTGAAAGCTCTACCAAGTACACTAAAACCTGTGGGGAGCTTTCACTTCCAAACCAGCTTAAAATTTAACCCTACATACTGCATATTGAAATTTCAGATGAAAATTCCAGTCATTTTCTAGTCTAGATAGAGATGTCTAGAGATAGAAACCCTCTTCTTTATGTTTTGATATTATTGTCCTTCCATAAGTGGTGATTCCCCTGTGTTTGTAAATTGTGAGGACAAATTACCAAGGATGTTTAACCAACAGTTCATTAAGGAGATAACCTTCTCCCGGGGTTTCCAGTGTGAATCACAATGGTTTCCTACAGAGCTCTAGTGCAAAACTTGCAATTAAAAACCAACCAAACAAAAAACAAAGAAAACACGGATTTGTTTTTATAGCAGTGAAGCAGTATTTTCAAGATTGAAATGGTATTTTCATGACTTGATCTCCCAGCAGGTACAAATAAACTCACAATAGTTCACTGCACATAATGCAGCTGCTCTGCCTTATGACCTCTCCTTAGATTTTGACTGGCAGCAATAGGGAGAAGTGAGTCAAATTCTGTGTTCTCTGCTCAGTTCTTTCTGAGTTCCCTTGAGAATTTCCTGTTAAGAGTGACTGAATGTTTATGTTGGGACAATCATGAAAGAGCAATTTGCTAAAGGTATAAGGTTAGCGTGCATTAGAGCATGCTGCAATCCCTTTCTGAATGCTCTGATTCAGGCTATTTGCCGTAGCTAAATTGAAGGAAATTTGGGGGTCCTCATAGCTCATGGACAGTTTAGCTCAGTGGAACTGGGCCACTTTTCTCTATGGTCACACTGACCCTGCTGCATGTTAGGGCAGTGGAATGCTTAAGTCAGAGATACATAGGGGAAAACAGTGGAATGTGCTTAAGGAACATTTGAAGCAGACAACTGCATGCGTGGCTGAAGGCACCTATAGATCACCAAGAGAAATAGTGACACGGTGGGCAATTAAAGAAGAGAGTGAAGTAGCTCAGAAGTTGATGAAAAATTTCTTTCAGTCCCTGTTGTAGAAGCCACTGGGGAAATTCCTGTTCCAAGGACACTTTTTTTAATGGAAATAACAGCATAGTCTTGACAGAGATTGAAGTCTCAGAGGAGGAAGTTATGGAGCGACTCAGCAACTAGGACAGCAGAATATTCATCGGAGGGGCCTGAAATAAGGAAAGTGTGAAGCAGCAGAATTAATGAAAAGGAATTTACCCTTAAAATGGTGACTTTTCTTGGAAAGGGGAAAGTCACTTATTTGGTTCTCAAATTGAAACAGAACCCAGAGAAAATCCTGGGAATTACACTCTGGCAAATTGTAGTTTCACCCTGGGGAGCACCCTGAAAAGCCTAATTAAAGAGTAAGGTAAGTGTAACCTGGTATAGTCATGCCAATACAACTCCTTTAAGGAAAATGTGTGACTCATTTATCTTGCAGAGTTGCTTGAAACAGTTAATAATGTGGATAGATGAAGGTGGATATAATAGTTCACTGGGGTGCTGGCAAAGATGCACTCTTAAGAAGGTTACAAAAATGCCTTAAATGGGCACAAGAACAATCATGATGAATTAAATAGCTGTGAAATTAAAAGAAAAAATAATCCCAAAAGTTCTTCCCTGGCATCCATGCAGATGGCACCCTATGCTCTATGTTTTTTGCATGCTGTGGTGGTGGTTTGTCCCATGAGAAATGCAGCAGGTGTCCAACACTTTGTCATCCTCAGTGTGATTGGATTGCCATGGTGGTTACTGGGGCAGTGAGTGTGTTGGGACAGTGTGCCTTACAGCTGTGGCAGTCACCAGCTCTTCTGGGGACATGCTTGCAGATAGGCACGTCTGCCACAAGCCCCACACTTGTGGTGTGCCCAGGAGGTGGCGAGGAGCTGCAGGACGGCTTGTATGGCCAATAGTCTTGCACATCTCCAGGACAGCAGTGACCGGGGCGGTTTTGTTGATGCTGATGTTGATGTTGAGCTGATGTGCCACAAACCCCTACAAGATAGTGGTGTGCAACTTCAGAATCATGATGCATAAAAAAACTCTGCGTCATGATGAGACCTAGAAGCAGCTGATGCTTCTAGGCTGATGCTGCTGTACACTTGGTGTCACCTCCTGCACAATAATCCTTCTGAAAATGCGTGAAATTGTGATGGGGTTGATAAACCACATTCAGTGCCTGTCCTGAAGAGCAGAGTCAGTAGACAGCGAGCCAGCACTGTATGGACTTGAGAAGCACAATAATGCAAGTGGAATCAAATGTTACAGTACAAAAGTACAAGATTATGTAGTTAGGGGAACTACATAGGGGAAACCAGGGGAAAAGGTTTCTGCTAATAGCTGAGAGCTGATCAGCCAGAGTTGAAGAAAGATGTGTGTGTTTGAATCACTCATAGACTGACAGCAAGCAACATGATGTGTCCGTAAAAAAAAGATTAATTCAATACTTGGTATATCAGAAAGGATGCATCTGGCACAGAACTGTGTACTATGTATTTTACACAAGACTCTGGTAAGGCCTCATGTATGGGAGGAAGAAGGAAAGGAATTTAAATGGAAGGCCAAAGCACAGATGTAAACAGGGGTCACATCATATCTTCCAACCCAAGTTACTGAATGAAGATATGGAAAACTTTGTTATATTATTATATTTTTTTTTTCTGAATTTATGTATATGGCATGGAGTTTCAAGCACTTAGACTGTATTTTTGTTTGATTGATTTTATATCTTAATAAAGTCTTGTAATGCAAAAATGTTCTAGCTAAATTTTACATGTTACATACAGCAAACCTTAAGCAGACCCCAGACTAACTACCTTTCTCACTAATCAATCGTACTGTTCAGACAATGTGTCATTGCCTAGGAGCAAAGTGGGTGCAGTTATTAAACATCTTCATGTTTAAGAATATGTATTCTTCCTTGGACAATTTCTGTTGGGAACAAATGCCAATTATTTAATTTCCTCTGTTCTTCCCGATTGTGGTTAGCTTTTGGATCAGTAGAGAATAGTTAATCTCAAAATATGCCCTCACAAAGCCACGTAGAGCAAAACTCACTAATTTCATTCTTGCCAGGTTGTTTAAACAAATTCCTGTAGTCACCATGATTTCAACAAATCCTGAGGATAAAGCAATTTCATCTGTCTTTGATATTTACCAATTGTTTTCCCCCCTCTCCTCCCCAGATTGATCAATCAGTTCATGACCTTGGAATCATTATTACTCAGTTTGGCAAACCCTAGCGTGTTGCTGTTTCTTGCTCCACAGGCACCAGACAGGGGTTGGATTTTTTTAAGGTTTAAATGTTGAAGTTTCTAATTAATGTAATGTAAATTACAAGGCATCTAATTTTACTGCAGTAAATAGAAGAAAAAATTAAATCCTTTTTGTGCCCTGGAGCTGGGAACGTCTAGCTTTTAGAAAAGACTTGACTAAATCTTCTAATCATCTGGCTCTAGTGGCAGAATAATTTACCTTGTACAGAAACATAGTAATTGGTGGAAATTGGATTGCTAAGGAAATGACCAGTTAAAGGAACCTTAGAATTAGAAATATCAAAATAAAATGTGATAAAATGTGTATAAAAATGTGTGGTAGACACGTTGTTTGGTATGGCTAGAAGCATGGCCAGAGTAAGTTGCTTTGGCAATATTTTAACACATGCTGACAGAAACATTATTTGGGAAGTGGAAGTAGAGTGTTTCCACCCAACATCTCACAATCATTGCTCCAGGTAGGGTATGTATGGTCCTCAGAAAGGGGGAGGATGGTCTATACACTCATTTTTTTCTTTTTGTATTGGTTCATTACTGTATAGTAGATGGCAAGAATGTGTTCTGCAGACATGAACTCATGAAGATCTCTGCAGTGGTACAGGGCAGTAAGAGTTGATTTTTGACAGTGAGAATCTCCTTTCAAAGCCTTAACATACCTTGGCTTTTGCTATATGGCCTGGGTAGGTCGTTGTGCTCTTCCTTCAGTGCAGATGGTACTAGAACAGGGAAGAGAAACCTCTTTTCCTTCAGGGAAGAGAGAGATTTTCACATTGAATGAATGGACTCTATAGTATACTGTTTTCCCCAAAAAAGGTTGCTTGTTTTGTTCTGCTTCTTAATGCATGGATTTCAATAAAAAATCATGAGATTGCATTCTAGAATATTTGTTTAGAAAAGCCTTTTGATGGTAATTTACCTCCCACACTTTCACCTGTGTGTTCTAACCTCCAGATGGTCAGGACTGTGACTTTGAAAAGTTGCAGAATAAAGCATTTATGTGATACCAATCAGTTCAATGTTATCTCTGGCTGCTCAGTTGTCTGTTTTGAGCTTGTCATCAAACTGTGGTACATAACCATCCTTTCTGCTGCTTAGCCAGGTCTGTCATATTGCCCAGCATGGGCCTGCTTTTTTCAGAGTTTTTAATTTTGATGCATAAAATGTTTATGAATTTTGATGATAAAAATCTTTATGAGTAATTTAGCATGCATGCTGGAGTATTTAAAATGGCTTATTGTGTCTGTCTGTACCATCTGCAGAGAAAGTCACTAGACTTTTCTACAGTTCTCTTGGGAAAGTTTTTTTAAGCCTGTTAGATTGTTCTAATCAATACATTTCCCAGTGCAAACTGCATTTTGAAGATAAAAATAAAAAGATTCTTAAATACATTCACATTTAACTACAGTTAAGGAGTAAAGTATTTGGCTTAATGATGCACTAATTAATACTGAAATTCAGTGCCATTCTTTAGGAAGTACAATATTAATGACATCAGCTTTAGCTCAAAGGGAATCTTCCATTTCAGTCAGAATAAGCACAAAATACTGCTAGCAGCTCTTCTCTTAGAATTTAGTTGTGTGAAAACATTGTGTTAACTTCTTTGATTGTAGGATAAGTGAATATGCAAGACGGTATTATGTGGCATTGCATATTTGTTCTTGTTCTCCGTGGGTTACATATAATCTCTGATCAGTTTACACTTCAAAAGCTGATTTTTTATCTTTCTTTTCCTAATAGTCCAATGCTCTAAGGTTGCTCCAGCTATAAATATTGAGTGTCCTGCTATAATGAGATCTACTAGATCCTGCAAAAAATCAGCAAGAGAACCATGTTTATTGATCTTTTTCTCCCCATACTTTGAAAACATTGATATCTTCACAAAGATGTGCTTGAAATTATGATCATCTAAATAATGAAGGGATATGACTTTTCTTTTTCTGTCTCCAGAATGAAAATATTAATACTCTCTTTGCATACCTTTTCTGAGAAAGGGAGAGTAGAAGTTCTAATTACACAAAGCTTTTCTAACATATATTAATACATATAGTAATTATAAAGAAACACAGATTTTAATTTTTAAATGGACATATTTACAGATCCCACAGCCATTATTTTATCACTGACTCTAGAAGACAGAGATTTGCTCTGCAAACAGCTGTACCACCTACAGTGTTTCTTTGAGCTGTTTTTTATTGCCCCCAGTTCTTCTAAAGAAAAAAAAAATAAAATAAATGAGCATTTCAGGCAGTTGGACAGGTTAGAATAAACACCATACGAAAGTGGTTTGGGCTAACTTGAGAGCCTGTGCCTGGAGAACAGAATCAATTTATAGAGAGTGATGAATAACTTAGGGTGGAGGAAAGTGTATAATATCTTCAGCTGGCACAGCAAGAGTCAGAACAGAAAGTCTGCCTACAGCCTAAGTCATACAAGCTGCCAAATGCTGGACTGAAACTTTCCTACCCTTGCCTGTATGTGCATCATATCTATGCAAAGGTGTGTAAAATCACAAACAAGCAAGGCTTCCCTATTGATATTTATTACAATGAGTAAATTGTTATCTAAAACTATGTATTAAAAGTTATCAGATAAGGGAGGAATGGGCCAACCTTTTCCCTCTTTTAACATAACAGGAGAATTATTTTGAAGGTTATAGGGAATGTTTCCAATTTCAACTAAACTGTTTAATATGCTTATTGATAAGAACTGCAGCGCCTTGTTTACAAAGCGTATTTAGGTCATGCTATGCATTAGGACTAATCTCACAGAACAGCTAATGTCTGATGTGCTTCTTTTCTTTCCTTCCAAAGTTCTTAGGAAAAACAAAACAGCAAGGTAAATGAGGGATGAAAATGCATCCAAACAATAAAATGTAATGTTATTAAAGTAATATTAATCCCTAAAGAGTTGGAAGTAAAGAAAGATGCTTCTCAAGTTCCTTGGAGAGTGTGTTATGGAAATTATTTCATATATAAAGTATATAAAAATGTGAGACAATTTGACAAGCATCTAATGTAATTGTATCAGGTTCAGTTCTGATGAAACTCCTTCTGCTCTATTTATATCACTTTCTTCCAATATAAGAGGGAAAAGAAAATTTCTTTCGCACAGCTCAACATCTGCTGCAGGGTACAAATTTTGACAAATTGACACATTTTGGTATGTAATATTTTATGGAAAGAGAAAAAAAAAACCCTCCTGGGTATTAAATTTTTCATGCACTAGCTGAGAAGGAGAGAAACATAGAAATATGTTGGAAGTAAGTTGCACTTATTTTAAATTCAGAGCTAGCATCCAAGGGGTATACTACTGATGAAAAGGATCAAGAGAGTTAATTGTTTTGATTTGAAGTTTACTTTATGGATGGAAACAGTATTCTTTTTTAGATAATTGATACTGAAGCAGCAGCAACATAATCTTTACATAGCACTGCTTCTGGGCCAATGTGCATGGACTGGAGGAAAAATGTGTAAGGAACTGTGCATAGTTCCTTGAACCTCTCCACAGGAACTATCTGCATTCCTAGTTCTTGGATGAAATAATTTCCCTTCCCCTTGGCAGCTTTCCAGATAGTTAAATGGATTTAGTGATGTTAAGGGTTTCTGAAAGCTCCTGATGTAAGTACTGCAGGAATATTTAAATTACATAAGGTCTTTCCGAGCCCTGGAATGCCCTAAATCCATCCTAATGCCTCTTTCCTGCTGGGATGCCATCTCAAATAAGCAAAGAGTTGTTTTTCAAGCTTTGAGTTTAAAGACTGCAAAACTCTTAAGACACTAGAGGTAGAGGCATAGGTGCATTTTTTTCTCAGTTTCTCTTTCAGTGCTCCCTATCCTCCAATGCAGAGACTAACTATTTCACTGATTTTGTATTGATACTATATGAGTGGTAGTTCTGGAGGCCATTTCTTCAGTCTAGAATGTCTTGGCTAAAGTAGTGCTTGTCAAAAAGTAGTAAAAGTAGTAGTAGTAAAGTGAAAAAAAAAAAAAGGTAAAATTCTAAAGATCAAGTAGTTCCATGCCTCCAGAAGAAAGAAGAAATATTCTGTCATACAGATGTTACAAGGATAAAAAGAAAGAAAACAAAGGAACAAATGACTTGGGCTTCCCACAGAGAAACCTGAGATACTCTTTCATAAAAGAAGAGAACGCTTCAAGGATCTGAACTACAGGAGGAAAAAGAGCAAGCTTTAATCTTTAATTTACAGGTATAGCACTAAGCTCTTGCCCAAGTAGGTGGCAATTAATCATTCAGGGTATAGGCCTCCCTATACTGTGGAGAACCAAATATTCTTGAGGTGTATCTGTCCTTGGAACATAAAATGAAAATGGCACCAATTCTTTCACTGTTTTAAGTCCCCGAGGGTGGTAATTAGCAAAATGTCATGATAAGCAATTTTATGCTTTGTGCTTAAACTTGCCACTTCTTTGCGCTAAGGTATAAAAAATGGTGAAAGAATTCCACAACTTTTATTTCAGGACCTCCCTTCAAATCCCTTTAGACAATAATGTCTTATTTTGGACGTTAAAGTATGACAAAAAACAGATAGGTGCCATTCTGAACCCCTACTGAGGCCTAAATTTCTCCCTGCACATCTCCCTGCATATGAATAACATTCAGCCTGTGTGTGTCATTCAACAAATGTGTATCTTTGGGATACATTAAGCTAATGAATGAAGTTGTACAGCAGACATTCATACCAATACTAGTATTGTGCCCATACACTCAGAAACAGAAAGGATCTATGTGGTTTTCCTATCATCTTAATAAACCATTAGAAATTTTTCCATATCTCCTTCTCCACTTCTCCCTCCCAGAATGCTTTTATTTTCATTTTAGTTAAATGGTGCAAGAACTTGTACAGACAATACTTAGCTGTACTCTGAGCATATAACTAGCTGTGTGAAGTCTTCGTGGGATTTTGTGAAACAACTATAGGTGTTCATGAAGCTTCTGTTCCTCAGCCACTTGGTATTTCTCCTCTACTGAAATATAGTTTTCAAACAGTGACTGGCTTAACTCATGGAAAAGAAATCTACTGAGAGCTATTAAAAAAATGCCTTCTAGCATGGGCAATTTTTGAGATGCAAATTGCTGGAACCTGGGAAATCATCAGGGAAAACAGCATTATAAACTGATCCGCACATATACTCCTTCATAGCAAGGGACAGCATTAGGGACAAGTTATTGGGTTAGCCTGACCTTTGCTCTGACCCAGCACAACTGCTCTTAATTCAGGCAAGCAGTTCTGCTCAGGAGAGAAATATTTCAGAGAAATATTTCGGGGAAATTGTGGCAACTTGCTTGCAATTTTCACACAGAAGGATCCACAAAGAGGTTAAGTTTATGCAATGTGCTCTTGCACAAAGCTGTCATATTACCAAGAGAGTTTTGCATGAAACCAAAGGACGATGAAGACTGCAAGACAGGCAACAGCGAGCGATCATGCCTGGCTCCCGTAATGTCCTTCCTCCCAGCTACTCTTGATTCTCCTAGAGTTTCTCTGTGCTGTTACTAATGCTATTTACTACTGGCTGTGGTCTCTAAGGTTCCCTGTGCCACCAGTAGCTCTGACTCTAGCATTAGCAGGTGTTTCAAAGAGCTAAAATAGCATAGAGCTGGGCTTCTAACATAGAATCATTAGGGTTGGAATGGACCTTTGGAGATCATCTAGTCCAGCCCCGTTGCACACACAGGGTCACCTGGAGTATGTTACACAGGACTGCATCCAAGCAGGCTTTAAATATCTCCAGAGGAGATTCCACCTCTCTTGGCAACGCACTCCATCACAGGCGATATATAATATCCTCCTGGGTGTCTCCTTCTCTCTAATATAAGTGTTTAAAGTTAAGAAATTGTAAGATTCTCATGTGTCTAGAAAAACCTCTAGATGTGCCTCAGGTTTCGTGAGAAAAGGTCCTGATAATGCTGATTCTTTTGTTGTAATCAGAGTTGGGCTATCATGGCCTATCTGTTAATCTATATGTAGCTTGGGCAACAATATTTATTCACTTTAGATTGTTGTTGCTTAGCTTTATTAATTAATGTCTCCAAAGGAAAAGAAAAAAGACTGCCACATCAAAATAAAAAGCATTGCTATTGTTTCTTGCACGGGTTTTGAATGTGTCTCAGTATGTTTACGTCCTCTTCTACACACATTAACAACTTTTTCGTAGCTGCCCTTTGCTGTTTGATCTTAAAATCAGACTATGTGACAGTAACTAATTTAGGAGTATGGTTTGTATGAAAGGCACCATTTCAGAATGGGTTTTTTTATTAGGTTTTTTTTTTTTTCCCCCTGCATCACATGAATGAACAATCAGTCAATTTAGACTCCAGTTCTGAAATTTGAAGACAAAATGCTCATTTGATCTGCAACTGTTTTTGCTTTCAGAGCACTCTGTCACAAAGGAAGACATTCTTCACTATTAATGCTTAGCCACATGCTAATTTATGTGTTGGGTTTTTTTTTTTTTAATAAAAGAAGAGTGACATTCCTGGTTTCATTTTGACTGAGGATGGAACCCAGTCAGAACCTGACAAGTAACATTAATAGAAAGTAATAATTTCTCATCTATCGATGACCTTTAAAGAGAATTCTAGTTATCATCTTAGAACATTTTCTCATTTTTTACCTGTCCCATCACTGAATTCCACTGCATTTATGTAGCAGAAATATAGATGCTTTGCTTTGAAATAGAGAAATATGGTTTAACTGTTATAATAGCTCCAGGCGCTCAAGTCTAATTCAATTTTTTTCTCATTATAAGGATTTTTTGAAGATGATAGTGGTTACTAGACCAGGCAGTTCACTGGAGAGAGTCAAATGAGTTTATATCTTGGGGCTAAATTAGTCATAAAAGGGTATTTTCTCAGATCCAGCAGAAGTTCATTAAACTGATTAGGTATGCTTCTTGGATAGCAATCTAACCTATTGTTGGTAAAATCCTTTACACTGGGAAAAAAAAAAGGATATTGGAAAGTGAATAATGGTTTGAACATTCACTCTTTTTCTTCTAGTCAATCAAGTCCATCTTTGGTGGAGAAAAACTCGGTGGCAGAATTAGTCTTGCCATTTTGAGATGTCAGGCACTTCTAAGTGTCTTTTGTTTCACCTTCTTTGTCCCAGTGCTCTTGCAGCTGGGGAACAAATTCATAATTCTCAGTGTTGCCACGTGCTGCAGCCTTTACACTGTGCTGAACTGGGCTGTCTGCTCTGCTGTACTCTTCTTCGGCATTTTCTCTGCTTCAGCATTTTCCTGGATGGTCAAACAAATCTCTTTGGTCCCTTTCCTTTGACTTGGCTTTGCTATAATAGCATGTGTTTTATAAATGGACAAGCCTATCAACATTTAGCAACAATTATAAAAATCGGAATTTTCTGCCTGCAGAGGCAGGTAATAGCAGCAAGTTCCAAAAAGGATAAAACAGATTCATACAGATTCCTTCATTCATTCAAACAGGTCCAAGCCTGCACACCTCACAGTTGTGGTTGCTGATGGAGCACAAGGGAAAAGCGCCCCAGAAAGTGGCCAGGCCTCTGTGCCTGGCCTTGTTAGCAGCTCTCATAGCCGTGGTCAAAACCAGCATAATTGGCCAAATTGAGCTGATCCAGTAGAACTTCCTAATGCTCTTACAGGTCTTTTTATTTATTTTTTTACTCCAATTGCTCATTTGTTGGTGAAGGACATTCTTCTTAATTTGCGATTAGCTCATAGTTACATCGCTGTTGCCATAGTGTGCTCTATTGCTTAGGGCTATGAAGACATCTATGTCTTTTAGCAGCAGAAATGATGGGGGGGAAATGGACTAGCTTTGGTACAGTCTTTTCATCAGGTCATTGTGTTCTTAAAAATGTATTCCCTCTGCAAACCCTGCTCCTCGAATAAAGACTAGTATGCACTCTGAAAACGATTTTCCAGAGATTGAACTGAGTGATTTAAATTGCAGGTTGCTGGTTAAACTTGGTCAGCACTATTTAAAGCAAACCAAAAGCTAATTTGCCCAACACATTATAACCTCACAGTTAATGAGGCTTGTTTTGATTTTGATGAGAATTTTCTTTTCAGGGCCAGCATAAGTTCAACAAATCATGTTAAAAACTATTTGAAACAGCACATTTAGAGGCCTCTGTCCTGTCTCCTTTAATCAAGCTTTGCAGGAAGTCAGAAGCTATGGTCCAGCATTGTTGTTTGGGTTATTACTTTGGCAATAGTCCACAATTCTTTAACAATTTGGAATGTGCTAAACCTATCCTGCTGTTAAATCCATAAAGCCAGGTTGGGGTTTAAGGTCTCATACCTACAAGCCATGATGATAAGAAAAATATGTGGAAGGAAAGAAGGCCAAAGGTGTCACACTCAGAGTGAAGTTGTTGCAGTGTAAAAAGTTTGCAATTAACCCCCGATCTTGTGTGCTGAGGGGAAGAAGGAAAGCTATAGGAGTCTCATTATCTGCAGAAGCTTTCACCTCAAATTCTGTGTATCATTTTTGTGAGTAGAGCACAAATATTTTTGTTTCCGTCCAATATTTAAAGGCCGAAAGCAGGGAGTATAAACTCTTTATCCTTTTACTTGCACTCTTAAGTAGCAATTTCACGGGAAAGTAGACAGAAATGTGCTGACCACTCTATGATGCAGAGGATTTTGTTCAAATATATTCTGATCATCTCAAAATCAGTTGCTTTCTAAACTTAATTATTGCCTTAAACTGTGTATTGTTGAAGTACTTATTAGATAACTATTCCATTTCATATGCTAGAGATGGGAGAAAATAGTTATATATAGTACATAAATGTA
>NW_010581639.1:165376-176946 GCF_000705375.1 Tinamus guttatus
TGTTTTGGAAAACAATTTGAAGGAGCTGACCTTGGCAGAGACAAGTTTTGTCTCTTTAGATTAATGCTAGTGGACATCAGCTACCCCAGTGCATGCTGGCTGGCACGGTGGCAAGATAGTCTTTATTAACTTGCTACAGGTCCTTCAAATTACACAGGACACTTGGCTTTCCAGAAACTAATGTTCTCTGCCTATTTCTTATTATATTTATGATATCGTGCCAGAGAAAAATACCACTGAACATTATAACAGGCAATAAAGCAGAGTGGAGAGTGAAAACATCAGCACTAAAATATCTGTTTTGAAAGAACTTAGTAGTTTCCAGATAATGGGAAAATAATGCATTACTGAAAACTAGTCAATAAAATAAAGAGCAGCACTGAATTCAATAATATTTGCTGTGGGGCTTCTGGTCAGCCTTTTCTTGGTTTAGAAGTCTTGATATATTGTAGCATGCTTGACTGAAATATGCAGCCCTACTAATGTGCAAGCTAAATGCTATGTTTGGGGATATTTTGGGATGTCATGAGCATTCACTGTTTGCAGAACCTTAGAATCCAGTGCTCAGAGATGCTTATGTATCTAACTTCAACACAGTCTGGGCACTTAGACAGCCATGATCCTATCCCTCTTTGTCAAGGTACTTGAAAGGAATATGGTTTTATTTTTTTAAGTCTGCCTTGTGATAATCCTATTGAAAATTTGTGGTTGAGAGAAGGAGCCCAAGAATGGGTTTGGAAGTGAAAAAATCTGGCAGAACTATGCCTAGGATAGCAGGCAAGACCAGAGAAGCTTCTTTTCCTTTTTGCTTTTAAGTTCCTCTTTTAACTTCCTTAAGTAATAAATTCCCAAACCTGTGCTTCTGTCATGTGTAGATGTACATTAAAAATCCCTACATCTTCCATTCTTCTCACTCAAGAATTTAAATTAGTTGAACAACCTCTTCCCAAGACACAATCTAAGCATTGTGCATTAAAAAAAAATGTTTTACATAATATTACAGTCTTACCATAAAGTTTTAGGTCAGGCAGCCTCAAAGGGAAACAGGATCAAGGGGATCTTGTCTTTTGCTACTAGTAAGGCTGGGTTACTGATTTACCTCATGCCTTCCAAACAAAGTCTTCTGCTTTTCACATGCTGAAGTAAATAATTTACTAAGTTTTGACCCAGCTCAGAGATGAAAACTCATTACATACTTTTGCAAGGATGTCATTCTGAAGGAACTGAGCAAAGCCTGAATGATCCAGACTTTTTCCAAGCATCGTTCTTGCTGCTTATTGCAGAGAAGCACTTCGTCTTTTACTAGCAAAATAAATAAATAAAGTCACACACAGTAAAAAACTTACAGAAAATACTCCCTGAAGGGGAGAACTGTGTATGCAACTTGGTTACTTAGATGAGGATCGCAAATTGCCTCTGTTGGAATGGGAGTTGCCTTTATGTCAGCTTCAGAAGCCAATACAGTAATAACACTTTGTGCTCGCACAAAAGAGCACCTTTCATTAGGCAGTCTTCAGAGCCTGAGAAACCTCTTCTAATGAAATCTCATACCAGCCTCATGAGGTAGGTAAGTAGCAATATTAAATGCATTTTTAGAGCAAATTGGAACTCAATGTTTTTCTTATGTCCCGAATTTCTATAATTCATGATTTTCCCTTTGTCCCACATTGGGGAGAACAGTCAACACTTTATAAATGTTTCTGAAGAAGACTGCAGGAAAAAGTTGTTCTGGAAATTTCAAACAGGCCTTACTGAAATATTTAACTGGCTGGCTTTACTTTTACCATTTTTTTTTTCCATGCAATACAAGCAAATAAAATATGAACAATCAGAACAAATGAATCAATGTAAAATGCTTCAACTCTTTTTCAGGAAAATATACTATTCTTATGAGTTTGAAACAACAACAACAAAATGCCATTATTGCAACCAAATCATTTTCTTCAGTCCAAAAATCTACTTTCTGACAAAAGATTTTGATTCCAAACTGCCATCTATATCTCTATGGCAATATAGACAGTTCGTAAACAAATATATTCAGGAGGATGACCTTGGTGTCAGAGGTAACCCTTTCCCCCTGCAGCACACTTTGAGCTTGAAGGAGCTGTGGTAAAGCTGTGCTGGCTCTGCTGGACATAGGTTGTGACTTCCAGAGAAAACTGTGGGCATTTGAATCCTTACCAGATTCTACCTTCTCCTTTGTCTTCCTTTCACGCCTCTCCATCTCATGTTCTTGGCAGTGCCGGGCATCCAGAAAAATAACATTTATACACAAAAATATTCTCCAAATCAGCAACACTTTGCCCCACTGTGAGTTTTTTTGTTGTAAATTAAAATACTTGATGTTAACGTAAGTGGTTCATATATGTCAGGTCTCAGGCAGGACAAAAGTATCCTTTGAAGCATATTACCTTTGCCTTTTGATTTTATACAGTTCGGCTGTCTCAGGTGTTTTTATATCCCAGCATTTCAAAACTATTTGGTCAACAGCCAGTCAGTTCTATGACATTAGAATTTCACTTTTTTTGCTCTTCTGGTAAATGCAGTCCATATATACTTAAGTGTACATTATGAGAAAAGAGAAACAGTTATCATGTGTGTTTCTCAGAAAATGCTATATATATATCTTTTAAGGAGAGCATTTACAAAAGAGTACTTGCTAGGTAACCAAAGAAAGGTAAGTACCATTTTAATATTTTATATGTTTTAGATATATTTTTTATATTGATAGAATTTTATTGCTAGTTCTCTGATCTTTTTTTCCAGCTGCCATTCATCTGGTTCACAGCAGTGGCCACCCAAATTGCTCCAGTCAATATGAGAGCCAAATTACTTCACCTGCCGACACTGTGCTTTTGTCTTCATTCTAAATATCGTTCAACTCCCAGCATATTGTCGCTGCAGGTGCAGATGTGGGTAGGAATGCCAACAGAAATTAAATGACATTTTATCGCTTTTGAGATGGGATGTCATTTATTTTTAAGAGATGATTGAAATTCTCCACATATTTCATGACCTGGCATGTCTATTGCTTCCTAATTCAACTTTTCCTGAAGTAAATGATAGTTTTTCAAAGACTTCATACAGAGATGAATTGGGCTCAATATGATTAACAGAAGGACATTCATTAGATGCAATAAATTTAACAATTAGATTGGCAATCAGATTGGCCTTAGTAGATAAGAAATGCCTTTAGATCCTCCAGGAAATAATAGCTGTTTGAATAGATGACAATACAGATCCATTTATTCTGATAAACTATGGCTGGCAGTAAGCATTCAATCTAGAAGAGCTATATTTAGGATTGTTCCTGTGGAGTAGAGCACAGATGATCACTTCTTAATTCTTGTAAGTCTTCATGTTCCCCCTGAAAAAAAAAAGGATGAGCATTTCTTTCCAATTATTATTATTAAAGATCAAGAAAATACCCAGAATCATCAGTCTAAAAGTGATGTGGTGCAATTCACAGACTGACTAGACTGCTTGTAGAGAGATACCATTCTTCATTCACTTGTGAATTTTCTGTGTTTTAATTTTCCTTTCCTCAATCCTCCTCTTCTCCCAAACAGAGACACTATTTTTACTTTATTCACAAAATCTCTTAAGGCACTTGCAAAGCAATGAATCCACCAATTTTTTGTTTTCAGTACTTGCAAGAACCTTGAAATATTCACCCGGTCTTTGACATAGCTAAAGAGCTAAACTGATGTGGCCATAACTTATTAAAATTGCAGTGTAAAAAATCATCCTCAATTGGATCAATGCTTCACTGATGTCAGTTTAAAAATAACTTTTGTGAGCAGTTGTTAATAAAACTCAATGAATGAATGCTTGTCCAAAGTAAGTACACAAGGCATCCAAAAGAATATTTCATGAGTTGTTGTAGCTGTTGAAACAAATATCCCTTGAAAAATGTTTTTTGCATTAGCTCAGCTCTTGCTTGAAGTTCAGAGTGGGCTTGTGAATGAAGATGTAGAAATGAATAATTTAAAACACTCTCATTAGTCACACACCTTGGAAAAGCTGCTTTTAACTATAGTAGATATATTGGGAAGCATTGGGTCATTATTAAAAGATTATTGTTTTGCATATTACTTTTAAAGTATTTCTATGAAATTTCAAGTGGTATGGGCAGTTCATTGATAGCTGAATTTTTCCTTTAAATATGTGCAAAGAACTTGAACTTGCTATCACTTTAAAATATGGAGGAACAAGAATTACTGTCCTTGAGGAATTTCAGATATATTTTTAATTTGAGCATGTACAAAACAAAAATCTTAAAAATTCCAATGACACAATATATTAAAAAAAAACTATTTTGACCGAGCAAAATTTTTGTTTTAAGAGAAGAGGGTAGGAACCAAGATCTCAGTTACATAAATCTGTCTCAGAACAGTACAAACAACAAACAGCTCTAATTCAGAAAGATTGAAACTGAAACATACCTCCTGATAAAAAAATACAAATTTTTAGAGAGAGAATTTCATTTAAATGCATTAGTTGTTGCCCTGCATTAGTGGGCAACATTCTTTGGTTCAACAAATTTCGTAGAGAATAACATTTCTCTGAATTTCGTTTTAGACTAGCTGCATGCTTCAGCTTTGGTCTTGGGCATATTAATTTACAATAAAGCACAACTTTAGAGAATTTGAACAGGCGAAATATGGACACATAAAATAATAAAAGCCCCTAAACCCTCTTATATAGCAAAGGAAAGGGCAAAGTCCTCAGCTGTGTAAAAATCAGTGGAGCTAACCTCAATCCAATTAATGTGTGCTACACCAGCTGGAGTTCAGGAGGCAAATAACTGACAAACAGACAGAACCTACAGAAGCTGCTTTAGCCCTGGAGGACACTTTTGTCTTCATGTCACTACCATATTACTCAGGCACTTTGATTATACTCATTTACCTCTTGCCATTTACACCAGTTAGGTTGTCATGAGAGCTCTTCTTCTATTATGTACCTGATAACACAAGTTTCTTGAGCTTTTTTTTTTCACACTAGTATATTTTTCCCAATAATTAAATATATACTATGACCTTTCAGTGCCCTTCCAGTTTTTAGATTTAACTAACATCTGAAATCTTCTTCAAGCTTGTACATTCCAAAGGTCATAGCTGAGATGAGGCTTTCAAATTTAAGCATTGCATTTACTCTGTTTTTTTTTTTTACTTATTGCTCTAAATCCTTGTGCAATATTGTATTGATGTCTTATAATTCTTATTTGATTATTTTCAGAATCTCTCTAGTCTCTATTACTTTGACGGAGTTAGTCACAGTTTTCTTTTGGGTTATCCAGTAAGAATATGCTTCTGCCTTTAACATAGGTAAAAGTGGCTTTCTCTGCTTTGATTTCTAACCCACAGCATATCCTCTCAAGGGCGACTGAGCCTGAAGGCCTCATCTTCGCTTACGCACTCAGGGCCTTCCTGTGTGCAGTGCTGCCTCTCGTTACTAAAGCTTTGCTATTGGCTTAGCCATATCAAATAGATTGAAATTTATTTTGTGTAGCTTGCTGCTTACAAACCTAGCAATACAAGAACAGTAAAGGTGACATCCATTATTATTAAATGAGTACCTATTATATGAGGTTGTCTGGAAATGAGAGTGAAACCTTTTGAATCTATTTTAAAGAGAAGTTACTATATCAAATAAAAACAGCTGCTGCAATTATATAAGGTAGAATTCAGTCTGCAAGAGCTATTGAGCCTTGGAGCACAAACCAATTACCAGCAGGAGTCAGAAATTGGTCCACCTGGAACAATTAACTGAACTATATGGGAAGTAGCAGGGACTTCCATCCTGAACCACTTACATTCTTACAGTTTTGAGAAAAACAGCTTCTTATCTAGTAATCACTCAAAGACACTTATCTATCCAGGACTATACTGTTATGGACTGAATCCTATAGCTATTGAGAAGAATAGTCAATGGTGGTATGACACACCCCACAAAAACTTGGAAGAAACGCCGTATCATCTAAAGGGATCTCAGGGGCCATCTCACTTCAGCTGCACAGTTTCCAGTTAAGCAACCGCTCCTTGCAGCTAGTGGTGGCACTTGGACCTTGTCTTGGATTCAAGTTCTGGACCTGAACTAAATCTTTGCTTTTATTTCTTATGTTCCTATAGCAAAAAAAAAGTATTTCCCTCACAAACAATTCCCTGCCATAAAAGAGCTGACCCCGGCACTTGGAATGGCAGGAATGAACCAGGTGTGTAAGCAGACATGGTTCCCCCCTCTCCATTCCTTTCTTTCATGGCACTGATCTAGATGGGTTGGTGTTAATTCTGGGTAATGCAGGATTTGATGATCTTGAAGGTCTTTTCCAACCATTATGATTCTATGATTCTGCTCTTGTTAATACTCTATGGGACAGAAGGAGGAGAAGACCCATTTACATTGCAAGCCCACTAGGTAAGAGTGGGAATGAGATTCTCATTGTCTGTCAGGCCATGGAAGGCACTACTGCCTTCTCCATCCTCCTCACTAGGGCATTTATGCACACACATGGATACACCAGATTTCTCTGCTTACCTGGGCCTTCACAGCATTCTCTGCACTTTTTCAAGGCTGGCATTTGGCCTTTCCTTCTGCTGCAGAGTTCCCTGCACATTTGCTGCCTCCGCCTGGCCTGTGTATGAGGACCCTGCTTTGGTTTGTTGCCAGAGTGACTCCCATCAGCTCCTTGCAGGGGGCAGCAATACATGCCTGGGATTGTCTATTCCTTCCCTCCCTTACCGTACCACCTTCCCTCTAACAACATGTGCTCTTTAAAGGCTTTGTAGTACACTAGGTCCAAAAGCTGACTCTATTCCTATCATTTTCTTACACCTGCAAGGCATAATTTGACAGTCTTGTAGTGTGTCTTCTCCTGTAACTGCCCTATGGAGCCTAATATCAATGGTAGTAATACATGTCTTGCTGTTTGACAAATGCAAGTGGTGGCAGCCACCACAGGGTAATTGAAAGCAAATTACATCAAATCCTGGCAGAGTTCAGAAGTGTCAGTTTAGGAAGGACTGTAGAGCCATGCATTGGGATTGCAGAGCTCCACACTTCAGTGTACAGATCTATTTCAGATAGGTTCATACAATTCTTTTCTTTTCTTGGTGAATTTATGACCGGAAGGCTCCATGCTGATGGCCCTGAAGATAGAAATCCTTTATTCACCAAAAAAAAAAAAAAAAGGCAGCAGTGCCAGTTTTCTAATACTAATATGCCTCAAGTGCAACCTTGTCCTAAAGAAATCATTGCAGTCCTTCTTTCTTGATTTTGCTGTAAGATTAACTGGCATGCTGATGAGAGCCAGATGAGTATTTTCTTTTCATTAGGTGAGTACATATTTGGTGTGGGTAAGATTTAGATCATCTTATGCATTCATACAGTAGGCTACAGCCATCAGATGATGAAAATTTCTAGTTAATATAGACTTGAATGAAAAGTTCAGTGGTAATTTACACCTGTAGGTCATCCTGTGTCTTGGGTGGTTTCCTATACCTGACCTATAAACTACACCAGTGAAAGATATGATGCTCATGACTCCAAGAAAGGCTCAGGTCTTGTACTGTAGAACAGTAACAAAGACAAAAAATTAACAGTTAACATGTAATAAATAAAATACTATGTCTTTCTTAACATTTCCATTAACAAGAAACTCAGTGAGAAAAAGGTGTGCTTACAACAGGAAATCTCTCAAGAATTTGAGAATCAGAGTTTATGTTGCCTTTACCTAAGTGTTGTAAATCGCATCTATAGTATATAGTATGTGCTCTAAGAAAAAATGCACATGCACAGGGAGAAATAAGTAGGACTTTAAGTAGTGCATGTATTTATAACTTTCTGTATACCTACCAATATAGTTTGCTCAGCTCACCAAGAAGTTACATTCAAATGAGGAAAATATCCAAATCTCCTCAGAAAAAAATAGTTACTTCCTACCATATACAATGAATGTGGATCTAGGGAGGTGCTTCTGCCCTTGGCGGTACTGACAGCAGTGTTGCCCATGTATCTCTCTTTCTCTGAACTACAGACTTGCATAAGTGCCCACAATCAAACCAAACAGCTAGGTCACCTTCAGGTCTTTAAACAGTGAGAATGCCTAGACAGGAACAGTTACCAAGCTTTGAAAGCAAAAATTGTTCTGTCCAATCTCATCTGTGCAAACAGAAGTTTATACCAACATACGTTCCCTACCCACTACTGTTTTCCAGGCAGTTAGGCTAATGCCATTCCTATGTGTTTTTGAAGCAGCCTTTAAGCATGGTGCATAGACGATTATGGCAGACGAGTCTCAGCTCACAGCTCTCAGGCCACATGCAGTTTTTCCAGGAGGTTTCCTTGAAGTTTCTAACTGAAGATTACAACACAATTTTATTTTTCTCCCTATGGCTCCTGAAAGGTGACATTTTAAGCTTAGAAAAATGAAATGAAATGAAATGAAATGAAACAAAGTTAGTTCCTTGCAAAGCTATATGAAATGTTTTGTTCTTTGCTGTCTTGGAATGCTCTCCATCAAAAAAAAAAAAAAGTGGCGTCAATGAAAGTTTCCTCATTGCAACAAGAAAGGGTGGAAATGGGTAAAATGGCATAGCTTTAACCATTTGTACAAATTATAATAGTAACTTTGGACCCACCATGAACAGAAATAGTCAGAGCTGAGACATCATTGCTCCTGACCCAAAGTGCTGGTTATCTTTAAATAGTGATCTTTCTAATTATATCTCAATATGGCTGGACTACTGTTCAGTTCTTCCTATGAGCTTCATCCTTACCCAACCATTGCTGTGTGTGGATTCCATTCCTCCCATTCCCCTGGGTGAGAGATGAATGTGTAAGTGGGAAATAATGACAGTAATACAGTGGATGAGCCCAGCAAAAGCAGAGACAGCAGGTCAGATGTACCTAATTACTAACAAACCTACAGTGGGCTGCAAAGTGCACGTGCACACACACATACACATCCCAAGTGGGTTTCTCTCTACTTCTTTTGCCAGGTGAGTCCCTGTGGCGTGAGTCACTTGTCACACCTCTAGGTGTGCTCCTGGAGAGGAGCTCTGCCATCTTTCAGTCCTGGCAGTTTCCTGGCAGTGTAGAGGCTGTGGCTGTGGCTGCCTGAGCACAATTTAAGGAGGCCTGAGGCTTTTCTAAGGTATGCTGGAGACTGAAAAACAAATACCTGAATAAGGTGGTTTATAGCCACCTTTTCTTTTCCTCCTTTCCTCAGCCATGCCAAGCTTGTAGTGCTTAAGCTTAAATTATTCATGCAATTCATTATTAGCATAAAATACAGTGCTTTTGTAAGGTCTTTTGGGCCTTGTGAATGTCCACAAGAAATACCAAACTCTGTTTCTATATTTAGTGATTTTACTGCCCCATTTCTGGAAAACACTACTTGTAACTCATTTTTTTTTTGTATTTGATCTGTGAGATGATAATCACATGGTCTCTGTTTTGAATAATCTTTTTTTAAATTATCAACATTCTTAAGGATTTTTAAAGGCACTTTCAAGAAAAAAAAAGAGCTCTCATAATAGGCCTTATTTATAATAAAGATGCCTTATTATATCATAAGTGAAATTCAGTTAGCTGAAATAGTATGATGTGGTGCTAAATGGGGCATATGAAAACACACCCTATAAGAAAATGCCATAAATGCTCTCTGGCTCCTACTAGCCCATGGGGTACTGCAGTTACACCAAAGGGACCTTCCCACAGCTGTGGGAACAAACTCTCTGATCCAGTCCCACAGGTTTCTGCCAGCTACGAATACCAATCCGCCAGCATGTGTAGCCTCTTATGAAAGCACTAGTAATCTCTGGAAGAAGAGAGAGAGGGAAAAAAAAAAAAAAAAAAAAGACCAGCTGCATATTGACTGCTCGTATTCTTGTATTCTTATCACATGACCTGATTGGTTTCACATGAAACAGAGTTTCACGTGAAACTCTGATTGGTTTCACATGAAACTCATTCCATACAACAATTGCTATAAGAGGAAAAGAGATGGTTCTTAGGCAGTTCTTAGTATATACTTACAGTATTTCTCTTACAACTAAAATTTTATTAAATGTACAAAAGGGGTTGTAAATGTAGCTAATACAGTCAGCCAATGTGGTGGCCCATACACAATGCAATCATGGATAAATGGTGGAAGTCTATACCAACAAATTCAGGTAAGTTCCTGCTTGGGTAGTGTTCTTCTGAGAATTTTAAGCAATATGAGAAAACAGGAATAAGCTAGGCTAATATTGGATCAAATTATCAGCTGATATTCAGTTCATAAATTCTTCTATAACTGTATAAGGGAATAATTTGACTTAGCTACCTTGTTACTTGTACCTTATGTGGAGAACATAGCATTCTTTATTATTTTGATACAGCCACTGCTTCTTGGAAAACTACAAGATATACTTTGCTTAAAATCATATAAAGCACTTGAAATAACTACTGTTTTGTTTGTTTGTTTCTTCCTTCTGCTTGTGCTTTGTCTGAATTGTCTTTGAACCTGGTCATGGTCTTATTCATTTCAAAGACTTCTGGCCTTATGTATATAGTCTTTCCCTGTCTGTGACATACTCTCTTCTGAAAACCAGTTAGTCCCTTCAGTTCTTAAAATGTATTATTATACATTATTCATGTGCTTTCAGTGTGTTGAGAGCACTTCTAAGTAAAGGCCTATGTGTTAACTCCCACCATTTTTATGAAAGTCTGAATGCACTGACTTTGTGAGCTTTAATTCTTATTTATATCAGTGTCTCAGGCACATAATTTACTCTCTGGTCAAGTTTAATTGTATTTTCCCAGAGGGAGACAATAAAAACAAGGAAAAAAAGCAGACCTTGAACACTATTATAATCAAATGAAGTCATTGACCTCTGTGGAAGCACATCCTCTGGCAGAGGACAGAATAAGAGCTTAATTTGTCAGATGTTGTATACTGCCTTAATTTTTGTGTGTAGTCTTTTCACGGTTCTTGGGACTTCCTGAGAATTAATAAGTCTGAAACTTACTAATTAAAGTTCAAATACACACACGCGTGCACACACACAAGCTCACAAAAAGGCAAGGGCATTTTTGCAACAGAAGTATGGAAGACTGAGGCAAAAAAAAAAAAAAGAAGGGGGGGGGGGGGGGCCATGAAAAGCATCTTCCAGAGGAAGAGTGGTGCAATAAGAGGAGGACTGAAACAATGAATGATCCTAGGGCTAACATAGCTAACACTAACATAGTTTGTGCTGAATAGTGGCAGCAGGGCATTATGTGCCCTGTATTTTGGGATACTGAATAGAAAGAAGTCTGTGACCCCAGTAATAACATTGGGCTTTTTTCCTTGCCTTTGTTCCTGATCTGGCTTTTTATTCAGAGTCTATTTATGGAGGAGGTTTGCAGCAGAGCTATGCTCTCAGGGATAAGGTGATACTTCATGCTGTGGTTTCCTTTTGGATGGAGCTTTTCCCTTATGTGGAGGAACCTCAACAGCTCTTACATGTCAGAGCAGGCAGGGAGAAGAACTGAACGGCCTATCCATTCTCCTGGTTTTGCAAGGAAAAGGATGTTTAATTTTT